>VXAA01005409.1:840695-890993 GCA_013399115.1 Anseranas semipalmata
CCTCTGCGGGGGCCGCCGGGGCGGGGCCGGGGTTTCTGGGAGGCCCCGGGGAAGCCGCCGGCGCCCCCCAGCGCCGAGGAGACGAACCGAGGCGAGACCCCGCCGCCCGCCCCGGGCCCCGTTCCTGCTCCTGTCGGTCCTCGTGCCGCGGCCAGCTAAAACCGATCCACCTTCGCTCGCAGATCGGGTCGCTATCGCCTCCTCAGACGCGATGCTGTTGTGTTTACAGCAGCTTAGCACTACTTTGAAAGGTGAAGTCTAAAAATGATGCTTAGTACCACCTCCATTTACCCGAAACCAAGCCAAAACGCTGTTTTAACTGGTTTTAAACCATGCAAAACAAAACGTAAGTTTTGGCTCTTGCAGACACAGCAAACAGCTCTGTGACGTGCTGGATAAACAGGCTGTGATTCACGCCCTATACGTTTAGCAAACAAGCTTTAATGGCATGCATTTCTTTTTCTCTTCGGAACCAGCAGCTTGATTCAAACACTGGACAGCATTCCTGATTACTTAAGCAACTACCAGCCAATTCATGGCTTACTCCCCAAATGCAGAATGCATTTCCACATCTGTCTCGTGAATACATCCTTTACAAAACAACAACAGAATATTAAGAGTTAATTGTGTCCCTCCAGTTTCAATATTCTGCATTTACGACCCACCACAACAAAGCCAATACCCTGCAGCAACCCGGCCAGCGCTGAGCGGGCTCGCCAGGGCCTTTCCCAGCAGCTGCGCACGGGGGCTCTCTGCTGTCACTTCGAAAGGAAAGCCAATGAGCTGTATGGAACACTCAACCGATTCATCTTCTAGAGGAGTTCGGTTGCTGGAAACCACAGAACATTGGCTTTCAGTCTGTAGTGACTGCAGAAACATCAGCCACTCTCTCAAACAGGTTTATTTGCAGAAACCCGGATCTCTGGATAGATGAGTGGAGAATTAGTGCGGATGACCTATATGAATCAGTGGGACCAACAATGCAGGACATTAGTACTGCACAGAGAGTGTTCTGTCTCCGAGATGTAGGGACACGATCGGCAAGATACCTCTTCTTGGAATTTGTAATTTCATTTACATTTTCACAGATTGTCACCGATGCGACTTCTCTGTATGGTCTAGAAGGAAACAAAGATCCTGCGTGCACCGGGCATGCCTGGCCTGGCAGCCACCAACTCCCCGTGGCCTAAGTGCTTAGCTCCTTCTCAACAGCTCCTTCCTGAGCAGCAGCACACAGCTTGATTTGCTGCTTCTAAAACTTGCCATAATCTGCAAAGCAGCACAGTGCAGACTTTTCTATTCAGTACACCAACACGATCTTATTATTCCTCTAAATTGCCTTACAAAACAAGCTGGCTTCTCAAAAACAAACAAACAAACCCTCCCAATCCATTTATAAAGATCTGTATCTACTCAAGAAGAAGTAAATGTTAGTATTAATGGCAGATAAAAAACAGAAAGAACCACAAATTTGATGCATTTTTTTTTTCAGAAGGTAACTTGGAATAACCCATTGTTTCTTAAATAAACACTTTTGAACCTGGCAGTGGTAAAGGCGAGTGCGAGCGGGCCTGACCCAGCATCCCAGAACCACCGACCATGCTGGGCCGCGAGCTCGTCCACGCACAGACGTGCTCCGAGCCGGAACCGGCACATTTCAGCATCACAGAACTAAGTGGGACTTCAACATTCCTTTGCAATAAGGAGTTTCTACCAGCTTAATTCACTGCAAGTTGGGTCTAATTAGCATGTGTGGATAATTATGATAAATTACACTACCAGTACTCTCTTCCTCACAGAGAAGAGTTTTGTGAGAGGAAAAAATCCACAGAAAGTTTCTTTCCCCCTTTTAAAGTCAATGACTTCAGCATATCTTCTCAGGTTGCTTTCCTATAGCTGTGACAGAAAATAAACCAGAGGAGCTATAGGAGAGTAAACCATCCTGGGTTAATTATTTCAGAATTACCAGCTGCATGGACACTACTCCGGACTAACAGGAAGGGTTTCTTCCAGTAAAAAGCAAATGACTGCACAGAGTGCTGTTCTGGACCAGAAGGGAGGTAAGTGCCTTCGCTGTATCGACAGGGCTTTAGAAAGGGAAGACTCAGCACAAACCAGGCCCCCGAGGACACCAGGAAATGCTGGTGACATATTATTGATTTAAGGTGACTAGCAATCTGTCCTGAAACGATGCTGGTAAATGAAATATCCTAATGGTCAATGTCTGTACAAAAACAGGCATTACGATTCAATTAGAAAATCTCCCTTGCAATACAATTCTGCAGCATATTGAGCCAGTCCAAACGGAGTGGACCTGCATGGTCCCCCCAGGAAGCAACCAAAAGCTGCTTAGGCATTGTGCCATGAATCGAATGGAGTCACGTGAGGACCTTACTTCTTGCTCCTCCGCAAGATCTTATCAAATTTCTAACACTTTTGGAACTATCAGGCCTTCCCTTCTGAAAAGCTTTTCTATCCTTCTGTTTAGCAACACACAGCCCATACAGAACCTATGATTCTGCCTTTTTGGCTTTGCTGAACACTAAACACACGTTCATTTTAAGGTGTTTCACCCTTCTATAGAAACTACTTTAGTAAATTTACAGTCTTTCTCTGTTTTTTTTTTGCTTGTTGTTGTTGTTTGCTTGTTTTAAAACAAGCAGGGCAGCTGGCTTAAGCAAATACCAGCAGAACTCAGGACAAGCCTCCTTTAAGGAGGTTGCTCTGCTCCTGTTTCTTCCCATATTTGGAGCTTTAAAAATGTGACTGCAAAGCGTCATGTTACTTGGAATAAAAATATATAGGGCAAGGTGAGAAAGGGGAACTGAGAATGACAATGGTGGAGAGCAGCCCTGGAAGGGAGCTGGGCAGTTTCTCGGACGCCAGGATCAGGCGTATTTCCCAGTGACTGAGCACTCGAAGTGGTAGTGAAAACTAATCACTGAAAAATTTCGGTGCTTTTTTTCCACCCCACTATACTGAAGGCAGTACAGCGACATCCTCAGAAGAATCTAGGAGACTCACAGAAAGCAGTAAGCTTTGGATTTCCCATCTGGAAGCGCTCCCTGTTAGCAGACTCCCAGCGCAGGGCTGACGACGGCGGGCGTGCTGCAGGCGCAGGCAGACACCGGTTGCTCCCCGGGACGGAGCAGGCAGGATGGGATGGCTCGGGCCGCCTGCTCCGCATCAGGCGGGCAGGTAGCCACCCGCTGCGGGCACGCAGCAGTGTGGAGACCTGCAGACTCCAGTGACGGATGCGAGACAGTTAGCTCATTAGTAAATACGGCCTGTAATTAACACTTCATGGGAATAAAAATTAGAGGGGAGAAAAAGAAAGAACGCCTTCCGTGGTTGGCGGTGTCTGCAGATTCACAGCGCGCAGAGGCGTGTGCCAGCACGCCGGCCCCCCGGCCTCGGCTCGGTCCCCGAGATGCGGCGGGGACAGCACGCAGAGCGCGCCCTCCCACGGGGCAACAGGACCACGGAGGGACAGGAGGGCTGCGGGAGCTGCCCCTTTGAACTGAGGCATCAAGCGAGATCCAGACTGCTCGCTCTTTGAACCCCCAAACACGCTCTGTGTTTATTAAAACTATGAACTAAACGCGTGATATAGGTAATTACTTTCGACCTCTCTCACGTCTCCTTATACTTGCAGCTGGATATAACATTATTTACTTCCTACCCTGATCTGCAGAGCAGTGGCTCTGAACTCCAAACTGAGAGGTTATTTTAAGGCACATTTATATGAAATTTTCAGTGCCAAAAAGGTGAACTTTAGGGGAAAAAAGAATACACATGAATTGATGCAGATGAACAAAACTGTGAAAAATAAAAGCTCTTGAGACCTCTAGAGAATAAAACCAAACACACACAAAAAACAGTGGATTTTGAAATTGGATGGCACTCCTATAAAATAGGATCAAAATTCTTTTGGAAAATATCATACTCGAGTGTTAAAACTGATCCAGTCTCCTATTCAAACATACAGTCATGTTTTACAAAGAATTATCTCAGATGTCCCTACGAGAGGTTTTGTACCAGCAGACTTCACTTTTTGTTGTTGCTAGCTCTAATGAATTTTTAAAAACATTTCAACAGAGGGAATGGATATTTTGCAATTCCGTTCTTGTAAGCCTGGCGGAACTACTCACAGAAATGCCAAGATGTAGTTCTAAAAATAATCTGATACCAGATACAAACCAGTGAAACTCACCTCAAGACAGCTAATGTCCAACTGGGTAAGCCATTTCATCGCCATTTTAAAGTAATCTTAAAGTAACTTTATAAACAACAAGCACTGATGACTGATTTTCAGCCACACTAGAAGAAATAAGAGGTAGGAACTCCTGTATTTTTAATATACAACTCTTTCAGAAAATCACGAGTCTATGATCCTATGGCAGCCACTTCTGCTGTGGTCCCACATTAAGGGGTCAGTCAATTTGCAGGGGAGAATTACCATTTACTCCTCAAAGAGGACACTTTCTCTTACATTCGGACCAGCTGGGTCAGGGGTGCATCTGCAGTGTTCTGCAGTGCTGCTGTAACTCTGTTCTGCACGACGGTTGTTCGTGGTCTGCTGCTGCTGAGAAACCACATGCCTGGGAAAAGGAGTTTATTTTACTTCCTACGTGGCTGTAAACCATAGCTGGTGAACAGACCTTGGTAAATACTCACATTTCCAGTGGGCTTATTCCTGTATATGTCATCGTGGAATAGTGTATAATATTTTTCTTTCTAAAAGCAAACAGATGGCAAACTACACTAACCAGAAGATTTAGAAAAAATGTATCTTGATAATGTTCAGGATCAAGTCCCTTTAGATTCAAGAAATTCTGTGAGCAGGAAGGTATCTGTACCAAAGGGGCTTGAGATTACTTAAAACGAATGATCCTCAAATTTAGTTCCATCTTTCTTGTTTCTATCCCAGCATGTTTGTGGTGACATTTCTTATTTTGAGGAGTCAAAGGTGGCTTAAGGATAATAGCTTTTATTGCTTTAATGCAGGGGTGACAAATGGTAGAAGACAAACATCTGCTCAACAAACCATGTGTCACATGAAGCAGAATCAATCTTTTGGATGCTGCTGCAGTTCCCACTGAATTAGTAACATACCCCAAATTCACGTCAGTTCCAGGAGTCCTGCACTTCAAGGAGAGCTGTGTTTTTAAGGGGTATGAAGCTGAGAGCCTGACAAACTATGGCTGTAGAAAAATCACAACTCTTGATACGAGGACAGAGTTGTTAACCTCAGTTTATTGTAATTACACTGTAATTTCTCATTTGGCCCTGTGTTTTTCCTCATTTCCCTCTACTTCAGTATTTGTACAGTGCAAAAAGCGACCTCCATTAGGCCTCAATATGATTATATATCTGCATTAAACCATCTAAATGCACATGTTTTTATGAAGCCATGCATAGAATCCCTGTGAGGTACAGTGAAGAGGTATTTAAACATCATGAATTACCATGAGGTACCTTCAATATATTCAATTAAATGTAATAATTTGCAGTCAACAGCCAGATGTCACCCCCCTGCATAAAACCTGCAGCACATGATTCTTTAAGCAATGTTTGAGTCAAGGTGGTCTCAGCCCTACTGTCAGGTGAGTAGACAGTGTATGATGTCCCTACTGGATCTGACAAAGACGAATCATATTGCAAAATCTATTGTGGGTCTTGAATTAAAGAAAAAATACTAGAAATTACTCTGCCTAAACCACTTTGGTAGTGCAATAAATCATTTACAACCTATGGTTGAGACAGCTTTTTCTAATACTTTGCTTCTCATAGGATGTTACAAAACCACAGACTGGCTGAGGTTGGAGGGGCCTCTGGAGGTCATCTTGACCAAGGTCCCTGCTCAAACAGGACCACCTAAAGCAGGCTGCCCAGGACCATGTCCAGACAGCTTTTGAATATCTCCCAGGATGGAGACTGCACAACCACATACTACGCTTGTGGATATGTCTATAAAGACAACAAAAACTTGGGCCTGTAACTCTTTTTGTCTGTCTACTGCAACACTGACACAAGTTTGATACCACCAACTCTCTGGTTCACTATTCATCGCAAATTGCATGTTTATATCATTGCAAATCCTGTGTCCAGGACCCTCTTGATCCAGATGTAATAGCAGATGTAAGGGAAAAGATTTCTGTTCATTCACCTCTAGACTAAATACAGACAGAAGATCCAAATACTGCTGCACTGAACCACCCCTACAAAACACAACAGTTCACTCGTGTGGGTTCACAGAAGAGAGCATTACAGCCTTCCCCCTTCCCTCAGCAAGTACCTGCTCCTGCACTACTTAACACCTGCCTTGGCTTTACTGCCAAGGTGAATACAAAACGAAAACAAAGCAGAACAGGTCCAGCGTGATTCCTCATGACACACGGTGCAGCTATCCTGCAAAACTTTATAGGGTGATTGAATCTTCAGAAACTATAGCAGCTCTGCATTTTAAGAGGCCTCCATCTACTTACCCATAGACTGCTGGTCACTGCCAGAAACTGTTTTGAGCAGTCCCCATTACACTCCTAAATCCAAGTCAAAAACAAAACTGGCTGAGGAAAGCATATGAACAGATGGACAGCTCAAGGAAGTCTCACTGTGTGTTTTTCATACTACGGCTCATTGGTTAGATTACAATTAGGATTTCTAAAAGAGATAAACAATCTTTGCCTGTGGGCAATTAACCCTCAAAATGGTGGGAAGATCAGCCTGGTTATGGAAAAAAAAAAAAAAACACAATGAGAAAACAAAAATGGAAAACGACCCTGAAAAAATACAATAAAAAATTCCAATACAATTCCTTTGCCTGCCTAAGATAACAACTAGAGCAAAGAACCAACGCTGGTAACACCAAAAGGAAATGGCTTTATACCTTACTCATAGCAGTTAAACAATGATGAGCGATGATTAGTAAAACATTCGCGCTCGCACGTTACATCTGCCAACCCAGAGCAACGCATGCAGTTCCCAGCGTTCCTGCGTGGCCAGCGCGTCCTCACTGCAGAAAGGGGAAGAGCTGGCAGACACCTAACCAGGGACAGAAGGGCCAGTCACCAGCCTCAACAGAACAACATTTTACAACATGCCCGAGAGACTTGCACGTGACTCAGCGTTCCCTTTCTCTGGTGGCTGTGCCAAGGTAAGCGGTTCCTTGCCTAACTGTGCTGGCACGAGCAGGGGACGGGAAGAACAACACTTGTGGGGCCGAGCGGTGAGCCAGCCTGGGCTCTGGTCTGCGCTAGGCCTAACCCCGCCAGGAGGAGCTCGGAGGTGTTTCTGCTCAGCAAGCTGCCCACCTGGCTCACCGTAAGGCTCCACGAACTGCAGCAGCACGACTGCAGGGCCACCACTACAAGGAAGAAGTGACCAGCGACTGCCTAAGCTGGCACCAGTGCCGCAAGAAACACACATCAAGCTGTGGCCCGAGGTACACATACCAACACTCATCCACAGCTCTGCATCTGGAAAAGCCAGCTGCAGTGTGACTCTCCTAGGGCCTTGTCACTTAATTCAGTGAGATACGACTTCACATGCTGTTTCAAGTGATGGAGTTTGGCCATAAAGCAACCAGCTTTATTTCCTCATCTCTGCCAGCTGCAGAAATCCCCCAAAGAGACCAGCATTTCAGCTCACCAACTGGTGGGGGCCAGGGGAACTGGAAGATGGCTGCTGCCGCAGGACATCGGGCTTGCTCTACCAGAAAGAATTGTGTGGGGCATCGGTCACAAGCAGCTTAGCTCATGCCACAGTGAAGCTGCAGGAAAACCTGTACCAGGACAACACAATCCCTGTGCGTGGGCATTCCTTGCACAGCATTTCCAGTGCAGCAGAGCTTGGCAGGCCCTACATCTTCCCACTTGCTGGATCCAGCTGTCTGGGGCCCCATCCCTCCCAGGAAGCAAATGCTACCACATACTGGCTGCGAGATACCTGACGCCACAACATGGACCTACGCCCCGGGGGCTGAGGCGAGGCGCATTACGCAGACAGGAGGCAGCAGCTCTGCCCTCGAGCACTTGCACCCTGAAGACAGAAGGGAACGTGACAGGACCGCCTAACGTGTCCCCGGAGATAACGTCTGTGGCTCCTTCAGTTCTTTCTAAAATCCAGTTGCCGTCAAAGGCCTTACCTTCCTGACCCTGAGCTTATGAAATTTTGAGAAAAGACAATTTTGAATGCAAAAGAGTAAGGCTTGGTGGTCCATTTCAGTAATGGCTTTCCAAAGCTACAGACTGGTCAAGAAGAAAACCAGCAGTGCTAGCTGAATAAACAGGACAGTGATGACATTATGGGTAAGGCGAGTCCAAGGGAACGAATAAAACAATATGAATAGAAAAACAGGAAGGAACTGAGTAATAAAAAAGGGCTTGCAGGAACCTGATTTCTGAGGCGAAAGAGGATGACACAGTAAAAATATGGCCAAAATAATATTCATGGATGTTTATTTTAGCAGCTGCAGATTTTTAACCAAGAGGGGACTGCCAATCAGGCCAGAAGTTACAATAATAAGGATAGGAAATGAGGTAAAGCTGAGCAAAAGTTAAGTATAGGGATTAGGAGGAGAGGGTAGATTTGGAAACAAGTTTATACATGCTTTCATCAGAAAATAACTATGTAAAAATGACCTTTTTGCTTGTTTGTTTTGGGCTTTTTTTTTTTTTTTTTTTAATTTATTCTGTTTTCCCCACTAGGTTCAAATCACATCTCATTAACTGACAGACAAAACGACTGTTAACACATCCCAGTGAGTACAGTTTATTTTCCTCATGCTTCAAGCTGCTATCTGATAAATACAGATTATTATTGTGTCTTACATATTCATTAGCAAAGAAAAGTTTAATTTTCAGATTGCAAGTTAAATTCGACTTGTAAAGCAACTGAGCAAACCAGGTCTGCAATCTGGGAGAACAAACATCTCTCCGTGGTCACCCTGCACAGAATAACCACACAAGAGCAAGGATTTCCCCCCTTTTCAGGAGATTTTTCTCTGCTGAAAGTTAAAATGCAAGTCATTGCTAAGTTTTTAGTTTAAATGGCTCACGTGCCTGAGCACAACCACGCTTCTACGCTTCTTTTTATTTATTCTTCAGTTGTAATATTTTCTGCAGGTACAACACAGAGTGTGACTGTAACCAAAATCCATCCTGGAAGCAACATTTCAAAGCTGATTCAATCAACAGCTTATACTGAAAGATAAACATTTCACAACAGCGGGATTCATGTTTCCTGTGAAGGTATTTCTTTGTCATTTCTATATATAATTTCTTGATATACTGTTCCTTTATTTAAAGCCCTTCTAATGTAACATACACATAGCACATCAGCTAATACTACATTTGCTAGAGAACTATGCAATAGAGCTGGCCTCAGAGATTCCTTCCCTGTTCAAATGTAGCTTGCTGTTCAGCTCTAAGCGCTGCAGGGCACGCCTACATTAGCACCAGCCAAACCCTACGATTGTTCCAAGTGGCAAACTTAACATGGAGAAGCAATGAGAGAAACTTAACATGGAAAAGCAGTGTAGGCAAGGGAAGTCACTACAGCACAAGGAAGAGAGACTGGCTGCACACACGTGGCACGTGCCTTCAGAAATCTGAAAGAAAACAGCAAGGAACGAGACAACAAAGAGACTGTTGCACTGAGGGGATGATGAATGCCCAGCAGAACAAGGCAACAGGGTACTTGTCTAGAAATCCATACCAAATACTGTATTAACTAAATGCTGAAGTCAGTATATGTTGCTTTCAGTATTCCTATAAAACCAAGATTCCTGATCTGGAACTCCATCGAGAAACAAACCTTACTGCTGACAGCACACGCAGAGCTGGCTGTAGCGGCATCTCCCAACCCAAAGTCAAAAGCTCCACAAACGACACTGACGGCAAAACTGCCCGTATCTGATTAAGAGAGCAAGAATGCAGTACCCTGTTCTCATTATTTCTCTCTTCAGCTCTCATGAGGTGATGCATTAGCCTGATGTTACAGATGCCAAGATGCAAAGTACACAGATCTATCAAACTGGAATGTGGAATATAAATAAAAAACCTTCTTTCTTACTGTCCTCTATCTTCACTGCTGTCTAAACCACGTCAATTCCGCATTTCTAACAGAGCTGTTCCCAAGAGCCACCTGTGTGTCACTTTTATTACGGAGACTGATGAATGCAGCAAGTACACATCCAGTACAGGAGATCCAGATCGTCCCAGGGGAATATAATGAATCTATTAGATACACGTGATTAGACATATATGCTTCAGACACAACAGTAACACTGTGCAATTTCTCAACCAGGTCTTCTGCGGATGATGATAAACCCTAGGCCAACACCCATCTACAGCAAAGGCAAAACGTCTGGATCCTGTATTTCTTTTTTCTCCAAACGTTGGAGTCACAATGCACAGAAGAGCTAATTGCAACAACTTGAAAAGAAATATCTTCTGTTTTGCATTGGAGATCGGAGTCTCAAAGCCCTTACTGTCTCTCTTCGGTATTTAATAAATATGAGGGGAAATACAGCTTACTGTCAACTCAGGCTTGTGAAACAGCAATGCCTAGCTACATTGCTAACTGAGACCAAAGAAAACTACTTATTCATTTCTGAAGGTCACCGACTCCATGGGAAGCTGTATGCTCTTGTTTTTTTCACCTGAAGTGAATTATGATTCTGCAGTTTGTTTACTACTTCCTGAAAATACATTTTGCACAGTTAAAACAGCAAAACAAGATGTCACATTTAAGAAGCTAGCAGTTCAGACATCTCTCTGACATTGGGCTGCATTTACTAGCCTCTTCTTTCATCGTTCGTTACGTTATATGCACCAAAACCCAAAACAGCAAAAAATAGAACCCCTCCCAAACCAACGCCACGTTAGATCTTCTTCACAGATCGCAACACTCACTCAGACAGGAGCCTTTTTCATACTTCCCAGCTTCCGAAGTGAAGAAAAGCTATATAAAAAACAACCACAGAATTTAACAGCAGTGCCTAGAGGAAAACGCAGCGTTTCCAAGACAGGCTACAAAACGAGGTCAAGCTCTACCGGAGATCCAGATAAAACGGCCAAATAAGATTACCAACGCCGTCCTAGCGATGCTCCAGGAGCCGCTCACCTTCACGGGCTCGCAGAAGTCCCTCTCGCAGCACACGCAGGTACAGCAGCACCACATAAACATCACCGCACGGCCACCCGCAGCCCTCGCGCCAGCGCTGGGCGCTGCCCAGCCTCCCGCGCTGCCCGCTCTGCTCCATGCATCTCGAGACAGGGAGGCTCCGGGCCCCGCTGCGCGAGCAGAGCACTGCCGCCAAGGCGAGCATCTGCCCGCGCTCAGCCGGTTCCGTTCGGGGCTGGCACCCAGCTGCGCACCTCTCCCAGGCAAGGAAAGGCCGGGACTGGCAGATTTAAAGCTACAGGGCTTTCCATTCTGCGTTCAACACATGACACTATTTTTAAAACTGCACGTTTGAGCCAAAAAAATTGGACAGGCTAACAGACAGACAAATCAGTAGCAAATCAATGGAATCACAATGACATACACATTTCCCAGCAGACACAAAGCAGTGCACTTGGTGGCAAGACTCAAGCCGAATTTAAAATGGAGATTCAGAGATGCACAACAGGGCATAAATCCAGCTATAAACTATATGCTCTATTTATATCACCACTGAAACACTATTTAAAAATCACTAAATAAAATGTTCAGAAGATTAATGTGATCTGCTGTGAGGCTGAAACTCTAATCAGAAAGCAATTGTCACATAAGGACGCAAGCACAAAACAGTGCCAGCAACAGCATTTTAACCACAGCTGTCCTTGGTGCAAGAAGAAACCTTCAACCTCCTTGCCAAAGGAAAGGTGTCTTACTGTCATACTTAGAAGATGTAAAGCAGAGGCGCATCACCCTGCTTGTGACCATCTGTAGCATCTGCTCTGACCCACAGCACCATCTGCCAGCAAGCCCTACTCCTTCAGACTCATTTTTAAGCCATTCTCACCTCGTGGCTTCTTCTCCCCTTGCTCTTCTCTGCTGTCTCACTGATATTTCCTGTTTGTAGCAAATATTATTATTACTCACCCAGTACAGAGATAGATGATCTCAAAGCTAAACTATATATAATCTAAGTTTGAGATCTTCAGAACCATTAATTCAGAGTACCTCCCTATGCAACATGCTCCCAAGGCTTTTTTTTTTTTTAAATCATTCTCTTAACTTGCAGTAATGCACAGGTAACGTACAAGTTTGACCCCATAGTGCTTTCTGAAGTCTTCTGATGTGAAGGAATTCTGCACTGAAATGTTAATCCATATATCATAAGCTTCAGCAGTATAAATGAGGAGAAAACTTTTGACTGACCCAAAACATGGGCGACGTGGAAAAAAATATTCCGATGTGCAAAATTCAGCTTTTATTGGGGCCAGAACTGGAGGAAAAACAGCTAAAAACATCCTCTTAAATTATACTGGTATCTCAGGTGGCATTTCTGGAAAAGCATTATGATAAAAGAGCAAGTATATTTTAAGAGACATTTAGAACAGGAATGGAAAATGAAAACATCACATGGAACAAGAGCAATAAAGTCTGATCCATGCAGAAGATAAACCACGTTGGTGTGGAGATACTAGAAGATATTTCCACAAAAGCATTTTGTGGACATTTCTGTGATGTTAGAAAATAGGACACAAAGGGGAAAGGATAAAGGAAAAGGAAGAAGAAAAACGAAGCTGGCAAGCAAAACAATATGTAGGGCAATTCTGCGACTGGGCTGCGCACAGCCACCAAACTGTAGTATGTGGAACAGGTCTCTGGTATAGATCCGGGCTCTGCAGTAGAGGGTTTACAACCATTTTGCCTAACCTGAACACGCAGCAACAAGTGCCAGCATTGCTGCATCAGTAATGGCTGCTCCTAATCGCATTCTGCAATATACTGCTACAACATAAGCTGCCTCAAAGCCATTCCTGTTCAGCACGTCTGCACGTTAGGTAAAGAGATCCCAAGAAACGCAACTGCAATAACCGAAGCAGAAACATACACTGAACATGAATGAAAATGAAACCAACATAATTTGTCATATTACTATATATTCAAATCTGCAATGTACTGACATGAAAACGCTTGAAAAAAAAAAAAAAAAACACCCAGAAATAATTCCAGGTGTTTTTAAGGAAAATTAATTCAATTGCCATTTATATTTCCATATAGGCATTCTCCATCAGGAGGGTTTAAATGGTTAGGTGGTCTCTAAAAACTGGTTTACCTTATATGAAAGTTACACTGAGATTCTCTGATCACAAGAGCACTGCTCTTTTTTTTGCAGCACGCAATTCAATCTAGCAAAGTTGTTGTAAAGAAAGCTTTTCATAAAAAAGAGTTTGTGTTACTTACCTACACGAGAAGAAGACCCCACCCCACACCTGCAAAATGTTTGAAATCAATGAGTCGTCCAGGGCATACAGAGGGGTTTTACAACACCATGTTCTGGCTGGCCAGATAACTCCTGACCCGGCCAGCTGCGCTCTGGAGCGGCTAGAAGCAAGAACCAGGCCAAGAGGCGTCCGCCCTGTTGCAGAAGTCTAGCGAGAAATCTCGACTAAAAAGCCTGTCCAGGCTAAATACGGAAATTGAAACAATTTCTGTACTTGTGTGAGCTTTTCAGGGCACACAATAGATTTTGAACCCCAGTCTACATGACAAGAAGTTAAGAGGCATGATTCCCTTTTTCAAGGGCCTGTTTTACATTCATATGGCAGATCTCACTCTAGGAAACAACATCTATACTGAGAAACCTCCAGATTTCTAAGACCTTTTATTTATCAGTAATACTGGATCCCATCTAAGAGAGGTGAAAGGGAAGGGAGGCGAAACTCCTTGTGCACAAAGAGCATCATTAGCCTTATTTAGGAAGAAACTTATGTTGGTTAAAACCTAGCTTAATTCACAGGAATTCTGTTGCTATTCAGACAGATCGTTTCACCACATAAAGCAACAAACAAATCCAAGAAAATACACGCAAATATGCTCATTATTTTACTTAATATGATCAGACAGCCTTCACAAGTTTTACAGAGCAATAAAAACAACAACAACAAAAAAACAACCTACCAGGCTGAATATCACCTCCATTAAGAGCAATCAGTTTCATTCCTCAAAGAGGAACGCATGTTTTCTTATTAAGATGTTACACTCCCAAAATGTGGCTACGGTGCATTGATGCTCCATGCTGTGTAATAGTAGACTTCTATACTCACAGAAAAACAGAAACATTATGAAAATGCTCCAAGAGCTACTCTTCCACGTAAACAAAATTGAGACAACTCTGGCTCCGCACAAGCCTCACTGCTGCGATGATTCCTGTGAGGCCTCCCGGCCTCGGTTCTCCGCACGCCTTGCACAGCGGATGACGACCACTACCACAGCAGAAGCCAGATGACTGGACGAAGCCCTTCCGTAACATGAGGCCACCAACGGTCCCAGCTGTCCAAGAGAACAGAAGAAGACTCGGAACACCAGAGACAGCATGGAGAACGGCCGCAGGGGATGCCTCACAGCGCGGGAGGCGACAGAGGCTCAGCGCCCAAGCTCACGCGTGGCTCCTCGCTGCTCTGGGCGCTCCCCACGCGCCTCCTCTCGGCCCCCGCCAGTGAGTCCCCCCCCTAACTGCACTGCAGCAAGGCGGGTGACGAAGGGCAGCCCATTTGCTTCCTACAGCATTTCTTTCCTGAAGTTTCTTGGTAAAACTGGAGGGAGGAGGGACAGAAAAAAAAGAAAAAAGGCACATGAGCTTTGATGCGGCTTAAAAACTTCTGGAGATTAGATGCTCATATGACCCTTGTAACAAGATGAGGATTCTTTCCAAGACTGCTTGGAACCAAGAAGTTGAGGGAAAAAAATAAGGTAGAAGCCAGATCCGTCTATTTGGTGCAATGTGAATGTTGCAAAATACGAAGTAAGAGAGCAAGAAAGTGGAGGAAAACTTGAAAACCGATTTGTGATCGTACCCTTCCTGTGCTGTTCCCTGAACTGGTGCTCAGACTGTGAAGAAAAGGTGACCTCCACTCCCTCCTCCTAATCTGGAGTATTTCACATATGGGAAATGTCTCCGAACACCTGAGGTGCCCAACTCACTGACAGGAGAAGCGAGCCTTAGCAAGCTCCTCACAGCAAGAGCTGAAGAGTACACGCTACATCAGTAAAATTGGGAAAATGAGGTCATGAGTAGCAGTTGCGGGGGAGAAGAAACCTTGAAACAGCAGAGGAGTCTACAGAGGCAGAATACAATTACCAGAAAAAAACTGGGCCAGCACCACAGCAGGACGTCCTTAATTTGGCTCCAAGTCCTCAACAGACCCAAACAGCTCAGGATGGTCTCACTGCAAAAACAGCATCAGGCTCCGTGGGGGCACAGCACCAAGCACAGGCAGGTGCGCGGCCACCCGCCTGCTGCCTTCTCCTCCACCTTCCCGCTGTGCAGGAGGACTCAGGAGCTGCTTATCTGGTGAGACTTCCTGGAACTGCACAAACACTCCTGCTGCAGGCCACAGATGACCAAAATGTCAGGGCCAGGGGAGAAACAGGATTAACCTGCTCATGGCTGAAACCAAGTATGTCAGGAGGTGCAGCTGAATGCCAGTACTGGATGCATCAGGTGTGCTGAGTAGCACTTCACATTATTCCCGGCCCACAAGTTGAAGAGAAAAATCAGATTCACAGTTTGCTAATTTATTACATACAATGTATCTTTGTCTTATCAAGCTTGAGTCATTGCTGTTTCTAAGGATTTATGGTTTGGATTTCTAAACTTCATTACTCACCTCTGAGACCACTGCATGTAAAGACATTGGAATACAAGGTCCAACTGACACACAGCATGAGACAAGTGGGAGAAGAAAGCACATGCTCAAAACCTGCTTGCTAGTGCTGAAACCATATCCTTATCAGAGCTTACCCTGCTACAGCCTTCATCTGCAGGAGAAAGTAGATTGCACGTCAATAAAAGGAGAATGAGCTGGAGTATCACCCCCCCCTCCACTATCTTTCTGGGTGCAGAAAAGCCGCAAGGCTCATGAAATCCAGATCTGCTTTGAACCTTCTGAGGCAGGCCCTCCACAGGAAGGTTGACAGGTAAGAGGGAGAAGAGCTGGAAAGCCAAGCAAGTAGTAAGAACCGGACTACCAGGCGGTGAAGCGGAGGTACTCGGTATCAGCTCATCAAGTTACAGATATCGCACTGGACTTCTAGGCCATCACACGACCAACATAGCAGATGTAGAAATTTCAGACTCCGCTTCTCTCATGCCCAAGTGATTTCATCTCTTCTTCTGCATTAAATGCAGACGAACTAATCACAAACACTAAAGCAAGCTAGAAGAGTTTCAGCTCCATATAAAGCCACAAATGCAGGGCAAACACACTCCTGCAAAACTGCATGACTAAGACAGGTCTGACTAAAGATGGGGCTAGACCAAAAGAAATTCAACTTCCAGGTATGTAAGGGCTCCTATGACATAACTTCTGTCTCTACACACCTGGAAATTTTTCACAGTTCAAAGTATAGTTATGAAGAGGGAAAACTGAGTTGTGTTAGGGAAAAATTTCCACCTGTGATTGTTCTCAAATGAGGTACTTTAACAGGTGTACGGCTCACAAATTCTGAATTCTAATCACAAAAAGCCAGCTGAGGAGCCTGCTTCTGTCACTACATCACTCCCAACAGCTTCAAGACCGTAACTTCAAACAGAGGAGCACTGGCCAGCCGTGGGTGCGCGGCGATGCAGCCTCAGCCCCCCAGGAAGGGGGAGTCCCAGGGAGCACGGCCCCGGGGCGGCTGCAGAGGCCAGGCCCGAGCGGCGCGCCCCAGCAGGCAGGGCCGGACGGCAAGGCTGCGTGCACGAGCGCGCAGGAATGGAGGAAGGGGGGTGTGCACGCAGCGCGGGGATGGGAGGAAGGAAGGGAGAAGAGGAGCAGGGGAACAATTGATTTTTAAAACCTGAAGACGACAGAAGAACCTGCTCGGCAGCCAACACTTCCTAAACAAGTTCTACTTCCAGCCGTTTATGCATGGAATGCATATGTTAAGTTTTCATTTTCTTAAATCTTGATACTCGTAGGACTGATCGGTTTTTTTAGTTAACTCAATTTCTTCATCATCTGCTTTTGGTGCCTGACTAAATCTGTGGTTGCACACTGTAAATGCTTATTCATATCCAAGCTAAACATAATACGAGTAGATACCAAAATATGTGTGAACCATACAGTGCATACATTAGTTTTATCCAGTTGCAGCTGAAAAATAGTAAAATGATCACAAACTTTCTTGTATTTTTCAAATTAATTATTTATATTATTCAGTGTGGTTTTACTGTCAGTTCAACTCAGGAGGTACGTGTCAGCAACTAAGCATGGAGCGCACGGACTGAAAACAAAGCTCTTCAAAATCAGCAAACATTGCCAGATTTTAGCTGGGACTGCACATTCAACATCAGTGAGCTCATTTTCAGGACTTCAGGAAGAAAACATTCTTTCTGAAGAATTCACAGTTCTCCTGATCTGCTTGAGAAGTAAGAGGCTCAGCTTTCTTCTAACTAAACTAGGAAATCCCCTCTATATAAATCCCCAAATCATTGTGCTTTTATACAAGGAGTACAAGACACCTGCTTTACAGTGTATCTGAAGATCATTTCAGCTCCAAAAGATGGCTTAAGCAGACAGCAGACAGGAAGATGGTCAAGCAGTTTAATTCCTTAACCGAAACATGGGCTCCCTAGAAACACAGATCTTCAGGAACTATCTTGCACCTCTTACCAACACTGCAAACCTTATTCTTGACGTGGTACTTGCATCCATCAACAAAAATTGTAATCCTTCTGTTTTCACTAGCTCATTCCTGAAGAACAGTTCAGCTTCGTGGCTTTTGCTAAGTCAGGGTACATGGACCCTTAGCTTTGGAAGAAGCTACAACAGACACACGGCTCATCTCTTAAAACGTTTCCACTTAATTTATGAAGTGCTGTGTGTCACCGTGACAAACAGCAAAGTTTTCCTATCTTATACAGCCTTCACAGTGGCTGTCACTGCTGGGGTTGCATCCTTTGCAGGTTCTAGTTTTCTGAGTACAGTTTTCCTTGTACAAAAGGGTAGAGCTGCAGTGAAGGTACCAGCCTGATAAAACAGGGTAGAGGAAGGAAAAATAGGAAGGAAAGGGACCTAGTTTCTTGTGTGCAACCAAACTTGGACCCAGAAATAGGTGTTCTCTCTCAGGAAAGGAAACCTTTCTCCCTGATTTTCTAAAAAGCTGCAATTACTGCTCGCAAAGCATAAGGGCTGCAGTGCAAGGAGTATTCCCCTTAAAAAACACTGACTTCAAAACTGTATTTGTTGGACAAATAAAAGGTATCTTTAGTATAACACAACATGATATAGAATTTCTGGCTAAGGTTTAAAATGGGGCATATTACCTAATATTTTTCTTCACAGTTAGTAAAGCACTGAGCCTTCATGAAAGGTAAAGATCTCAGAAAGTCTAGTGACTGAAAATATCACCTGATAAGCCATTTCAGTCCAGGTTTTCTGCACATTTTGCAGCTGCTGACAACTTTGTAAGCACTTCAAGCTGAAGCGTCTCTCTCTTGATAGGAGGTATTGATATATTCCACTGTCTCAATGCAGATGATGAGCTATGAAATCAGACTTTGGCAAGTAGGACTTTGGAAGGAACAAATGGAGTTTCAAATAATTTTATCTAAAGACCTACTTGAATCTTTGCATCTGTTTCAGCAATATAGGACATTAAATATTTAAGAGTTCTCAAATAATTGGATGTTCACTTTTACGTTTTGTCCAGATACAGAAATTGGCTATAGTTAACTTTGAATTCATAGTTTCACTAAATTTCTACAGAACTCCTAAACAGGCCAGCACTTAGTAATAATGCTAGCAGGATGTAAGAGTATCTACACAGTAACTTAATGTGTAATATTTCACATAAGTAAACAGGTGAAACAGCTTAATGGCTTGTTGCCGTAAAGCCTTAGAATGAACACAGATTACTGAAAATTCAATGCCACAAAATTTACCTTTATTAACTAGAGCTTTATATAGCCAGTGAAGAGTTAATAGTCAAACACTACTCCAGGGTCAACAATCTCAGTGATAAGAGGAACATTGCGTAAGGCTTTCTGGTTAATTATGAGGTGATTAGTAAGTTTCTGCACTGCTGCAAGAAGACCTAATCACAGATATCTTGGCTTGACCCACAATAACTTCCCAGAACTGAAAGCCGACAGTCTGTTCCCATGCTTACTGACCAAGCACAAGGGCTAAAGCCACCTTAGCATTGTTGTTCGCATATACACATTACAAAACCATGTGTGATTATAAGAGCTGCAATAACCTAGTGGTACAAGGTACCATTTGGATCAGAAGCACTTTAAGCTAATGCATTATTTAACATCTACCTTCTTATTTAAGTTTGTATGCTTCAAAGTCACTGCACAGAACTAGAGATCCCCTCTTCTGAAAATACCAACTGGGAAAAAGCTAGTATTGACTGTATCTGACTTTTATAGATTTCATTATTTCATTCAAACGGTGCTCTGTATAGGACTTGCTTTCCTTCTTACTGTTTGAGCTTCTTGCCCAACTTTTAATCACTGTAAGAAGAACAGCCCTTCCCTTCCCCACACACCTTTCCAGAAGGTATTAAAAATGTTTCTACTAGAGCTTAATATTAAAAGAAGAAGGCTGGAGAAGGTTAGTCTGCAAATACTGCATCCTGTAGCACTGATGTAAGTGCAGCAGCCTTGATCGTGTTTATTATAACTAGTTTAGCACACAATGCCAACACCGAATCTCGAGGAAGAGACCACAGCAGGTTGTACTGATGCAGCCAAAGACTGAAGATGACAATTTATAGCAAGAGATGTTGTTAGCCAGTAGAGGGCTCCATGAACTAGGTTAGAGATTAAACTTGTGTATGAAAAGGCAGATCATCCTTTAGGAGACTATCAACATTAAGGACACTTTACAAGGAATACTGATTACTGCTGCATCAAATGAACTTTCCAACAGTAACAGTGACAGAACTCACATTGCTGCTTACCACATTGCTACTAGACCAGATTTGCACACACTTAAAATAACGATTACAGTTTAGAAAAGAGCTTCTCAGCATTCACATCCTAGTCTGGAGACTTGAAAAGCTTTTGCTGTTCTTGCTGAGCTTGTCTATTCCAGCTGTTCATGTGATCATCCAAAACCTCACTTTGCACTAATTTGTTAGTACTGATTAAGCTCCACTTTCAAACTTAACATGCGACTTTAAAGACTTCAGTCCAAAGGGTGTGCATAAACGTACACACAAAACTGCGTTAAATCCCACTAAAGCAAAGGAGATCTTGGTGCAAAAGAAAATTCTAGCTTGGGGGCGTAAGATCAAGTCAGAATTTTGCTAGTCTTGGATGGAAATGACTGACTTGCTTTTTTCTTCCTCATGAGAAACCAATCATCCATCCCTTTTGGTGTATCCACGCTATCGGGGGAGCCAGATCCTGTTTAACCGCAGGCTCTGTTCCCCTCTTGCCCACACCTACACGCCTGCTGACACGCTCCTGAGTCCCACGTGCAGAAAGCCAAATCATAGAATCGTATCACAGAATGGCTTGGGTTGGAAGGGACCTTAAAGATCATCCAGTTCCACCCCCCTGCCACAGGCAGGGCCCCCTCTCTGGGCAGCTGTGGCTATCGGAGGCGGTGTCCGCTATATGTTTTATTGAAGTGAAGTCCCAGGTGGCAGAAGGAAGACCCTTACGTTACCTCCGATTTGTGCACAGCAGAGGTGGTGCACACGCCAGTGATGCTCTGGGTGAGCCTGGGGCAGTGCATGGCTGGCGGCTCCCGGCCCCTCGCACGCCGCCCCAACCGCCAGAGAAGCTTCTGGAGCCTGGCCCGGGGACCCGGTGGTGACCTGGGGCACACCAGGGATGGCTGCCAGCATTCCCGTTCGTTCTGCCACCGCACCCGCCCCAGTGCCAGCAGCCCACAGCGGGACGTCTGACTGGGGAGGTGACGCGCCCCACGGAGCACGGAGGCGTCCTGTGTTTCGCAGTGAGGGGCCCCCTTCCTGCTTCCAGGTCCACCTCCCCACCTCCAGGCTGTCCTCGCAGGTTGGGACTGCAGATGCAGGAGCACAGGGATCACTCTGACCCTTACCTGCGATCAATTCCAAACTTTGGGGCACTTTCTGTTGATGCTGGTGAACGGAAAGGGAAGCGGGAAGACGCGCTGAGCTCCTGAAGTCCAACCCGAGCAGACCCACTGTCACCAACCAGCTCTCAAGAGCTAACAGATCAGAGAGGCAGTTGCTGGCACCCACTGTCATCTTTCAGCATAATACGCCATCATAGCTCCGACCGGTGCTCCAGAATTTAAAACACTGACACTCTGAATTGCTCCTCTGCTTCCCAGGAAGGGAAGGGTGGATGGAAAGCAGGGACAGAAAGGCAAGGCACAGAGAGCCCCAGGTATAGGGCAGGGGTCTCGACTCGGAAGCGAGGAGCACCCAGCTATGCAGAAGCCAGAGAACGTTCCCTCTGCCCGAAGAACGAGCCAAGAGCTCGGAGGAGGGCAGCTGGGAACCCGCCGTGGGTAGGTAAAGATCAGCCCGGCAGGGAGGAAGCACCTGGCTGCTTACAAAAATCAGCACTTAGTTTTGAGGGCACCTTATGCTGCTGTCCCCTGTCCCATGAAACTATGACAGGCTGCCACTAGTGTCCCGTGAGTCACACCAGAGCCACCACTGTATACACAACAATTCAGTGCATACATACTTTCACAGCTCTGGTTTTCCTCAAATGACACCAAATGCAAAATTTGAACACTAAGGGTCCAATTTCAATTTTTGATGCATTTTAGAGCCCAAAAATGTAATATACCCAATTTGAAAATGGGTCATGGTCTTTAACCTGTTCTAGTCATTTTCTTTTATTTATTTTTTTAAATAGGCAATGAATTGTTTAACCAGTTAGAAATCTGCATATAAAAATATTTTCCTTCTTCCCAACATGGTAAAATACAAACTAAAGACTTTTAGCATACTATGCAATATCACTATGGTTCAGCAGAAACCACAGTCAAGGCAGAGTGCCCAGTCTGTGCAAAGGATTAAGTTTACCAATAAAGCTGTAACCTAAAAACTGCATAGTGATAAAATGGAAAATTTCCAAGTAGGCTTGGTGTTTCATTTCTCAATACTGCTGGCATGTACATCATCAGTGTCCAATGCAAGTCTAACCAATACAGAATGCACCCACTCCCCAAAACCCCTTTCTCAGCTATGGTTCAAATTGCTTTCATTTCCCTTCAAGCACATTTAACTTGTCAACTATGTTGAAAATCTGTGTATCAAAATTATTATTTCAGATTACCGCATTGTTAAAGATTTTAGAACATGCAAACCTCACTCTCTCACACCTTCTTCTTATTAAAAGATTAGGGAAAAAAACAAACAAAAAAACAAAAGAAACAAAAACCATCTTCTCAACTTTGAATAAGTGTCTTGGTGGTTTAGCTTTTAGCATTCAGAGACCTGACTTCCCTTAAAGTGTCAATAAAGAACCCCGGTGACACACTGACTTGCTATGTGTTAGTCACAGTATTTAAAAACATGAGTTCTCTTAGCCACTGCAATGGCAATGTAAAATGCATTTACTGGAACCTGAAGTCCACAGACCAAGATTTAGTACGATACGCTTTGCTCCCAACTTGCAATAAGCTTAACATAAGCACCTGACACGATGGGTTACTACACCTTACTGACATGGGATGAATTGTTAACTCAATAATAGATTTGAGGTCTCACATTCATTAAAATGGCTTGGATACATTTAATTTGATAGTTCTCCTCTCAGATCAAAATTGAAAGAGCATCAGAACGCATTTCAGGATTTCTACAGGAGCTTCATGTCCACAGTCATTTAAAGCTGTACTTCCTCACTTTGATGTTGCTGGTGGTGGTTTGTCTGTTTCTGAATGCTCTTCTGCCACAAAAGTAGACCAAAGATAAGGTATAAGTGAAAATCTGAAGCTACCCAGATATTTGGAACTTGCAGAACTTCTACAAAAATCCTAATGGCAGAAAAGCTGATGAAATTCACAGATATCAGCACACAAAATTCAGCAAGCCCACCTTTCAGATTTGCACAATACGATTTACGAAGTAAACTCTTGATCAGTAACATAGTCAGAACTAATGTCACAGCAGACGGGGTGCGAGGAAAGCAGATTCTGTTCAAGCCATAAATAAGATGTGAATACATTGTAGAGAAGGCTCCTTTATTCCAGAATACAAAACCAAGATGTGAATGCAAACTACGAAAAGGGCCACTGATTGCACGGACAAATTCAAACAAAAGAAAATATTGTTGCTCTTGCAGGTTTCAGAGCAAGTATTGAATAAAATGTGGACTCCGTTTCTGTGCGTGCTCTGGGTTCATAATGTGCAAGAGGCAGCTAAAGTCAGTGACTGGCACACAACAATCCCTATTTATTCTTTTCTTTAAAAAACAAAATAATAATTTGAACGACTTCATTGATTGATCCAAGAGTCACGAGCTCTGATGAACTTTGCTCATGGTAATCCTATCCAGAGTTTTATGAAACTACATCATACTGGACCATAGTATGTGGGCAGGGAGCCATCTAACGATCAAATGTTCTCAAGATGTGCTCAAGCTTAATTCACTGACAGAAAGTAGGAAATTCTATCCCTTCCCACAGACTATGAAGGCAATTGGCTATCACAGAAACCAGCATTTGTATTTGATTATTTTCAAGTTATTTCCGTCTTCTCCATCAGCCTTCCCCAAATTAGCATCCCCTTACTTTCCAAATAAACACTGGTCTATAGGTTATAGCATACATGACCTTAAATCCAAAGTGATACGTTATTGATGGAGAACAAATTGCCAAATTGATGGTATCTTTGGAATTGAGTTCTTGATAAAGCAGGAAGCATTAGCTTTTGCATTTCTCTTTCATTTATTTGATTAAAAATCTTTTAATACTAAATCTTTTAATACTGCTCAGCAAGATACCACTGCATTTAACCTTTTTCCATCGGTCTGAGTCCCACGCTACTCCTATGGGTAGCACCGACTTTCGGTGTTGTTTTATGCACGTGGACGCCCTAAGAACACGTTGTTTCTAGGCCTGTCCTTTCAGACAACACTCTTCTTCCAGAAGCTATCTTGTCTGTCGTTAGCCTTGAGAGCACCCCTACCTTCGCAGTCAAAAGCCACGGGAGCGTCCCTCGAACCTCCTGTACTGCCTCCTCATCGGAGGCTGCGACCTCGGCTCAGTTTCTCTCTCGAGGACAGCCTGGCCCGCGCGCTGCTCCCCCCAGCCCCTGCGCTCCCACCCGGTCGGCAGCGCGAGCGCGCCCCGGTCTGGGGGGCCCGCGGGACGCAGAGCGGCCACCACGCGCCTGGCCCCAGCCCCGGCAGTGCCCAGCGTCCCCCTGCTGCCCCCCGGCCCCGGCCAGTTCCCGCTCCTTGCTCCCCCGCCCCAGCGCCGTGCGGGCGCGCTCATCGGGGCTTTGCCACCGCTGCGGAACCTCCCTTTGCCCCGCTGCCCTCTCACTGTGGCTGTTAGGTTTCTTTAGTTGGTTTTGTTTTGTAGATGTAATTTTCATTTGGTTATGGTCTTAAGCCTGTTTACAGGAAGGGAAATCTGACTGGCGACTGCGTTGTTCAGGATAGGACCCCAGTTCTGTAGAAAATGAGCTGCTGTTTGCCCTGTTGTAACAGCTCTCTTCTCTGGACAATACTGAGGCTCCCAAGTGATAACATGCGGCTAATTTAACGGCTTGGTTTACATTGGGAAGCTGCAGCGCTGTGAATAGCAGGGACAGATCGTACTGAACAGTAAGGCACTGTTCTGGGCCGACTTCTTGGTGGCCGCGGTGAAAGTGGAATGTCAAAGCAGTATTAAAAATAAAAACAGACCCCACTATCCTGTTTTATGAAAAAATAAAGTCCCTCAACTCAAAATTGCTTTTGACAACTAATATGCAACTCTTCCTTGCAGATGACCTATAAAAAGTTTATTTTTTTAAAACACGCAGCCCTGTGCTATTTTTTCCATTGACGGTTTATAAAAGCACACACAGAACATGTCCTTTTCACTACATGAACTCTTCCCTTTAACCCACGTTCCCTTATACTGTAGCCATATGAAGAGCAGAAGTTCTGATCTTTCCCGGTTTTGTCGGAGAGACATGGAAGACCCAGATACTTGAAGCTCAACTGATGACACAAGAAAGCTGAATTTTTAAAACCATAAGTATTAGTCATCGAAACCGAGCATGTGCCACAGAAAAAAGACTGAAAACAAACTGACTAAAAATAAATTCTCCTTTTAAATAGCTCAGTGACAACTTATCTTTTGTGCTAGTTCTCCAGGCATCTTAGCCTGCCTTTGATAATGTGTCACATAAAAATATAAAAAAACATTCCTTGTAACTTGCAAAGAAGCAAAAATTGCACAAACCAAGATTTTCTTCCTACTTTCAGCTCACCTTCAAATTTTGGAAGCGACTCTACATTCTGGGCTAGCAACTCAGCACAATGGAAAAAAAGCTCTCCAATAAAAAGAAAATAGCCGAAATGCTTTTAGTATTTTCACTTTTCTTTGTCCCAACAATGCGGCTCTGTCCTCTGGGAACGCGAGCACGCCGGCCACACGCAGCACGTCATCCTCCCGCTCCCACCCCGTCCCAGGCCTGCCGCAGCCCCGGGAGCGGCCCCAGCCCCAGCGCAGCACCGCGGAACGGGCCCCGCGTCAGATGGAGCCTCCGCTCAGGGATGAGGCAAGCAGCAGAAAAACAGCTGGGCACAGCACCACAGAGCGGATGGGGAGATAAACGTCAGTGCTAATGCCAGCTGTGACCGGAGGATTTAGGAGATTTCTCCTGGTCTGAGGGAAGGGAACCACGATGGCATCCACTGTTACTGCTTTAATGAAGCACCTGATTTGAAGCACCCGATTTTGAAGCCAACCAAAATATTTCTCGCGAAACTAGGATACGTAGGTAGATGTTCAAAAGAGGGTACTTCTGTCGTGAAGAACAGGGAGTTTCATAGAACTGCTTTAATATTCCAATAAAACACAATCATTAAATGCTAATGAGATTTCACGCAACATTAAAAGTTGATTTAGCCACGTGTTTCCTCTGCTGTTCACATCCCTACTGTTCACTAAACCTGTACGCCACACCTTCTGACAAATACTCTGCGTGCTGTGATGTTTGTGACAAATCCAAGAATGCTGCGCGGAGCACTACCACGAGGAAGCCCAACCTCAAAGCTCCCTGAAGAAATCGCTTACCATAACTGGAAAAGCTCTAACCACAGGCTCGGAGGACATGGACTTCTCGTCTTAGACATCTCTTCTGATCACGACACCATTCAAACCGCAGCTTCTTTGCATTCATGGGGAATCTCCCAACATGAAATCTTCACCCAACCAGTAGGAACAGAACAAATTCTTAAACGACACATCAGCAGTGCAAACAGCTTTCCTTATTTTAATACTGAGCCCAAGCTAGGAAGCAAACATTGCTTACTACAGAGCAGCAGCAGAGAAAAAAATTTAATACAGCGTCACGAGAGGACAGACAGAAGACACTTGATTTCATTCCTTCAGTGTTGCAATAGGCAGCAGCTAGCGAACTGAATTTTAAAAAGCAAACTCGAGCAGCAGCAACTAACCAAAATGCCGAACCTAGGCACTCACTGACGCCCCAGGTCTCCGCCTAGCAAACCAGCCACATTCACAGCTCTGACAGCACCGACACCGAGAAAGGAGGAAAGCCCCAGGACGTACTCTTTCCGAGGCCGGCGGCGAGCCCTCCATGCTGGGTGCGAGGCGGGGGAAGCATGCAGCCTGAGCCCGGCAGCGCTCTGCCGGCCGAACACGCTGTACCGCCGTCACGTTAGCGGAGGCTGGCTCCAGCCCTGCCAGGCTGAATTCTGCCCTGACAAAGCAGGATCTTGTAATATGAAGCAGCAGTACCCTGGGTGTGTTGGCAGAAGCCCTGAATGCATGTTTGAGAAAGCAACAGCAACTCCAAGCAAGTGAGGCATGAATGCACTGCAGAAGAGTTACTGAGCCTGCTAAAAATACTTCACCACTGACCCCGTCAGGAGCACGTCTGAAGTGAGTCTTGTTTTCTGAAAAACAACAAAACCAAAAAGGAAAATACATGCAGCTGACAATGGCCTTGGCAGCTTAATTAAAAAAAAAAAAAAGAAAAGCCGTCTTGAACAGAAAAACACCTCAGATTTCCTTCAAACAGGAAGACTGTTAGGTTGAGTGACGTATTTTACATTTTTCCTAGAATTTTGGGCAAGCTGTAATCCCACAACATGAGGTTGCTCAGGCTCCTATCACAAGTGAAGGAGCTAATTGCTGACAAATTCAAAACCTGAAGACAGCGTGGAGGCCTCGTGAATTGCCTGGCCCCAGGTGAGGCACACGGGACGCCTGTCCCCTCGCGGCTGGGAACCACGCGGCTCCCCACTGCAGCTGGGAGGCCGGAGGAAAGCAGGAGGAACCGGAACTGGGAACACGGCTAACACACACACACACACACATGCACACGCACACCCGCACACACCCGCACACCCGCTCGCCGTCCCTCCTGGCGGGACAGGCAGCGGAGCGCGGGGAGCCTTTCTCCCGCCCTCCTCGGCTGCGTGCGTCCTACGGGGCACGACGGGAGGACAGATCCCAAGCAGTTCTGACAGCACGGACGAGCCCTTTGGGGAAGCGGGTCAAGATGAGGCCTTTACTTTAAGTCTCGAGTAAGCACAGCAAGCTCACCCTGCATGTTTTGGGAAACTGGTAGGTAGCAAGACAGCTAACCCTTCTGGGGAGGGAGAACTGAGTGAAGTTCTTCTGCAGGTTACTGCTCTGCAGAAAGACAGCAACACTCACCATCACCTTCAAAAGACAGGTGCTTTTAAGAAATGTTAATGCACTCACCAGGCATGTTTTCACACGGGGCATGTTGTGCTGGCTGCTGATCAGCTTGGTTGTCTATACCTTACTCACTCAAGGAAAGCGGAGGCGCATATTAAATCTAAGAGATATCCCATTGTATACTTCCCTTGTCATTTTTTGGGTCACAAACATGGACAATCTACATTAGGATATTCTCTGGACTTGTAATAATTATCTACTTAGTAGTAGTTTATGATGCCCCTATTTCAGAGCAAAGTCTGCTCTATTGCAAACTGTTCCAAGAGTGGCCCGTCAGGATTCAGCCGCAGATGCCACTCCACCAGTTATTCCCACCAACACAATTTCTGCTTCTGTTGAGCAGCCCTGCAAATAGCAGCATTAGCAAAGGCCCTTGCTTAAAGGGAGAAAAAAAGAAAAAGATGCAAGAACTGCAGAAGTATTTTTAAAAATAGGTAACGTCAAAAGTTGGTCTTAAGAATGAGTGTCGTGTTCCTCCTTCCACTCCCCCCTCAATGTCAAAACACAAGCTTGGTTTTTGGACTTAAGAGATACCTACCTCACTTGGGTTTACAGTTTTGGGAGATAAACACATTTCAGGTTTAGCCAGTGAGTACACCTTTTGTTCTTACAGCAGTTCCTGCCAGCAGATCAGTAACTACTTTCAGTTTTAAAAGGGAATCTTGTCCCATCTTCTTGCTCAGCAAGCACACAGGTCGTTTTAGGGCTGGCGTGCTCTAAATTCAGGCTGAGGGTGCGAACCTTTGCAGCAGCCACTGCAGTGGGATTGATGATAATTCTGCAATACCCCAGCATTATCATGTTATTCCTTTCCCTCAAACCAGTTTAAGCTGTTGAATATTTGGAAAGGAAGTCCTTTCTTGTGCCTCGTTAAAAAAAGAAAAATAGATCAAAGTTCCAGATGTCTGTCTGGGTAAAATTAAAGCATGTTCTGAAAAGTTGTAACAATGAATCAAGGAAGCTTTGGTCTAGCTCGGGCTGGTACATTTGCAGGGCTTGCTGAAGCAACGCCCGGATCCCAGTACGCATTACTTCGTTCCCTCCCTTGCTCACCGCCCAGGCTCTGCCCGGCGCTCGGCGCTGCAGGCTGCCTGGACGGATGCAGCACGCAGGGGTAAGGCTGCCGCTGAGCGGCAGAAAAAGTGAACAGTCAAACAAAACAACAATGACAACAACAGAACCAACCAACCAACCAACCAACCACCCAACAACACCAAAAAGGCCCAAACCAACCAACGCCCTGAGCTGGTACAAAAGCAAAATTTACTAATATGGGAATTAGTTCATTTTGCTCCCAGCTGCTTCCAGAGCCAGTCACTGATTTTTCAGTAAAACCACCCTGGTTAACTGAACAGTTAAAGCAGAGCATTCCTCATTAACCCAGCTTACTTCAACTAATGTTTGGGAGTTAAAAGAGGACACTTGAAATTGGGCAGCAAATTCCAGCAAAAGCACTACTCCATTTCCCAGCTGTGTAAACTTAGGCATCCATCTACGAAAGGGAGCCACGCACAAACAAACAGCAGCGTGCAACAAGCAGCCGCGTAGCAAGGAGCAGGGCCCCGAGTCCTGCCTTCTAACTGTACCAACTCTAACCGCTTAACAACTCTCCTTATCCAAAAACCTGGCCTCAAAGTAGACAACAAAACTTTTCTCAAAGTACCTAGTTGTTCTCTGCCGCCTGAGTGGAGTTTTTTTCCACACATTTTTAATGAAAACTGCCATTGATTAGGTGAAGACAACTCAGCTTTGTTGCGAGACAACAGAGTACACACAGGAGATCCCACAGAGCTCACCCAGAGGACAGTCAGAAGCAGCGCAAACATACCACGAACATACCCGCTCAGAAGCAGCTCTGCCGAATAATTGCAGGAGTGCCTCGTGGTGTTAAAAATACAAGTAATTTCTGCATCGGCAGATGGAATTTCAGTCAAAATATCTACTGAACTACTTGAATAATTAAGAGTTGCTTCTCAATGGCGTAACAAAATATCTAATGCAATTTAATGCCCTTTCTATACAATGCGGTATAAATACTGTTTGCTAATTTTTAGCAATGACATTAACAGAAAAAAAGGTTTATAGCACTGTGCAGCAAGCCTCTAGCTGAAATACTACCAAGGCTGCCAAGGTATCAACACCATTCTCTCCACACAAATTATTTAATCTTCCAGGTAATCACCTCCTGGAACAGAGCAGTGGTTTGGTCCAGAAATCAGGCTGACTCAGAAGGAAGCAGAAGAAATTCTAGACTGGTGATCCCCAGTAACCTGAAACGCACGGCTAGGCAGGGCGACAGCTAGTAGCTGTTGTACGATGACTTTTTAAAGAGAAATATACATACAGTTTTAGAAGAGCTACATGCAAAATGCAATGTTTTCACAGTCATACAGACCCTGCAGACTGCACACGTTGCTTGTATTTTACAGAATCAAGCCAAGTTTTTCTTTTCAAATCTTCTTGGCATTTCATCACTATTTAGGCAAACTTCAGAAAACTGCCTTTTTTCACATACTAACTGGAACATACTACGTGAAATACAGAACGGTTATTTCCTTTTATTGCAGGCATCCAAGAGGAACGCCTACCTCTACAGGGCTCTGCATCTTCCTTAAAACCCATGCTGTCGGCAAAATTCTCTCAGTCCAACAGGACACCTGAGTTACAGCATTAAATCAACTGCAATTTTCAAACAAAGTTTAAGCCCTGAAATGAGAGCAAATATCTTAAAAGATCTGTCTGTGCCAAAGTTGTTCACTGTGGAGTTATGAAGGATGCATTGGACATATTTTAAACATAAAAAAACAAACAGATGCACACTTTTTTTTCTGACTGTAGGAATTCCCACACACTGTGGTAGGTTGCCTGGAGAGGTGGATACTCCGTCCCTGGAGTCGGTCAAAACCCAGCTGGACACCTGGACAACCTGCTTCAGCTGCTCTGGCTTTGAGCACGGGGATCGGACTAAACTTCCAGAGTCAATGATTCTGCCATTCTGTAACTTCTGGAATGCTTTTTAAATTCTTCAGTATACATAATTTTGGATCTACTGCCAAATGAATCCAGCCACCAGATCATCATTTATCAACAAGGAATTATTCCGACCTTGCAAAAATAATGTCTACACAGCGTAATTTACCCTGCAGGAAACAGTCTTGCCAATCTGAAATCTCTGCTGTAAGCTGACATCGGATTAGAGACAGTATGAACCAGCTCCTGGCGGAGCAGCTTATGACATTCTATTGCATGGCAATATCTCAGTGGTAGAGAACAGATACCATCTCGTCTATGCTCCTACCTCGTCTCTGGAGGAGACATTAAGTGACTGCTCAGGTAGCAAATCACAGGATCCCAGCCTGGCCGAGGCTGGAGGCACCTCTGGTCCCCCCTGCCCCAGCAGGGCCACCCTCAGCAGGGTGCCCAGGCCCTCATCCAGGCGGTTGCCGAAGATCTCTAAGGAGGAGACCCCACGGCCTCTCCGGGCAGCCTGTGCCAGGGCCCCGGCACCCGCCCAGCACAGACGTGCTGCCTGAGGTTCAGGGGGAGCCTCCTGTGCTCCAGGTTGTGCCCAGGGCCTCTTGTCCTGGCCCCGGGCACCACTGAGCAGAGCCTGGCTCCGTCCTCTCAGAACCTCCCTGCAGGTGTTTGTGGACATGGAGGAGCTACCCCTGAGCCTCCTCTTCTCCAGGCCGAGCAGCCCCAGTGCCACCGTAACAGCTCGGCGCTGCCTTTGCACCTTCCAGTGCGGAGAACCTGCTGCTCGGGCTGCCCGGGGCAGGGGGCTCCTGCCGCCCTCCCAGGCGCGCAGCACGCGGCATTGATCCGGGAGGCGTCCGGCAGCAGAGGCCCTGAGGAGGCCACGGACCTGGGATCAAGTCCTGGCGCTGACTGGCAAAACCGAACCACCTGAACTTGTGATGTCTTCAGCACACATTGCATACGTACATACACATATACCCTGCAACAAACCCCACTATTTTAAACACTTTTTCTCTCCAAACTTTAAAGTTAAATAATGTAAAATTTCCCCTTACCTTGCTAAAACTGTTAATTGTAGAATGTTAATAAATAATTAAAAAAAAGACAAAGGTCACATTTTAGAAGGTCAGATCAACAAAACATCTTGAAACAAACACTATCAATAAAACCTGATAATGAAGGGCCATGCAACGAGTAGGTAAGAGCAGAATGATCCTTGAGAAATGTTCAAGTGTAACAGAAATTGTACATTAGATGGAATATGACAAGAATTCGGTGATGATATCTAGAAACTACCTAACAGCCTGAACAATCAGGGTTAGTGCCCCTGAGTCAGAACAATAAAAGCATGCTAAATAAAGCTCTGGTAATGTAAAGCTGCACAATTTCACTAATTGCTCATCGTATGCCAGACTGGTCAGAGCTTCTTGGCTTCTACACCTAGACCGCATGTGCGTGGATGAGCTGGCGCTTCGGTCTGTCTCTTCTCCCCAGTTTTCCCCCGGCCGTGCATTTTCTACCCTGCACCAGCAGGAGAGGCGTGCTTTCCTTCCAAATCCGAGCAGCCAGGGCCTGTCGGCACCAGCACCATCTGGGGGCTGCCCCTGCACCAGTGTGGAGAGGCACCAGCTCCCCTGTCCCCACCAGGGCATGCGATCTCCTTGGTAATCCAATCCTCAACAGCTGTCAGCAAGAACCTGATCCCAGCTCCACGAGCATCGAGACAGCAGGGTGACTGACCCAAGTAACTCAGCGAGCAACATGGATGCAGACAATCGGTATTAGCAAAAAAGAGCTTACAGACTGTCCACAGTAGCTGAATGCGAAAGCTTTAGTTAAAAACAGAGCTGCATTAAAATGTACCCCATTACCATATTTTCACCTGTATGTATACACGTTTTAACCAAGCCAACTCAGAAGGTTTAAAAGCAAAAAATCAAATAAACAAACAAAACAAAAGCTAGCTCACGTCATCTAGCAGCTCAGCCATGAGCCTGAGCAACAGCAACACTGCTCAGGAGAATGGCAGTGCACCTACTCCTAGACAACTGCTATGGAAACACAGCAGAATAAAGAATAAGTTACTTTAAACTTAAATTTTCATACCAAACTTCGCACTTCAAATGGGCACAATCACTTCACTCACTCGTGTGAAGCTGTCTGACCAAGGCAAGCTTGTGGGGGCTTCCGCTCCCCCCAGTTACAGCACATGGTGCAGGCACAGACTAACTAGACGCTGGCAGGAGACTGCGCAGCACCATACACTGGAGCACCTAAAAGTGTGTGTGTTTGTTTAAATTAAATGCCAGATTAGTGAATGTTCCCAAGCTACCACAGCACAGTTCTAACTCCTTCCCTAAACAGATTACACTAATGACTGAAGACAAACATTACGAGATGCAAGTCTGCTCTGCTCATACCAGACCAGCGGAAGGACCTAACGTTCTTCTCACTCAGTTTGCTAACAGTTCTAACTTTGAACTTGCTGATCTTAAAATAGCTCTCTCTTTAAACATTTCAGATAAGCTTTATTACTGAGAAATAAGAAAGCAATAGAACTGGAAGATGAAATACCAGTCTAAATGGCACAAGGCTCTGTTAAATACTACCTGGAATACGTAACCAAACAGCACCGGAAAAGGAATCATACCTCAAAGTACCGCTACGGGAGAGAAGACAGGAAGAGCGTTTGGGCTGGAGATGAGGAAGAAAAATAAGGACATAACTACACCTCTCCAAAACACTCAGGATGCTAATCTGTCTCATTATCTACCCTTCTGGAAGGCAGCTGAGCCCAGCAGCCACAGAGAAAAAAGCAAAACACAGCGAGAGAAGGGAAGCAGTCTATGCAAAAGATACAAAAGCATGCTATGATGGTGGAAATTAAGAGTTCTTACTTAGTCTCCCGTCCCCAACACATCCACTGTTTTTTAGTGACTGAGGCACGAGGGAGGGAAGACTCCAGCTCAGCTGATGAGGACGTTACGTTATAACAGCTCTCTCTGCAGTCAGTAGAGGACCTGAAGTGCAGAAGGATTGTGGCAGCAGGAACAGGGCTTGACCCGTTCTGATAAACTGCCACAAACAGCTACTTCATGACACTTAAAGTGTATTCTTCAGGTGCAAACTCATGCCAACTGAGGTCATTTCTTAACACAGCAAAGAGAACCAAAAAATGCAGAAAATTATTTGTAGCATGAACCTGTTACAGCAGGGTTATTGGAGAAAGGCAAGGCGGGAGCGCCTGCAAACGGTTGTCCTTTGGTTTCCACGCTTATACGATGAATCTACAACAATTCCACCCTTTGAACTATAATTTTTACTTACCCAAGGTATATTTATTTTGCCAGACAAAAAGATTCTGAAAGAATACAATTTCAAAGTTTAACTAAAGACTCTCCCGTGACATTCGGAGTAAGCTCCCTTTTCTACCCTTCTGAGCAGCAGTACCAAGTTCCATGTTCACTGAGGAAATGAAGTGACCCGTATACCTGTAGTCTTAGGGTCAATGTTTCGGATACACAAAAAACATTTACCATTTTGGGGAGGCACTGTTTGTGCTCTGGGTGGGTTTGGCTACTCTAATAATATAGAATCTCAAAGAGGAGATCATTTTTTTGTGTGTGTAAACATCAGTAAAGTGCAGTTCATACTGAATTTTATGAATATTAAGCATGATAATATGAAACATAATACAGTCCTGAACTTTAAATATCTGATAAAATGCTTAGGGTCAAGACTCATGTCACAGGTTACTGCAAATGTTCACAGTTCTCCAATTCCATCAATACAGACAGACAGTAAAACATCCAATAGAGACTGACAATGAAACGTGAAAGTTGACTTACTGTCTGTCATAGTTTACCACAGAAATTTTCCCCACACAGTGAATGAAGAGATCGTGATATTTTTCATGAGGAAACTTTGGAAGCATATGTAGAAATTAAGTAGTTATTGAAGACCTGGAAAAGATCAATAAATCTCAGTGGCTTTGAGAAAATTTGTAAAGGAAGAATTAGCATCACTCCAAAACAGACCAAACCCATAACCACGCTCTTTAGGTAGGAAGCACTTCTTTTTTTAAAGCAGGTATTTGTATTATGTTCAGTGTGGAAAACAGTTTAATGATAGCTGATGATTTCTGAAACCAAAAGCCTACAGCAGCCAGCTTCCTATTTTTGCCACTTGACCACACAACAGGAGTTTGTTCTGAAAAACCTGTAGCATTTGAAGTCACAAAGCTCCAGCTGTGCCCGAGTTCCTCCCATATCCTGCAAGCCACAACTGCTTCAACATTTTCCTGGAGAAAGAACATGTTTACAGGGACTCTTTATCTAGCTGTGAATAAGTGGGATATACAGCTACGTTACGTGAACTGTGACTGAACTGCAACTATCAATGAGAGCTTCCTGCCTGCCCTTTTTAGACCCAATTATTTCACATCTAAAATGGCACAACGATTTCTTTGCATAGCATTTAGGTTTTTTGGTCACTGCTGGCATGAAAAGTGGTATTTTCTTCTTCATCTTTACTCTTAGCACAAAGCAACAAGCCTATTCTGCATGTCCGATACAAATCACTGAATATCAACGAAGGATCAACATTTTCTTACCAACCACAAATTAATTTAAAGAAGCAATTTATAAAAAATTCCTGTAAGGTCAGCTTGGCTGATCATGCCAACCATGGACATAACCCGCTGTCCTTTTAGCAGCACCCTGTGAGCAGATAAGGAATGCCAAACGCAGCAGCGTGCTTCTGCCTCCTCAGCCGGTGGAGCGGCCGCCGCCACGCAGCCCTTGCGGCGTTTCAGGCCTCCCAGAAAACCACGGCGCTGCCCTTCCCCTGCACGCGCCTTCCCGCCGCGCCTGCACGGGGGCTGGCTCGGGGCCCGGCCCCTCCTCGCCCCCGCCGCGCGGACCCGTGCGCGGAGTGCCCCGGGGGGCTCCGAGCGCGCCCGTTCCCTCTGGGGGCCAGTGCCTCTTAGCTTAGGTGGCTCCAACACAAAGCTGCAGCCTGAGACGCTCTGCAGCAACTTCTTCAATTAAAACTGAAACGCGTATTCATGGTCTGGGCCAAAATACGGGTGTCAGTTTCCCAGAACACAGAAAGCACGGATGGGGATTTACAAAGCCAGGCTATTGCCTCTTTTTCATATTACCGCTGTATCAGGTTACGATGAAAGCAACTTTAACAAGTTTGGGATGTGTTAGACATTAGTGTACACGCATAAATACAAGAGCACGCGTGCACAGAGCCCAGCTGACTTGCCAGCTCGAGTTATACCCAAAAGAATGCACGGCAGCACCGAACATAAGCAAAAGGTCTATGGGCATCACGCTGAAATTCCTCGAAGAGCAGTAAGGGGCGTTCCAGGAGTTTTAAGAACAGCGGGAACCGGGGTGCAGGGAAGCGCTTGTTGTTCTGTGCCACCTCAGACGCCTGGAAGAGCATTTGGCCCAAATCTCAGGGATTTCAGAGAGCAACAGTGGCACTCAGGAATAGAATCTGTGTGGGGCTCCGGTAAAAGTGGAACAAGCTATGGGCAGGGACAGAGACGTGGAGCGTACCTGTACAGTAAAATGCCAGTGCAACTGCAGACACATAAGCCCGAATTTTCACAACTTCTTCTACATGGCATAATGAAGACAAGCTATTCTAGCTTCAGTCTGAATTGCCAAGATAAGAGCAGTCTTGACTTCTCTTGGTATGGACCAACTCTCTATAAAGCATGCATTTGGCAGTCCATTTATCAACTCTTTTTGCTTGTCACAGGCTAGACTACTTAATATCCTATCTTCTTTTTGGTCGGCAGAAAAGCTCAGAGAATTTTGATAGCAATGCTGAATATACATATTCATTACTTTCAAATTATAGTAGGTTAGCTCAGATCCCCATGGTTCCATACTGCTTCCAACAATCCCAGAGTTAGGATACCAAAATACAGAGAGGATGCTCCCTGGCATTTACGTTTTGCTATTCTGAGTGTCAAGATTCATTAAAAATGGACTTAAGCATGCATTTGGTTATGTTAAATATCGGTATGATTTAAACCCTTAAACCCATTATTATCTCTCCCCTTCCAACTATGTTTCTTGTTTTGTTTTTAAACAGGATACGTCCAACCACAATTAACTTTCAGCAGAGAGACAGAGGGATAGGGAAGGGGAAACAGAGAGTGAGACATACCACAGAAAACCACTGACCTTATCTAGCAGTAAGACACATTAGTGCTACAAGGCATTTTCTTGAAGCTATAATAGCGAGTGCAGCTACCAGTGTACAGGTGCGTGCCGTGGTCTCATTTTCCCCTGCTAAAGAAAACCCTTTACGTTATTTATAGGCTAAAGGAAGAGAAAGTCCTGTATCTGAATGTCACTGTACTCCCACACTGCACACAGGGATCACGTGTGACCCACGCAGACCTTTTCTGTTTCAAAGCTCTAGGCTGTTCCAATCGACTGCATTAATGCTAACAGCAGTGCCGAAGTGGATTTGCCTGTTCCTGGATTATAGCAGATAGTCATTCAGAAGTCACTTAGCATACGTGTTCTCTTCAAAGAGAAGACTGCTTCAGAAGTTAATGGCAAAGAAGGCACAGACAAAGAACAATAGAGAACGTGTGTTTACCAGTCGAGGTACTGCTGTGCAAAAGCAGTTTAACACTAAACGTCAACGGTACCATTTTTCTTTAGCCTTGGAAATGGAAAGGGGGTTAGATATTCATCTAAATGTTATGAATACAAAGCCTTGCTCAGACTGTGTCTGAGCCATAGTCACGTTAGCATGCACTTCCATGAACGTATGAAAACAAGCTGCAGCCCATGTGGAGCTTCTTAGCTGGACACTGTTCCAAGGAAGGCCGGGCACACCATGCTCGGGCTCGGATGACATCTGTACGCTGAACAATCCAAGGCATGGCATCACCTACCAGGCACAAGAGAGCACTGTTGCCCTGCTGCAAAGGCCACTTTCAATCACATTCATTTCGAAAACTGATCCCTTATTGCGGACATCTGGACTTTCCATTTGTCTTTTAAAGAGGCATCTACGGAGACACCAAGGGCCTACTGCTTTGATTTCACAGACGTGAGAGGTCAGACACAGAAGGGCTGCTTCGTTAACTGCAAGCAACGCTGGAGCTGTAACTGTTAAGAAATGAAACTAACAGGTAGGAGGAACAGGGTGGGTTCCAGTTAACGATCTTCTACCCATTGTCTACCACACATATTAAGCCCCTGAAGACGTCTCCGTAAACGTGAGCCAGACAAAAGCCGGAAATCCAGCGGCTCCGTCCCCGCCGGAGGGGGAAGCCGCCAGGCACCGCGCTGCCCACCCGCGGCTCCGCCACCCCGCAGCAGCACCGCAGCTCCCCGCCTCGCTCGAGGGGCCGCAGCGTCCTTCAGAGCGGCACTTGCCAACGGGAACTGCCAGCGGCCTTCCTGGGGATCAGCTCGAGCTTCCTCCCTCCCCCAGGCAGCACGCCGAGAACCGCACGAGGCCTCCCGCCAGCGCTGCCGCTCCGCAGTGGTGCGGGCTGGCGGCTCACCAGCCCCGCTCAATCTTCTGCCTGGCAAGTACCAGGGGCAACCGAGTCCCCAGACGGCACTGCTGCCTGCGGCAAGTTCTCCGCACCAGCGCAGATGGAGGAATGTAGAAAATGAAGTTAATGTGTTGCGAGTTGCAAGTCTGTAGATTTTATTGAGATAACTAATGTTTTCTTTCTCCGAACACTGTCACCAGACTGTTAAGCTGTGCTCTGAAAGCGTTCCGCCTCTGGATACGAAGAAACAAACCACTGGCACGTGCCTTTAAGGCAAAAACTAAGGAAAGCAAGGCCTACGAAAAGATGCTCACCCATTTAATATGTGAGAACACTTCATTTTCTTGCAAGGATTCCGTTCTGTAAAGTTTCTGGGTCTGGATTTAAGAGAAATGTGTGGAATTCCTGTAGATAACTCTTATATTCAGTATTGCAAGTTATCACAGTTTTTTCAAACTGTTTACTAATACAGTCTTAGTAAGTAACGCTTTGGGTTTTATATTAATGAATGCTAGAGCATCAGATTGCCCAGAGGCCATTTACGGTTGCGACATACTGTGATAGTTTGATTTTTAAGTGTACGACACAGGTCAAACTGCCAGCCTCAATGACGAACGGCCTCTGAAATCTGCAAGAGAACACAGACCCCAGAATGATTACGAAACCTTGGAATTCCTTTCACTTCCCATTTTATGCTGAGCCTTGGTTATCCCCGGCTCAACACTGAACAGGGCAGCGCCAGCCGGCCGCTGTCTGCTGGGCGCGAGGAGCTCTCGGCGCCTGCACCCCTCCCGGCCGGGCACGCGCGGGCTCCGCGCTTGCCGTGGACTCCGGAGCTCGCGAGCGGCTTCCAGTTCAGGGCCCTGACACCGCAGCTTGCACTGGGAGCCCAATTCCCTAGGCAAATGGCTACACACTTGCTTAGAAAAACATCAGAAAAGCAAGGTTAAAGTCGATCAATGGTACATGTATTTCTCAAGTCTCAAGAAAGCATTCAAAACTTTGAACGCTTCAGGCCCAACAACAAAATACAGTTACAACAGGCTTTCAGATGCATATTGCTTACTATTAACACCCAGGAAGAAAATATGCTGAATGACCGCAGAACCCGGAGGCCTTTTTGGTCCAGCCTATAATTGTTTTTTAAGTCTTTGGTCATGTGTAAAAGGTTAAATGTCTTTCCTGGTACCAGTTTTGGTAGCCAGATCTGGCTGGCTAGATGAAAGCTACCTCAAAGGGAATGAAAAACAGTATTCAGCCGAGTGATGTGCCAATTGCTCCAACTCGCTGGATAAATATATCTGCTGGTTACAGACGGCACCTCAGGTACCTCGGAGTAACCCGAGGCGACAGCACGAACCAGCAGAGCAGCGGGAGCGCCGGCCCCGCTCCTGCCAAGCCGTGGCCGAGAGGACGCGGTGCCCGCGGGGTCAGGCGTGCCGGGTTGGGGCGTCTCCCTCGGCCCAGAAGCGGGACACAGGTGGAGCAGGCATAAAGACTTCTGCTCGTCCAGCGAGAAATTCTTCCTCACCACCAATCAGCTGAATTGTATGGATAAGCCACCACCTCTTCCACCTGTTCAGTGGACTATCTAATTTTTGAAATGTCTCATTTTGTGTGCTTAAGATCCCATATTTTATGCAACCATTTATTTCTGGCAGCCTACGTACAAACGTTTTTCTCTCTTCAGCTCCATTATGGTACAAAAAGGATAATTTTACATAATATATGGAGGCTACAGCATACTCTGAACTTCTGTAGTTGCCATTAAACAGCATTTTAGAAAAAAACAATTTGAAAATTCCTAGTTAAGTGAACTCATATACTCAAAAGTAACCCAACGAAAAGATTGAAGGACAGAACAGATCATGCTATGGGAGTACTGCCAATACATTACCTTAATTAAACAATTATTCTATTTGGACCATTAATATAGAAAGCACTAAATGTAAACGTATGAGGAGCTCCAAATGTTACAGGCATTTAAATTTATAGCACTTTATCTTACCACGTAATATGTATGACTCAGACAATTTCTCTACTCAATTCCAGGACTCTGGATCTCCACACCTCTGCGATATGCTATTATTTTTGAGATTAATGGGCCCAGATATGCCCAACTCCCACTGAAATTAATGCTTTGTGCATAAAAAGCAGAGGAATGCCTTTTTTTTATCCCCTTCTTTTCTTTAGTGTAAAGGGAAAGGCAACCTACACCTCACTGGAAGAAGGAATGCACACCAGCTAGAGCAAACTGCTGCCAACTTCCCTCCTATTCCAGAACAGTAGTCCGAAATACTGAAGAGCAGCGGGCAACAGCTCTTCATTTCTCTTTCACATGCTTTGCGATCCAGTCTCAAGTGAAACACCTCCTCCACACCCACTTGAAGCTCTTCATCTCCTCTGCTCCTATTGTCCTGTTGCCAATGTCATCGGGCTGAAATAATTTATTTCTGATGACGGAAATACTTCTTTCTCCTGTAAGCTTTTGCTCCCCACCAAAAGGCTTCTGGGTCCTTCCACAGCAATGGTGCGGACAGTGGGTTTCAGTGCACCCCCGTGGCACACATGCTTGAGTGAGCAAAACAATACTAATGGACATCCTGACACTTTCCCAACTAAAATTCTTTGGAAAAAAAGCAAACAATCAACCAAAAAAACCTGACCAAACCAAAAGACAGCAAGCACATTCAGACTTCTGAATTCAGGCTTCATTCAGTTAGAGGTGCTGGGCTTTTAGTGGTTGAGAAATGTGGCTGGACAAAAGCAGTTTGGGAACAAGACGAAATAGTTGAATATTCCATATTCATTATGCAGAAGTTTTTAAATATAAGTACTTTTATCAGCAATAACTTAAATGTTAGTGTAGTATACCACTTTGCATTATCCAGGCTGTTTTACAATTCCCTCTTACGAGCCTACCATGCATTAGGACCGTATTCTCACTGTCTACATGACTCACCCTTTGTTTTCTCCTCCAAGGTTAGCCTCATGTGTTGTGTTAACCTAATGACGTATGCAGATAATATGGACAAAATATTTTTTCTGCAGTTGTTTACCAACAGCACTCAAAAAACAACAACAACAACAAACCCTGCATTAAAAGTTCAGTTTGTATTGCTGTGATCTTGTACTGCATTCTTGCTACATACACATCTTTTGAATGCCCTATCAAAAAAGACAAATGATAGCACTTACAATGTGTTGCCGAAACATTTCATTATTCTGATGTCAAATATAAATAGTTATGTTTTTTTTAAATGCACACTAATATGCTCACAACAATTCTTTGATGGATTAAAACCTTGCCTCATTTCCCTAGCAATTTTTCCTATTTTAAACATTCTCAAAGCTTACAATTCAAATACATACACCCATATTTCATATGGGAATTTTTTCTAAGCCGAATTCCTGATTCAAATACCAGTTGATCTCAGGGGTATCCAAATTGCATCTTAAGTTTAAAAAAAAAAAAAAACTTGCTTCTCTATTTTTTTCCTCTCAATGTCTTTGAAAGTGTCCTGGAACTTAGACTACATTTTGAAATTAACTAACTTCTGTCTTCAAAAGACAGAATATCTCACCACATCTGAAGTGAGTATACTAAATTTCATTTATTGCATACTAACCAAAACTTCCACCAATTTAAAAATTACTTAAGATCAGTATGAACTGAGTTATTTGGTGGGAGCTGCCCTGATTTTCTTGTCATGAATTCTGCAGGGAGACTGGTTTTAGAACCTGGAAGACTTGTTTAAGAATGTGGGGAAAGAATCAGTCCAAACAGAGAAGTTGAACTGCAAGCATATGGTACTGGGATTAACATTTTACTTACTGCAACATCTACATCGGGTGTTGAAATAAGAAATATCTTCTAAGACACAAAGGATATGAAACCACATTTAATAAATAAAAAGCAATCAAGAAACTCCACTTGCAAGGTTCTGCTAATTCACCACTACCATGGAGCACGCTTGTCCTCTTCTCTTTAGAGAAGAGCTAACAACACGGTAGGGCTATGTGCTTCCACACCAAGATAACAGATCGTCCAGTAATTACAGTTACCTTAAAGACACCTTAAAGAAGGTGTCCTGGGTTCCTGGAAGTCCCAGAGGGCTGATGGGTAAGAGTGACATCTCAGAGTCAGGAAACCAGTCTGTTCTACCATCTGTTCGCATTCTCGCCACTGAAATTCGGAAAGTGAAGCGGAGCAGGCAGCAGAGCCCCGCGCGGGGAGCGCAGGCGCCTGGCAGGAGGACCCTGGCCCGCGAAGGGCGGGCGCCAGCATGGCAGTCCTGCTCGGATGAGCTCCGCAGCTCCGCCCGCAGCGCGATCTGTTGGTTTTTCCCCCGTTTTATTTAGTAAGGGGTCTGAGAAGAGACAAAGAAGCTGCTGTGGAGAAGAATTTCATTTTTTAGCCAAACTCAGATTCAGACAGATGCTCCGACAGACGTACCGAGACGCGGCAGCTCAGAAGCAACGCTGCATTCTCAGACAGCTGTAAACATATAATCTGCAGTTCAGCAGATATTTGCAAGAAACATCCCCAGCTTCTTACTAAAAACAGCATTTTGACAGCTTGAGGAAGAGTTACTTTGGCACGCTGGACTCCCTTCGGTTTGTCAAACAGAATGGAAACTCTGCCGCATTATTTATTCTGAGCTATGAAAGCTTGTGACTTTTTTTCCCTGGAAACGTCCTGACTGCCAACCTCCTTACGACCGCTGGTGTCAGCGCCCGCTCTCGCGCGGGTTTCTGTCAGGCGCCCGAGGACCGGCCGACCCGCAGCCAGCCCGTGCCACGGCCCCGGCCGCTCCCGTGGGCTCGGCTCCAGCATCCCCCGCGGAGGACAGCGGGATGTGGGCAGCGGAGGGGAGCGGACCCCCCAGTCAGCTCTTTCATAACCCCCGGGCTCCGGAGACCTGTTGTCAAGGTGAGACAAAATACGCCCGCCGCCAAACCTGCCCCGCGCTGAGCATCCGGCTCCTCTTGAAGCAAAGGCTGCACTTACTTTGAGTTACAACCCCAAAGACAAACGTCAGTTTAGTGGACAGATAACTCAAGGAGGAGCCTCACCATCTGTCAATTTATCTTAAGCACAGCCCAAAATATGAAATTAAAGGTGTGAAAAGATAACTAAACTCATTAGTAGGTTCGGGTGCTCAGGCGCCAATCGTGGAGGCGTGACGCGACGACATTACGGCCTGGTACGAACAGGACTGCCACCAGCAGCTCACCCGCGCTGGACGCGGCCGTCTCCGAGGGGCGGCTTTGGGCAAACTTGGCGTGAACAGGCACAGCCCGTCGCCGAACCGCCCAAATCCCCCGCACGAAACCTCTGCCATCCTTTTCTGTGCTCACCAGCGTGTACAGTTCTTCTTTGATACGAATCATCTCGAGGCCACTGTCACATCCTTTGTCAAGGCAGGGAGTCCTAACCTGGATGTCACGTAAATATTAAAAACTCACTCAAGTTCTCTTGCTCCTGTTATTTAATTTTCCCCAAACTTCTAAGGCCTTCTTTCAGTGAGAAAAGCTTTTCTGGAAAGGACTAGTTTACACATGCATTTTTATCATTAACCGTCACATGCAAAATGGAAAGATTTACAAAGAGAGCAAACCGTTCTCTGCCTCTGAAGAAACACTGGCTGACCTAACATGGGGAACGGAGGGGAGACGGGCAAATAGCGCACAAGCTTCAAGCCCTACAAAGGACCCCTAACAGTAACTTATTCAGAGTAAAGATGCCAACACTTTTAATGCTTCCTTTGATCACTGCTGGTAGGAAATTCCAATTGTTATTGCTATCCAGCCCCATGTAAGCACCTATTAGGAAGTATGATGATATTCGTGCAAAGCAAACTGCCACGAACAGTGGAATTTCATTATTAAAAGAAAACATGCATTTATGTAAGCTGCGTTCCATCTGTAGTCCATGTTTACATCCTGTAACATTATAAGTCTATTTGGCAATGAGCCATCACATGCAATTCACCAGACCCCTAGCTGGCTTGTATATGGGTAATTCTTTGGATTATTTGTAATGTTTTTTCATGAAGAGAAATCCCTATTCCTACCTCTAACATCTCCGTAGATATATGCTTACATTCCCTGTTAATTACCAACATCGCGATGCGGGAGGATGCTCCAAGTCTACTTTACTTTCACACTGTCGTGGCATTCATGAAGCTCTTGCACTGAGACAGGACAAATTCCTCACGAAAACTGTTACTCCTGATTCTTTAAACGGAGGGCCAGAAGCTCATTTTCCTTCGTAAGATAAAGATGATATGTCTGCAACATCTTCCCAGACGTTTCTAGGAACAAGATGATGCAGTGGAAGCTCATTCTCTTCTCGAGGGCCCCATCTCGCCTAGAAAAGTTCACGGCTATTTCTTATTATTGCCAGCACTCATTCAACACTCGCATGGCTAGCGATGCTTGCAGACCTACTTACATCCCTCTGCCTCCCAGCTTTGTTTAGACAAGCCTTCTGTCCAGTAAACCTTGCAGAGCAGCTGTGCGGGAACAGGTTCCAAGCTCAATAACGTGGTGAGTAACACACGGGGATCCTCCAAACGGCTTGTCCATGTTAGGGCAGTCAGAACGGCCAGCACAGGCAAACCCGCCTTCCCGTGAGGAGCAGCAGGACATTTCTGAACAGCCGCCCCGCGCTGGCCGCGAGAAGCGCATCCCCACTGGGCGCGAGGGAGCGCGCGTGGGTGACAGGAGGCGGTATGCCAGGGACAACCTTGCGGCACGCCGGGAAGCCTGCTGTGAAGGCGAGCGACCTGCTATCGGTTCTCCCAGCTGCATTGCATCCACCACAAGAGCAAGGCAGTCTAAAGATAATCTAAAGGCAATCTACCACTGAGCAGTGGATGTGGTAAATTAAGCGCGTTTCTACCCCATTAAGGTCCCATTAGATTGCACTGTCCAGCAGGCTTTGCTCAACAACAGGTACAGCAATATTACTTCAGCTCTGTTAACAGTGCAGAATTTGAAGAGCCCCAGGAAAACAGTTTGTTGTTCTACTGAACATGAGAACAGGGTTGAAATGCATTGGATTTCCAAACTCTCCTTTTACTTCTGACTCTTGCTCTGCTACTCCAAACTACGTTAGATATCAGCTGAATTAAGTTTCACCGAGAACTCAGAGAGAGCTATTATTTTAACTGCAAACATGCACTCTGAACACAGACAGGATTTTTGATGCTATATATCATAAAAATCAAGCGGGCCAAATAGAAGTATCCATCTCTTGACCATTTTAGCGATGAAAGTGGACTCAGCACCATATCTTTGCTAAATGTAATTTCTGCTTTGAATATTTACTATCAGGAGAGCTCTGCTCTGATAGCAGTCTGTGCTAACCAGGCTATTTCTTTATGTTTGGTGGGGGTTTACCAATAAAACATGCTGATGTAAAAATGAGCTTATTTCAGACAGGAAAAAATTCTTCAGAGCTGGGAACCTCCCAGAGCGGATTGTGACAACACACGTGCTTCTTCATCCAGCACGCCGGTGGATGGGGAGCAGCCGCACAACGACTGGCTGCTCAGCTCAGGAGCGCGAGGTAACCCCGCCATCAGCTGCCGGGGTAACTGCTACGCTGACCTGAGAAAGGACCGAGTGATTTACTCTTACATTACAAGCTTCAGGGACCTTCCCTTTTCCAGCCTGAAGCAGACACACAAGAAAGGACGATATAGGCACGAACAATTCGAGTGTTACACTCCGGAAATCCACAGAACTTAGCGAAGACTGTTTTATTCTGTGACAAACAATTCTTGAATCCTAAGCATCATGAATCTGCACAAAAATGTCTTTAGGTGACAGCGTAAGGAACAGAGCGTTAAGGTGCTAATTGTTTTAATATTCTATATTAGTCCATGTCCATTTACAAGAAATTTAGGTTGCTAAAAAACTTACTTTATACTACATTCGCTTTTACCAAACCATTTCTATCCGCGGATAGAGACTCCCACTGATTACTCTATACCCACAAAAATAAGAGGTCGGTAGCATAAAGAATAAAGGAAGTGATCCACCAACACCGGCTAATGGTCAGAGCTCGAAGAAGAGCAGCCCATCTGGGGTATGACATCAAGTCTTTGGTCATATTCACCCGAGACCAAGTTTGATGCAAAAGAGCGACCTGGAGAAAGCCAAGGAGGCACTGTTGGAAGAAACTTTCCCTGTGTGAATGACGAGGAGCGCAGACCGCTGGCAACACAACAGCGAATCATACACTCTGACCTTCAGAGAGGCTAACAGGACTTCCTTCGGAGGCTGACAGGAACTTCCCGTAGCTCGAGTACGAGCGCTCCAACCCTGGTCTGGCACGATCCACTGAAGCTCCTCTCCCACCGACACACTCAGTCCACGTTAGTGAAAACACACAGTTCGGATGCTTACAAACCTGTTTAGTACTTAAGAGCAAAACACTCCAGTCCACAGCTTTCTAACAACATTTAACACGCTGGTTAAATGAAAATACTTTTTTGGGGGGGCCTTTTCTTCCTTTAAATTGAATCTGGCCTTTTCTAGTCAGAACTCCAGCCGTATATGAAAGCACTATTCGGCTCACCTAAATCTCTTCTGGAATAGCAGGCCTTCAAAAGAAAGGGCATGCCTTTTTACTTCGAAAACTGAACTGTATTCAAGGAAGCTTTATTTCCACTATTTTACTTTCATAAACTCGGCTAAAACACCTGGACAAAATCAAGCTGAGTAGAAGCTGGATACAACTTTGTAGTATCACTCCAGGAGGGAGGGAATTCCCCAACTAAATTGTAACACAACAGCAGCACTTCTTGAGGTTCTGGGTGACAGCAATTGCCGGCCCTCCAAGGATTTCTAAACAGTACAAGATGGAGAGTGGTGCGAACCAAAACACTTGGAAAACACTCCTGATACTGAGGGGGGAAAACAAAAGGAATAATCTGAGTTTGGACTGAAGAACGTATCTGTTGTATTTGTTGAACCAAACTGAAAGCCATCAAGTATTCTGTCTTAAGTCTTAACCATAAAGGTGCAGTAATTTATGGCTCCAAGTTTTAACACTTACAGATGTTTAAGCTGGCAAACAGCTTAACACAGAAACCATGCAGTCACACACAAATACTAAATACTGATCTGGAATATGTGAAATAAGAAGTAATACTTGAAGATAGGACTGTGTAAAACTTTCTGAAATTGCTGACATATAGGTTCTCAAATGCAAGCATTTCATAAGTTAGTATAAGGTTAAGTGCCTATATAGCTCTCCCCAGAACAGCATTTCAAAAGTTGACAACCATTATGTAAATAAGAGGAAGGCATTAACCCCACTCACAGAAGGAAGACAGAGACTCAGAGAGCTTAAAGAATTTGATCAAAGCCATGCAGTGCAAATAGTCACGCTGGAACGTGAAACCAGCTATTTGAGGCTAAGCCCTGCATCACGAAGCCTTATTTTTCCTTCCTGCATGAAGTCCTACATTTTCTTTGCTGAAGTTTTATGTGCACTGGTGATAGCATTTTTCAGCTTGTGGCTATCAAACCTGCGTAGTCGCATTGCATTTGAAACCTCCACCGTTAAACACAGCTAGACACTGGAATTTTGACCTTACAGATGCATTACACGTGCACCATTTAATAACATCCTATTTTACCCAAGAAGTGAATACATCCTGGTAGCAGGTGCTAATACAGACATTTGTAGACATTTGCCAACTCTGAAGTGCAAGTCAGCAATGAAGAAGGAGCCAAGATTTCTGCATCAGAAATACTAATAAAGTGCTGCTTTACTTTATGCAGTCTGGCAGTCATCACGCTTTGGCTGATAAACAGATTAGCAGAATTCTATGTCTTTTCTATTGTTTCCCAACAAGAGAAGAGAGAGTGCTTTATAATGTCATTTGCTACCCTTCCCCCAAAGCCTCAAGCACAAAGTGGCTTTCCCAATCCCACCATAAAGAACAGCGAGGAGACAAGGGGATGGAGTTCTCATCCCACATCAAAATCTAGATAAACACAATCTGTTTTGATTGTTTATTCATACAACTAGACTTTTCATTTTGCTAAATATGTACCAAGACCTAGAGCAACTAACATCAAAATTAACCGTCGTCACACAACTCCCTATTCCAGAAAAACAAATCTGAGCTCTTATTTTTTCCTTCAGTTCCTCATACTTTAAAAGTTGTGCATCATTTACAAGTGAAGCTAAGAAGCTGAGAAGCTGCTGAGGCTAAACAGATATTTAAAGTACACTTGACATAACCAGAGTTAAGTCAGTGCAAGACACAATTGAGGAGAGCGAGCTAGAAAGCCAATTGGAAACAGTTTTCCCACAGTAAAAATCAGTGCGAAGATCTTCCCAAATCACATTGCTTGCCTCGGATAAACCAGAATTGAAATAGAGTTATCCAAAGGAGTTCATTTAAAGCTATGTGAGCTGCCCCATACAAACAGAGGGTAGATATGAAATTCATCACTAACCAGATCTTCCCCTTCGAAGAGACTTGATAGAACCCTGTAGTGCCTGTGCAGACTTCTGCTCGCAGGCACAGCTCTTTGCCTGGAACAAGATAAACTGCTAAAAGACACAAGTTTCCCTTTTCCACGCCCCTTCAAAAGGTTCATATCAATTTCTTTAAGATGATGAGACGCTCAAAGGAACAGAAATTAGTAAAATATCAACGTATTGCAGAACCATAGCCTTTCCCAAGACAGTCTGCAGAATGTGAATTTTGACCTATTTTAAATGCTGATAACAACATTTCAAATTTTTGATAAATGCACTTGAAATACACTTTGGGGAAAAAGAGAGTTTGAATGTAACGTGAAAACTCAGCATGTTATTTACATGCCCAATTAATACTGTAATTTGTATGTCCACAGCCAAATTCAGATCAATCTGAATGGCTAGATGTGAGCACAGGGCTGTGCTGGCAGCTCTGCAGGACAAGCCTTCTTACCTGAAGCGCATATGCAGCCTCATTTTATTTATGGATTGATTTCTCTTTCCAGACGTTTTTCAAACTACACAATCGATTCAGTGACACAACTGCAAGACTGCACAGATTAACTATTCTCATCTCTAGAACAGCTTCTTGAAATAAAGAACACATAATTATTAAACTGCGAAACGTGTTCACAGCAAGTCCTTTGTTCTCGAGTACTACATACCAGCGAGCACTGCTAAGCACTTCAAAGAGAGGACGGTGAGCTCTCCCCTTTTTCGCAGGTGTGTCACCGGGACAATTCCTGTTCCCTTCTGCTAAAGCCGTTCCAGCCAGCACCAAGCACACGTTTAAGCAACCCTCACAGGCAACCACCTTATGCACCCGCATCTCGGCACAGCTGTTAATTGTACCCCCCCTTTTCGCACCCCCCCTCTTTCGGTCCTGGGATTAAACTGAGTAAGGAAGCTGCAGCCTCCCCAAGGATCCACAGCGACAGCTGCAGTGTTGGAGGCACAAAAGCTGTACCTGCAAACGGACAGTCTGCCCAGGAAGGAAGGAAGGAAGCCGCCGCGGAACCCTTTGTGTCTGCGAGAGGACAGAACAAAAGGCAGCGCTGCCTCCCGCGCGGGCTCGCCCACGCCCGGCCGGGCGGTGCCGCTGACTCGCGGCAACGCGGGGCGCCGCGCGGCCGCCACCCACCTTGGAGAGCTGCCTCCGGAGGCTGAAGCGCTGGACCATGGTCCGCCCGGCTCCCGGGCACCGCGCTCCGCGGCGG
>VXAA01005409.1:896040-946507 GCA_013399115.1 Anseranas semipalmata
ATAACCCTCCTTTCTTTCTTGATGGAAGATGTAGTGATGCGGGGGGTAGGTTGCCTTGCCTTCGGCACCCCTTCCAACCGGGACGGGCTTTCGTCTACATTGTCGTTTGCTTGACTGTCAAGTCCCAGAGCCTCACACCTGTTATGTAAGGGTACCTGGGAAGGTGAGGTGGGCAGGGAGAGGGCTCGCCTACCACCCTGAGCAGAAACCTGCTTCCATTCCCCCCATGTCCCAGGTCCCCTCCTACTGCCTGGTGGGATAAGGGAACCTTTGTCTCTTGTGTAGTGGCTGGCTGATGAGTCTGTCTCAGGGATGGCAGAGTATGCCTCCACCAGTCAATTTCCCTCTCTGACTCCCTGATGCTCCTCAGCCTACTCACCTCCTCCCGAAGCTCCGCCACCATGCTGAGCAATTCTTCAACCTGGGCACACCTCCCACAGGCATACCCACCACCGCTGCTGTCAGACACTGACAGAAGACTCGGTCACACCCTGCAGCCCAAGACCTGGGCAGCTGCGTGTTTCCCCGAGACCTCTGTCTGGGTAGCCGCGTTGCTAGCTGTGGCTGGAGAGGCCACAAGTGATGCAGAGGTAACACGTCTGACTGCATCCTCAGCATTCCTTCTGAGAACTTACACATCAGGTATGGTTTTTACAATGCAACTCAAATGCAGACACAGAATTGCAACATGAACCCAAAAGGGAGGGCTCCTTTTTGCATTACATTTAAATGGCTATAGCACAGATCTCTTAGTAATATGGACTTATTTACACAAAAATATTTTCTGATTAACTCTAGACTATGATAAAAACTAACGGAATTGGGAACAGCTCCCAAATCTTGGGATTAGAGCATGTCCCAGCTGAGTTTTGACCGTATCGGGGCAAAGACGGATTATCCAGCACTTCACTGCTCACCAGCACTCTCCTCAGACAGTAGTTTCAATGGGAAGGAAACTCTGGCATGACGGCCAAGAGGATCCCATGTCATGCTCCAGCTATGACAAATCAAGGGACTAGGATCCCATGGCATGCTCTGGCTATGGCATGTACCTGGCTGTTAGACGGAGCTGCACAAAGCATTCATACAAAATTACTCTCCGTGGTATGTACTGGGGAAGCACACCTCACTCCCGTGCATGGCTGCATATTTGTGGAGAAAAACAGAGGTGACTTAGGCCAGCATATGTGCCTTACGAAGGAAAAATGTTTTTAGCCTATTTTTGAAGTCATCAAGTGACTTGGAGGGTAGAGACGAAGGAGACATTTGCAGTTGGGCCAGGAAGGGTTATGAGAAGGGTCAGTGCAGTTCTCTATATAGAGCTCAAACAGAAAGTTAGAAAAAGATTAAACAGAGGTGTTTACTTTATAACTGTCATCCAAAATTAACATCCGAAGATGCTTATTTCAGCACTGAAAACCCCAGCTGTTACATCAGAGCATTATTTGGTTGCATTCTGCCCTGGCAGTAGTAACTCAAAAACAGGTTTTGAAATGTATAGAAGTATCTATATAAAGGAACTCTTCCCTGCCAGAACTTGGACTCCTTTTCAAAATGTTTGCTTTTCCTGGAAATACATAGTACATTACCCAGTTACCAGGCCTCAATTTTATAATGATGATATAAAGCTGACAGCAAAGGATACTGATGGGACTAAAACACGAGAAAAACCTCCTCGTGCTGGGGGAGCACATACCAGATGCTCTGGGGATCCTGCATCTAGCAGCTGCATCATTCTCCACTCTGAACTGGGGCAGTACTTCTTGCTCTGCAGTTTGACTATACTCAGAAGCCTTGCGCACACCATTTAATTCTTGGTGCAGGAAATCTATACCACTTTGAACAGTTTCCGTGTCTGGAAAACTGCCACACTCTTACTGCTGGTAAAACCACCTGGCTTTTCAGCATTCCTGTGACAACATCCGCCCATTGCTGAAAATAGCTTCTCCAAAGAACTCTCTCTCCATCTCTCGTTATCTTTTATGTGTTTTTAAAGATATACCTAGTACTTCTGTATATCATTTGGGAGCCCAGTGACTGGGGGGACAGCTTGTGAAGGAGGTGCAGCTGAACAGCTTGTAACACAGCATACGAGAGGAACTCCCTCCACAACTGCATCAGAAGTGAACATTACAACCAGGCAGGGCAGGGCAGGCTGACCTGTCCTGCCATTTTATCCACTGCCCCTAAACTTTCCTGTTTCCGTGCTGTCCCACAGCAAGTGGGGGTGGTTCGGGGTAATCACTCTCCCACCCTCAGGGCTCAGCGTCAGAAGTCCCCAGTACTGTCTAGTACCTCCTCTGTCCATAGCTTTTGATGTATAATGCCTCTGTTAATGGACACCCAGATCTCTTTTCCCCCTCAGGCTGCATGGCTTACAGTCTGCAAAACAGAGATATAGATAAGGGAAAGGAGCCAGCTGGCTGAAATTTAATCCACATCAGACAGATTGGAATTGGTAGATTAGCAAAATTGACGATAGCAACATTCTCCTTTACCTCTGTAACCAAGGCCTCACATTCAGCATTTCCAAACACATTTTTATGATCTTGCATAGTTAATGAATGCCTTCTACTCTTACATAGATAGAGATACACGCATGTTTTTTCATTAGTCTTCTTTCACTAGGATAAGTTTTTTTTTTTTTTCCTAATATAACCTTCCTACAGCAATTAATTTCTCTTGCAACAGATTAATTTATGAATTCTTATATCTCTGTTCAGGGACATGAAACACTTTAACCATTCAGAATAATCTCTCATCACACTAACACTTCCAAAGCTGTCTATAATATATTACTTCCAAAGCCACAGACTAAAGAAGTAATGTAAAAGATCCTGACATATCAAACATCTGAACGGATATTCTAAACAGCTTACTGCATCAGAATTCCTAGAGTCAATAGCATTAAATTATACGCACATGTATAAATATACATAAATTTATAATACATAGAAAATCGATTACATTTGTATATTAAACAAGTATTAAAAAGCAAAATAAGTAGTAAATCAACAGAAAACTCCCTATATGCAAACGGGTCTCAAAACGTGGTTAGAAACAGTGAACAGTATATTGCTGTTAACATAAATTAAAGGGAAAGAAAGGTGGAAAAATCAGGAAAGATTTTATATTTACACTATGTGTACAGGCTCTCCCGTGTCATTTATCAACATAATAACCAAACATAAAACTTCCACAATTATAATCTATTTCTGCCCAAGGTATGGTCTTTATGATTTTACAATTTCCAAAAGCTTTGTACTCCTAAAGAATTCAATTTTTTTCCCTGCCCCCTCCCTTTTTTTAGTGATTTGCGGCATTTTGTTAAAATCATTTGCTCAGTTTAATGCTGAAACAGTTAATTTTTAGTATCAGCACTCCTAAGTTAACCAAAGACTATGCAATTAACATTTGTACAAGAGGGAGTACTCCCCCGCCCCAGTTTACACAAGTCGAAAACATTTGCAGTAGAATTTAGGGCCTTTTTAAGAGCTTTGCTAACATGTCTAGCCAAAAAGAGCATAAAAGCAAGCACATGCTGCGTAATCAACCCTAGCAGCAACAAAGGCAGGGACCCTTGTCGCTGCACTGCCCTAGCACACGGGGGGGCTCCACTCAGGGCTACTGGCTCAGGACTACCCCACCAAATCTCAGAATTTCGCAAGTTCACAGGAACTTGTCGACTTACAGGCAAGACTTTCAATAGCTCGAGCCAAGTGAATTGCATATTGCATGGACAATGGGATTACAAGAGAAAATGTCATAAGCTAATTGAGTACCTTACATTCACACCGCTTTTCTGTGAGCTGATCCACATGGTGTAGAAGTGCAGCCACCTCTGCAGTGAAATGCCACAGCTGCTTCGCTCAGAGCAGCACCTCCACCCAGCTGGGCCAAAAACTCAGCTTGCACTTCTTGTGACTGCAAGCGGAATTTAGGCATGGAAGATGTAAAAAAAAAAAAAGCCCACAAGACCCTGGCCAGGTCAGCAGCATGAATACTTTTGAATTCTAATTAAAAGGAGAGATCAAGATAATCTTATCCAGTAACCACTTTGTGATTTGAGATTTAAAAAATTATAGAACCAACAGAAAGCCTCCAGTCAGGCCAAGGAAAGGAACCTAACACACTGAGGTGATCCAATGCTTCTCCTGCCCATGGGGCGGGCACGTTTGGGGCTTCCCGGCGGGCTCTGCCGCAGCCCCTGGGCAGGCCACCTCGCGTAGCACAGGGCCACGCCGCGCACCAGCTGCCCCTGATGGCAACGAGCGCCCAGTGGCTTCCTGCACACGCTGGCACCTCTGTCTGTGTGCACAGCCAGATTTTTTTCCTTAAAGCAACCTTTGATCACAATTTTTAATGGTTAAACAAACCTGCTGGGACATCCACATGACTTATCAATGATGATACATACTGCTTGTTGGAAAGGACAGCCATCTCCCCAGCTCGACAGTCTGATCAAGCTCAGAGCATCTCTCCCCTTTCACCGACAGTTTTGTCACGGGCTTCCCCAGGGCTAATTTACTGCCCTCCGAAACCTGCGGCCAAATGACAGCCAGGCACTGGTGCTCACCAGGCCTAAGGTCCGGAGCTGCTGTCCTTTGAGACTGCCCTCTACGTTCCTCTCCAGGGCTTTGCTTCTCAGGGGAACGAGGCCCCTTCCTCCCGTGGTCAGACGCGCAACCCGCCAGCACCTGCGTGCCTAAATGCTAATACATGCACTAAGAAGACAGGGGCCTGAAGCACCCGCGATGCTCCACGTACAGCTCTGCCCTCCCTGGTTTGTATGGCTCAGGAGCAGCTGGGGGCACAGTCCCAGCAGCAGCCTAAACTGCCCCATTTATAATGTCCAAAACATTTCACAGTGATCTTGGAGATAAGGCTAAAAAAGTAATTCAGCAGTGTTGGAAACTCACCAATGCCTTCCACGAAAACAGCAGCTTACTGCATGCAATTCTTATGTCCACACAGTCCTCTGCCCAGGCCCTGACCCTGGTTCTCCAAATGTGTGAAACTATTTTGTTACCACATTCAGATGGATGGAGAAAATTCAGATTTTAGTAAAAGCCACCAAAATTGATTTTCAAATTTAAAGTGAACTTGACCAATGAACAAACGCCTCTGCCTGATAACCTTTCATGAGAACATAAAACATAGTTAGAATGAATTTATTTTTAGTACAAAATATCTTGTAACCACTTTTCTTTTTAAAATGCTCAGTAAGACTTGAATTTTTTTTTTAATACGCCACTCATTGAGATCTTCTACAACTTTTTACTTACACATCAAATTCATAGTTTTCAGCATTTGTTGTTGTTGTTATTTTTAGCATTATATAGGGTTAGCAGAAATGTTATACATGGAAGTCAAATCAACACTTTATAAACATTAACATGCCCCATCCCTGGAGGTGTTCGAGGCCAGGCTGGATGGGGCCCTGGGCAGCCTGGGCTGGTGGGAGGGGGCCCTGCCCATGGCAGGGGTTGGAACCAGATGGGCTTTGAGGTCCCTTCCAACCCAAACCTCTCTGTGATTCTATGATTATTAGGTAGATATGTTACTGATAACCTTTAAGGAAGGACCTGCTGGAGTAGCCAACATGAGAGAAATTTTCTTACTGCAGAAAGTTTAGAAGATAAAAATTTCATGTACTCAAACATACAAATTCTCAGGATGAACCCTTTCTGTTTATATATATTTCTAAATAAAATAAGTTTAAAGATACCTATGTTTGTTGCTGTCAGCCTATGGTTTTCTGCATACAACAGGGAATACGTTGCTTTAGGAAAATAAAATTAGATTCTAGAAAGGTGTTTAAATATTTTTCTTTTCCTTTCTTTCTTTCTTTTTTTTTTTTTTAAGTTAAACTTGTTTCATAGTCATTTATATTTTCCAGAAAATATTTAGTTTCTGTGTTAAGATGATTCTCTCTCAACCATCACATGGACAATACGTTGTATTTCCAAAAGCCAATTTAATAGCGTAAACCAATTCAATTTCAGGATGGATGAAGTGAACTGTTTATATACAGATTTTCAGAAAAGTCATAGCTCCCTCTATCGAATAAAGTGTTGCTGCTATGCAAATGCTCTCCACAGACACCTCATAAACAGGCTTGGCTTTGTGTTTTTGTTGTTGTTGTTGTTGTTGTTGTTGTTGTTGTTTTGTTTTGTTTTTTTAAGATTCCACTTCTGTTTAAGAGGTAAAATGAGGGAGGACACTTACCCTGCACAGAGGAGAAAAGGTACTGAGGTGTTGTCAGTAATTATTTTATCTGCATCTCTACCAAATCATCTAAGTATTTTTTCCTATAAAAGCCCTTCACATATAGCAGTCACCAAAATTCTCTGATATAAAGATGTCATCCCCATCTAAAAAAAAATCTCAAACAACAACACAAAAATAACCAAGCGTACACAAAAAGTTAATGACTGAGCAGAAAATAGAAACCTCCTTCCCTTACACCTCAGTGTCTTGGCCATTAGGCCAACAGGTGCTGCTTTTTAAATTACCATTTCTTTGCTTCACTCACAAAGTACAAAACTGCTAATTCAGGCTTCCTTGTCCTCTTTATTGTAGGCTGTCTCTGGGTAAGACACATCTGTCCAGCATTCATTCAGTACTGACAAAAATTGGGACATGTACATTATATTGCTTAGATCTCCCCACCCCCTTTTTTTTTAATGGAAGTCAAAAACACTTCAAGTTAAAAGAAAAAGTTGTATCAGGGATGATATTTCTGTTCCTGGCCAGCACCAGTTTGTTGCATGAGTGAGGTAGCTCTTCACTCCTTATCAGTGCAGTAGAACCATGGCATTCCCACCTTTGTAAAACATTTGAACACACCCTAGTAAAATATCCTCTCTTCTTCCACACTGTGGGATTAGATCTTTTACTCAGGATCTCTGGCTGCAAATTGCACGAAGTGCAAAAACACAGTGATGCCGCAGGAGCTACTTGCTGTGAGCACCCTGGCAGAAATGTTATGTGCCACTGATACCTCTCCTCTCTGCCACCCACTTCTTTTTCATTCAAAAAATAGAAGAGAGGAGGTATAAGGACTCACAGAATCACAGAACCATTTAGGTTGGAAAAGACCTCCAAGATCATCCAGTCCAACCTATGCCCTAACACTAACAAGCCCTCCACTAAACCACGTCACTAAGCTCCACATCTACACGTCTTTTGAATACACCTCCAGGGATGGTGACTCAACCACTTCCCTGGGCAGCCCGTTCCAATGCCTCACAACCCTTTCAGTAAAGAAGTTTTTCCTAATATCCAACCTAAACCTCCCCTGGCGCAACTTTAGCCCATTCCCCCTCGTCCTATCACCGGATACGTGGGAGAAGAGCCCAATCCCCACCTCGCTACAGCCTCCTTTAAGGTACCTGTAGAGAGCGATCAGGTCGCCCCTGAGCCTCCTCTTCTCCAGGCTAAACAACCCCAGCTCCCTCAGCCGCTCCTCGTAGGACTTGTTCTCCAGACCCCTCACCAGCTTCGTTGCCCTTCTCTGGACACGATCCAGCACCTCTATGTCCTTCCTGTAGTGAGGGGCCCAAAACTGAGCACAGTACTCAAGGTGAGGCCTCACCAGAGCCGAGTACAGGGGGACAATCACTTCCCTAGTCCTGCTGGCCACACTGTTCCTGATACAAGCCAGGATGCTGTTGGCCTTCTTGGCCACAAGACTCCTGCATGGGAAATACCAAAGTCTTATTATTTCAAAATTAATTTCCAATTAAATAATAGTTAGAATTACTGCAGAACAGCAGTTTCAGGAAGCTTCAGAATGCACCATTGGCAACTTTGCAAAAATGATTCTAAATAAGATTCATAAATGTTGCAGTCAATCCTACAATTAGAAATGATTTGAAAGTTTTCTGAGTTGCCTTGGAATTTGACGTTAACGCAGTAACACCCATATAGCGTTGCTACAGTGAACAACAGGCAAACAGAGCAGCGATGTCACCAGAGTTCAAGATAATGTGGATTAAGTTGGTTCAGCACATTTCCTAATTGCTCAAATTGCTACTTCATGGAAATCCACTCCAGCCTTAAGGGGGATTTGGGGATGATTTTGCGTGGTACTCTATAATTTAGAAGATGTGAACCTGTTACAAACATTGGTAAAACAACTCCAGGAGTTCTGCTACAAGTGATAGCACTTACATGTGTCCACAGCTTGCTTTATCATGACTGAACAATCTCAGCAAAAGATTTATGGCTGAGTTTTAACAGCACTGCCTACAAAAAACTGAATTTTCAGCTTCATAATTGAGCAACCAAGTAACCATCCATCTGTGGAGAAAGACATAACCACAAATAGTATATGCTCTCAGCTAAAAATGGTATCATAACACAGGGAACCCGAAGATGAACAATGCTTATTACATCATTCTATCTACTTTCTAGACAGTGTGGATTGCTAACCTACATTATATTTTCTAGTGTCTTGGTCCATTCCATATCATTGTGTCAGAAAATATCCTCTTACTTCCACATTTGCTTGTACCTACTGATGTTCCCTTAACCACAATGAATGATTCTTCCCCTTTTTATCGCATTTACCATTATTCACTAATATATAACACTGTGGAAGAAAGCTTTGGAAAGTGTCAGGTAATTGTATCGTAAACAGTGTCTCCCTGTTATTGTGGAAGACAAAGTAGCTTGGGCAGAAAAAAGGTGATCACCACATTGAATTACCCACTGCATGCCCTTAGATTTCACCAGTATTTCAACCTACAACACTGCATTCTTGAGCCTTGCTTTCATTTTAGCCTCTACCACTAAACAACTGTTACTTATGGAGAAATAAACAGTACCTTGAGATACGATTAGGTATTCAGCATAAGGACACGATCCTCAAATGTTCTAATCACATGCTTGTTCAAGAGAATCTTAGCAAGCTTATTATGTAAAGTGTTGTGTGTCTGTCAGTCACAAGCCCCTGTTTTGATTCAAAAAAAAAAAAAAACCAACAAAACACAAAACACCACAAATATTTATCAAAATCTACAAAAATCATTGTTCTGTAAATTCTTCTGACACTTAACCACTGAGATTATTTTGGCTGATGAGAAGTATTTTGACAACACATGCATTGTTTAGTTACAAAGCACAACCAAATAATAACATAAAAAATTCACTATGTTGCTTCTCAATAGTATATTAGTAATATTTTAAGAGATGAGAAAAACTTCTTAGAGACAAAAAAAAAAAGCAGTTGTACAGAGAAAAGAACTCCTAATCCCAAAGACAATGCATTTGTCTTTGGTGACAAGATTGTTCTCAAGCCTCCAAGATGTCACTCTTGTGCATAGTAATGTAATGCCCTGATACAATCAGCATGTCAGTTTAATGAAGTTAAATCTAATTGATTGACTCTGCTCTGTCTTTTTTATTGTTTAATAAAATGACATTTGTCTCGAAGTTCAAGATTCACTCTCCAACATTTTGGATTAGCATTAATAGAACAGAATCACAGAATCACCTAGCTTGGAAAAGGCCTTCAAGATCATCAAGTCCAACCATCTGGGACCTCCTTAGTCCCAGTTAAGTACTAACGTTACACTGAAACTGAACTGCGTTTTTTAATTCTTTACTGCAAACCAGAAGCTCTTACTGTAAAGTTCAGAAACACTGTTGACAACATGAGATGTAAGCTCACGCTGAAAAACACAAGCAGGAGTTAACCGGCTCTTGAAATCCAACTCTTCTGCAAGCAGTAGGTTACTGAATCCATCATCTTCCTGCAAAACCAGAAGTCTAAGCACCCGGAGAATGGATCTACAATTCTGTCAAGACAAAAATCAGCAGCTGTGCGTCACAGCAGCGATCTGTCACAGCTGGAGACCCATGCATTATAAACTTTTCTGTTATCAATCCTATCATACAGAGATTTTCAGTCAAGTTAGGACAGCATGCTCTAGATTCAGACATGGTCTTACATACGGAAGCTTCAGGAAAGAGGCACACACCTGTCTCAACTGCATTTTTGCAGACAGCTATCTAAGCTTACGAGCTGACCATCTTTCCACTTGCACATGCTACCTTTTAAGGAAATGCTCACACTTTATGGAAATAAGTGGAAAGTCATTCATTTTTTTCCCCCCTGCTTTCTGTACCTCTCTCCTTTTCTTTTAGGGAAGTTGGTATGCATGAAATCAAAGTTTAGTTACCAAACCATACTACTTACTAACAATTTTATTTCTATAGCAATTACTACAGAGTAGAATTATACTATATCAGTAATAGAATAAATCCAAGTCAGATTTTGCTCTTTAGACAAGGTAAAACTGAGGCCTATGGCACCATTATAACTTTGGGCCACAGAATAAAGCGTAGTTTTCTTTTAAAAGATACTGTGGCACAAGTCCTGTTAAACAGCGTAGTAATTCTGTCTCCTTAAATGCCTCACAGAATTTTGAGACATTCAAAATTTCCTCCCACAGCTATGTATGTACAGTACACATGACTTCAAAGAATAGGGAAAAAAAAAGCCATTTCCATCATAGGAATATTTGCAACACTCCCTACTGCGGTCAAGCATCTTTTCACATTTTTTTTGCTCCAAGACAGCTGAAAACAAAATGTGCACCAAGATTTGGAGCCCAAACCTCAGACCTTTTTAGGAATTTTACTAGACTTCTATGATACTAGCAGAAAATTTAAACGGACTGAAAAGGTCAGAGTTCGTACACCTGTAGTACACTTGTAGCAAGCAGTTGAAATGGGCTGGTATCAGTACGCTACACAGAATTACTCAAAACATCAAATATTTATCAGCACAGTTTATATGCATTATTGCAGACACTGTCTACCAGGTCACATACGTTCGCAGCTTGGCCAGTGACTACATCCATAAAACTATGTTACTGTGGCTGCTTCATGATGTGTTTGCAGAGTAAGAGTTCCACCAGGGTCATATAACCATGAGCTAACAGTATGGTAATACCTGTAATTACAGTGCCACTAAATTTCTTGATGTGTAAACATCCCTTGCAGAGGGCACTTCTTTTCCCTTTTTTTGCACCCTGGGCTTTCAAGAGCAAGGAACTTCCCTGGCATCTTTGGGTGCAGGCTTCTGGACTGCTGGGGGAAGGAAAGTCCCCAACTCAAAAATGCCTGTGGACCGTTGGAAAGAAAACTAGGCAGAAGAACCATGCCTACAATTCTTAGTTGAAATAAACTATCTTTCACAAATTGAACACAAAGTACCACAAGTTGAAAATGGGAGAAAAGAAAAATAGTTGGAATTGGAAAACTTCAAAGTTAAGAGCATGTTCAGCAAAAAAGGTGCAAGAGACAGGTTTGAAAAGAATCTTTAAAACTCTCAGAGGATCTACAGTTCTCCTCCATGACACTGTATTCTGGAAGAGAAAAAAGTTCATGAAGAAAACTACAAATAGCTGCCACTTTCCAAAATTACAGACAACAATCATAAATAACAGTCATATACTTGTAGATGGATAAATGTATTAATTTCTAGAATTTTTTCATCTTCTGAGATGAAGTTTTAACTATATGAAAACTCAAGGAATTAAACATTGTCTGGGACCAGATTAAGTTATGCATTGCAGCAATAGTAAATATTACATAAATCGTTAATAACCTTTATTTTCTTTCTTAATAAAAGCAGCATTCAATTAACAGTTAAACAAAAATTAGAGCATTTTAGAGCTCCCACAGTAACTGTGTAGGCCTGTAACACAGCGTTGGCATTGCTAGCAACACGCCATAGGCTTGGCGCTGAATTTGCGATGCCTCGGGACTGAGACTTGCTCTGTCAGAACACTTCTTGACCTGCTTCTAGCTTTGTCTCACTCAGTTTAGCTGTGACAGCCATCTCTCTAGCTGACCAGGTGTCTGTGGCTAATCGGCCTCACTTTTGTTCAGCACTCTGCAGTACAACCATGTTCTACACGGGTGGTAGTATCAAGCAGCTTTGCTATGCAGCCCAAGTTCTAGCCCCGCGGTGCCGACGCAGCAGGGGAGCGCGGGGCTGCACTGCTGGAGCGGAGGCCGCGAGGCAGGACGTGACAGGAGCGCAGGCCTGGGGGGCAGGAGTCGCCATGGAAACCCCACAGCTCTGCACCCAGCGCCAATGGCCGGTCAAGGAAATGGAGGCCTGGACAACACTCTTCTGGAGGCAAAAAAAGGGAACCCAGAAACACTATGCAACATACAGAAAGGCACTGTACGTGGTGAATCTGGACGTACATGCAGCTGCAGACCAACAAAGAAAGCGAGAGGTGTGAATGTGTGTTAGCACACACATAAAAAAGTACCCTAAGGGCATCCTAGGGTGAGGAAGAAGAAACTACCAACCTGAATGTCAAATTCCTCGTGGCAAAGGGCTCCAAACACTGACAACTCGCTGCAATACCCACGCGCCTCCGCCCCGGCCAGAATGAGATCACCAGCCGTAGGACCCAGAGGAGCAGTGAAGGGGGAGCACAACCCGAGGAGAAGGGTTATAACCTAAGCAGTGTGTATATAACAACTTAACAGCATTATTTTATTTTTTTCTGAAACAAATCTCGACTAATAATGACTAGATTCTGAAGACCTCAATTATACTAGAATTAAATTCTTGGCTGTCCTAGTATATTAGCGTGTTTCCTTTTTGCCCATAAACAAGACCTTGAGCCTAACACCACTCTGGTGCTTCACAAAGGTTACTGTTCCCAGGCAGGGAAAAGCAGTGCCTGGTACAGCATGGTCTTTCAAAGCAATTAAGCAACTGAAGATTAATTTCTGAGCTTGTGAAACAATCCCCAGCCTGCTCCTGACCTATCACTGCAATTAAGCCATTAGTGACCTGCCTGTATCTTATCTTGTTGTGAGATGCAAACAGTGCAATCCTATCCCTGCACAAAGCCTCCACACTGAGTTGTGGCTTCTGCCGGGGGAGGAGGAGAACAATGGTCACTGTCACAAGGGCTTGGGCCGCATCACTCACGCCTTCATATGCTGCACACAGATGCTGACTCAGACCGCCGGAAGCCCAGATCTGTAGCTCCAGGTGTCTGCAGCCCTAGCTTTAAGAAAGAAAATAATTTGCTGAGGCTGAAACGAGCCTGAAATGCTCCTCACACACCACCCAGATTCTTGCAGTGCGTCGACATCGGGATATGCATACACTCCTATTTTACGCCCCCCCGTGAATAAAGCTCTTCCTTTTTATTATAGACTTCACTAACTCTGCAAGATTAGTGCTGTTTTAATATGATTCAGCTGCAGGTACTGGAAGTAATATCATATGTATTATTTCCAGAAGGGCTTGTGACTAACCACTTCTATTTATATGACAAATATTTTCATATAAAAGCAGTGCTTTAGGGGCAAAGCAACGGAATCTTTTACTCAGGATCCGTTATGATAAAATTCCAAAATTGTTTACCACCTACATGAGTTGAACGGGAGAACAAACATTACAGTAGGATGTTAAGAAGACTGCTTATTATTTTGGGAAATGGGGTAAAGATTAAGTGATCTTTTATACATCTCAGACATATCACTAATAGCCACAGTAACTTTTCCACATAGCTTTAATGATATAAAAAATGCAATCTTCTGCCTTTTAAAAGGTGGTTGTCCGAGGAGCACTGCATTGTATTTAGGACAAATGGGTTCATGAAAAAGGTTTCTGGCAGACAAACCACTGCTTTAAAAGACTATTTACAGTCAGAAGGAAACTGGTCATGCAGTCTCCTACACCTCTGCTACATACACTGAAAGGGTGGCTCAGTTGAATATGCGACCTTGTTTACATTAACACAATTCGTAAATCAGTGCGAGTACTTGAAAAAGGTCATTAGAAAATAACTAGGAAGAGCAAGCTTACTGTTAGTAGGTTTTAATTTGACACTCACAGGGTCAATACTATCACTGGGAAATATTGAGGAGCCCACAAACTAAAGACTGGAAATTGTTATTCCAGAAGCACATGAAGTCATTTTATTTTCTAAATATGGAGACTAACAGAATATAGATTTAAGTCGGTAACCAATATCTAAAGATATTTGAAATATTTATGAAAACTGATCACCAAAACTGAAAACAGGATGAGGACACAGGAAGTTCCATGGGAACAGAGCAGAATTGAAGTGAATGGTGCCTTGGAAAGCTGCCATAAGGGGATATCAGTAAAGGAAAGCAAATTGAAGTTGCTGTTTTCTGGGTTTACTTCATTGTATATCTTCAGCAATTCCTCTAAAGCAAAACTGTTAAAAAGTTCAGTGAACTTAGTACCTAATAACCAGCAGTCTCAACTCTATCACAGGATCCCAGACTGGTTGAGGTGGGCACGCACCTCTGGGTCCCTCTGGTCCAAGCCCTGCTCCAGCAGGGCCACACCGAGCACGGAGCCCAGGCCCTCGTCCAGGCGGCTGCTGAAGATCTCCAAGGAGGGAGAGCCCACAACTTCTCTGGGTGCCCTGATCCAGTGCCCCGTCACCTGCACAGTGAAAAAGTCTTTCCTGATGTTCAGAGGGATCCTCCTGTGCTCCAGTTTGTGTCCACTGCCCCTTGTCCTGGCACTGGGCACCACTTACAAGACCCTGGCTCCATCCTCTTTGCGCCCTGCCTTCAGGTATTTGTAAACATTCATGAGACCCCTCTGAGCCTCCTCTTCTCCAGGCCGAGCAGTCCCAGCTCTCTCAGCACTTCCTCACATGCAAGATGCTGCAGACCCTTTGACAGACTCTCTCCAGTACGTCCACGTCTCTCTTGCCCTGGGGAGCCCAGAACTGGACACAGGACTCCAGCTGTGGCCTCGCCAGCGCTGAGCAGAGGGGCAGGATCACCTCCCTTGCCCTGCTGGTGGTACTTTGCCTGGCGCAGCCCAGGATAACACGAGCCTTCTTTGCGGCGAGGACACACTGCTGCCTCAGGTTCAGCTTGGTATCCACCAGGAGCCCCGGGTCCTTTTCTGCAGAGCTGCTTCCCAGCTGTTCAGCCCCCAGCATGTAATTCCAATTTGAGAAGATCAAGCATTACATTTTCAGTATTGGTTCAACCTTTTTTTGCCATCATTTCTGTAACCATGAGGCAAGGAGACTGTAACCTGGAAGTATTCAGGCCTATAGAGACAAAAGCTGTAAACTCCACTGAACCATTTGACGCTAAATGAGTGCAGGTGAGTCTATCTTCCTAATGATACAAGAAGGTATCAGTCAAGGACTTCCACCATATATTCCAAAACAATTCACTGTACAGAAAACCTTACTTCTTGAACAAATGAACTGACCTCACTAGCATCCTTCCCTAACACCAATGCTTGGAGTTTAAGTACAGATGACAAGCACTCCCATATAAGGACCTCAGTGGTTAAAACAAAAACAACAACAAAAACCCAAGGTGTTGCACATTTGTAAGAATTTCTATTCCAATAAGATTCATTTTGTATTTTTTCCATAACCTTAACAATGTCAAAAGGCTTCATTATTCAAGCTCGGATGTCTAAAGAAGAATGATGTTTCTACCAGAAGTGTATAGGTCTCTTACACTTCTTTCAATTAAAGACACTGAAATTTCCTCCACTTTTCTGGTCAGTTATTTTAACTTCTTAATGGTTTTGTTACTCTGATATATTTCTGACATTACCCCTCCCATAGCCCACTGTTACCTGCTTGATTATCTACTGGCTGTTTACCACACTTCAGTGTGCTGCACACACTGTTCATCAAACCTAACAAAAAAAACCGACTGGTAAAACGTATTTTTTATCCAGATACAGTGTGTCAAGGTTTCAAAAGTCAAACAGGAAGAGGTAACTCACCAAGGGTGGAAAGGCAGGGAGGCAGATGAAATGGACACAACAACTTCACCAGTGTCCTGAGGGAAAGACCCGCTCAGCTCCACACTGCTCCATCAGCAGCGCAGGTACAGTTGTCTGAAAGCGCCCAAAGTACTTTTACTCCTACTAAATATGGTAAAACTTCAGGGTCAAATTTGCCTTTATTGCTGATTGTTCACTCCCATGTGTTTTTCTGCTAGCTGGAAAACTAAGCAGGTGAAGAAAATCACTCAGAAATCCCTGTCTCTCTAAAAGCAAGTATCAGCCTGCAGGCAACCAGCACCAGAACCACCGTCAGAGGCACGGGCTGCAGGACAGAACAACGGCTGGGCTCGTCTTCACCTTCGCCACACTGATAGTTCAAGGGGACGCAATTTCTCACCCACCTACTACTACTACTTTCGTATCTCTGGAACCTGAATATTGTTGATGTAACTTGTTAACCCACAAAAAGCTCTGAAAGTACAGTGAAACAAGAGGAGACCCATGCAGTCTCAAACAATCATTTCCAAGCCACCAAAATCCTGATTTCTCAGCTCAGTGGGCTGCCTTTACAAAAAAAGATTTATGCAAAAATATTTAAATTTACACTGCTTGCAATACAAGACCAAATGAAGTATCTCAATAAGACTTTAATTATTACATTATTTTCCATGCCATGCCAGTCTCATTTCTCATTTTCTTTACACAGCCTGACAACAGGCAGCAGGATTATTACACATGCAAATATAGTGTTAGAACAAATCCAATCCGTGGTTTTGGGTAACATTTTGCCCTTCTATTCCAACAAGAATCGAGAGAACAGAGAAGAGAACAATACTGTGAACTAAAAACACTTTGCGCGCAGAGGATTATTAAGAATTTACTTTCCCTTATGCCACAAGCACTCAATGTCCTTAATTCCCACCGGGAGCAGAGGATCTCAGCATCACACTAGATTGGGCTCATCCCGTACTCATTCTGGAGAACCATATAAACATAAGTTAACACTTACAACATCAATCTATTTAAAAGCAAAGTTAAAATAGTTCTCAAGGTTTATGCAAAATAAATTTCTGCTTTGTTCTATCAGACTGTCCCACCCTTGATAAAAATCTGAAGAGCTGCCCCAGATTTAACCTTGTTCTTCCTGAAAATTAGTGCTGTAAAGATACAGAATAGATCTTATTATGCTTTTGATTGTATGGTAAGAGAATGTCCAAATTACAAAGTACTAAACAGGCAGTTCAATTGCCTTTGCAAGCAGCAGTGATAATACATTAAATGCTTCAGTCTGACCTGATATCCCAAGGAACTCACTACCTCACTGAGTCCTGACCGCGTTCAAGGGGATTTGCAAAACAAACAAGACAAAGATTCTTCTCTCCCAAACTTTGCAGTATCCACATACAAAGCATGGGGAGATAATAAATAATATAAACCAAGCAAACAAAAAGCCCTCTTGGGTTAATGAAACAATACTTTGAGGAGATTAACCTCCTAAGCTTCCTGGCAGTGTATTTAGTGTGGGGGATGTGATGAGGTTATAAGCATGAAAAGGAAAGTGTAGGTGTATATAATCAGGAGACAGCTGAAAGCTGACCCTGCCACATGAAATAAACGGGCTGGAGAAATAGGAAGCTCCTGGAAAAGAAAGAATGAAACCTAACGAGGAATCTGTGGCACTCCAGAAACTCTGGATCTGGAATGACAGATAGACTCAAACTGTAGATATAATAAAAATACAATAAAATCTACAGAATAGTTCCTACCATGTGAACAAAGGCCAGCTCATATAGTTGGAACAAAGACATCGGGGGGGCGGAGGGCAGATGGGGGAGAAGAGATAAGGTAGGAACATGGTAGCAGATGGGGTCTATCAGAAATATAAACTGTGAGAGGCAGTGAATAGATGAAACCAGAAAATGTCATTATCATATCTGCTTAGTTTTTTTTTTTCCTGCTGAGAACTTCAATGCAGAGTGCACACATATGGGAAAGGTATGAGAAATTTCTTCCCTACAAGGGGACTTTGAATAAAGAACAGGTTCAAGAATGCAGGTTCTAAAATCTGCTTCAAGTCTGAGGAGTCCTGGCCTTTCACAGTTGCCCCATGGCATTGTGACCTGAATTTCTAAGTACACTAGGCCACTTCATTAAAAAAATTCTTCTTCACTTCTGCCACTTACTTCATCAATACGGCCATGCTGATGAAGGTAAGCTATTGTTTTTTTCCTTTCTCCAAACTGTATCTCGGATACAGCACCTACTGTTAAAAATGAATCATAGCAGTTCCCAGCAGGACCAACCGCACAACCACATAAACCTCAAACATTAAGCTCAGAACACCGTTTATGTAGGTAGAGCATAAACTTAAACCACTGTGCAGCCTAACCTCAAACAGATGGACAAAGCTCGAAGCTTTGGGCTTGGCTCTGCAAAATAGGGAAGATACGGAAATAGCCTGGATGTGTTTAACGGGTCTTAAGCTTCGGTAGCAAACTCTAAGAGCTCCATGCTTCACAAATACATTTGCAACAGGTTCCTGCCACATGAATAAGAATAAGCTGACAATTACTGACAATTTCAGAGCACCCTGCAAAAGCTTCTATAAGCATCTAATAAAATTTAATTGAAAGATAATTTCTCAGCAATCCAAGTCTGCTGACTTCCTGGGTTTACATGTAGCAAAATCTTTTGCAGTCACGGGCAAGTTTTAGACTTAATAACCACAGACACTATGCAATGAAATCATTTAAAGAGAATAAAATGTCCATTACTTCTTTGAGATGACAAAATATAAACACTGCGGGGCGAAGAAAAAGAGAATGGAAAGCAGAGCCGGAATTTCTGCTACAAGAGCAGTACCGACCGCGGTGGTAGAGATGGCTGCTTGGGCAGCAGAAGGAGAGAGAGGTACTCGAAGCAGCCTTGTACAACTTGCCACCGTGCATCTGATGGGGGCAGAAGAGCTCCATGACAGATGGCAGACATCTACTGCAGACAAAAACAGGCTGCATCCCAACAGCGGTACGTGCTGGCAGTTCAACTCAGGACAGAAGACATTCATCAGAAAAGTCAGAATTACATTGCTTGACTGCAATTCCTGTGTTATACAGTTTTGTCGCTATTAAATCACAACTTTTTCATTGCATGCATTGTTTCTTTATCCTTGCAGCTTGTATAGCCCATGTAGATATGTTCACAACAGATGGATCAATGCTATATCTTGCTATTTTTCTGATTATAGTTGGATTTAAAGAATTTCAAAGGAACGAATGTCAACCTGCTGAGGCAAGGTGAGTTAACATTTCTTCGCTGTCATCTAACAAACAGAAAAGTCAAGAAAGTGAAATTGGCAGTGCTTTGTTTTTAAAAAACCTTATTTGAAAGATAAAGATCACAAAGTGCTGAAGAAGATAACTAGGCAAAGTCATGAGAAGATGAACATGACACAAGAAATCAAGTGAAGGTTTGCTGTACACACGATCAACACAGGGTAGGGTAGAACTCAAAAGTCCAGAGGACTCTCACCACAATCACCAAATATTATTTACCAGATATTTTAAATAAATGCTTTCTTTTTCTTAAGCTTTAGAAATAGTTTAGGCTCAATAAGATGAAATACTCTCACCCTAAGTTTTCCTAATGTAATGCTGTGTGAAACAACTTAAGATGTCTCATAACTTAAATACAGCATTTAAAGCTTGAGCTCACACTTAACTTGATCTCTGTTCCATTCAAGTTTGCTCTAACAATTTCAGATTTTACCTAGCCCTTTAGTAACTCCATCATTTGAATAGCATGGTAACTACTTTTGCAATACAAGTTGTTAAACAAAGTTATAATTTTAGCAATATAGCAATACATGAATTTAGTAGAAAATGATCACAACATGGCAGACGAAGTGCTACACTACCTTCTCAAATGCCAAACACACTGATGCTTTTTATAAGCTTGATTTAACAAATGGCTGAACCATGCTTTCCTGATTTCATTGAATCATAAAACAGGAAACTCCGCTAGTAATCATTAGTGATTTAAAATTTACATGTAGTTGATTTTTAAATGTATTACATCTTTATACTGCAACGTTAGTAAAAGCCGTCATATATTATTTAAAGCTGTAAATCATCTGCACTTAACCTGAGAGTTGCCTACCATTAATCTGTAACTTCAAGTAGAATCAACATGCTTCCAGCCTAATACCTACAGTCACATGCCACAGCTGAGACTGCAGTTATTCCAGTCCAAGACGTTAGGTGCTGCGTTAATATTGCAGCACACAGGGTGCTTTTTGTAGCATATATAACAGAATAGACATTCTCTCCTTTGCAAGAAAAAAAAAAAAAACAGTATTTGTATTTTCCAGCTTTTACTGTGCGTTTCCTTTGCAAGTTAAATGAAGGGCAGCTCATGTGACTAACACAGGTCTCAATAAAATGATGTACATTTCACAGCAATACTGCAGTAGTCTTTCTAGTTCTTTTTTAGGGGGAGGAATAGAGATCCCCACTTTGTAAGGTTTAGGGTTTCATGGAGTTCCTGAATAGCTTCCAATTCCTGTGTCACATTGCAAGACCACACCGTTACCAGCTCTTGGGAGAGAAAATGGGGCACGTCACCTGGGCTTGGCAAAGTTTCCTAGGAAAAATAAAGAATTCTACTCTGCCACCAAACTTTTCCCACTCCTACACCCTACTGGCCAAAAGACAAAAGCCGGTAACATAAAAGGCAAGTGTAATATAATTTCTTTACCAGTGACTCTGACTAGAACACCTAATTTTAGGTCTCATTCTCAGTAGCAGTTGAAAACTGGGCAAGCTGTGGGTGGTGCCCTCTCGATGTATAATTTTCAAGGGACTAGCAAATTCATAGTCACTTGTGAACCAAACACTTCCTTTAAAAGGTTTTGGGCTTCTTAGTGAATAATGGATTTATGTTTGTCCAAAAATTAGTGTCCCTTTGTGGAAGCATTCAGGTTCTGTACAAAAATATCTAAACATGTCAAGTGACCCTGCCCACAGACTGAGACGGTGGCCAGACAACCTCTGGGGGTTGGAGTTCAAGACAGCACAGTCCTTTCAGCTGAAAGGGCGATTTTTTCCATTCCTTATTCGCATCAGTTTTATTGGTTTTGGCTGAGATAGAGTTAATCTTCATAGCAGCCGCTATGGTGCTATGTTTTGGATCTGTGACCAAAACAGTACTGATAACACCCCAGTGTTTAGCTACTGCTGAGCAGTGCTTACACAGAAAGCATCAAGACCTGTTCCGTTCCTCACACCGCCCTGCCAGCAAGGAGGCTGGGGGTGCTCAAGGACGGGAGGGGACAGCACCAGGACAGCTGACCCCAACTGGCCAGAGGGATATTCCACACCATATGGCATCACGCTGGACTATAAACCGTGGGAAAGAAGAAGGGGAGGATGTCTGGAGTTACAGCTTTCACCTTCCCAAGAAACCATTACACATGATGAGCCCTGCTCTCCTGGAAATGTCTGAACATCTGCCTGCTGCAGGGAAGTAGCAAGGGAACTCACTGTTCTGCTTTCCTTGCACGTGCAGCTTTGCTTTACCTGCTAAACTATCTTTAATCTCAATCCGTGAGTTTTCTCGCTTGCACCCTTCTAATTCCCTTCCCCATCCCTCTGGTGGGGAGCGAGCAAGCAGCTGCATGGGGCCGGACTACCTACCAGGGCTAGCCCACAACACCAGTCAGGGGACAGGTCGGCCAGGGTACTTCAAGCGTCCTTCAGCAGCAGGTAAGCTCACTGAGGTGCCCCCGCACAGCTGGGGGCAAAGAGCGCGCTGCCGCGAGGGGAGCACAGGGCAGGCAGGAGCGGCGGGCTCAGCAGCGCTGCCTCGTGCCACGCTGCCCAGCACGGCGAGCACACCGGGCCCAAGGCTGGTTCAGCTGAGAGCCTAGGTCACCAGAGATGTCCATCAACACTGCTGCTCTTACCAAAGAAATGCACTGTTTATTTTGTGTCCTGGTCAGTCGCTGCATGCTGCTGAAGACCTCTTTCCCTCCGCCCAAGTAGCATCTCGTTAGCTAGGGCCACCTGCTTGTGTACCACAAACGGAGCAGGTTTTTAAGTAAAGAAAGCATGCACTGACGCAATGCCAGGACTCCCCTGAACTCGTACAAGTCTTCCTCCTCCAGGTTATAGGAATTGAATACCTTTACAGAATGAATCGATCAATAAGCATGACTTTACTTATTCTACTTTATAGAGCAGCGGATGTTTTTGATTTCTGTGCAGCTATTTTTCATCAATTTTTATTGTTTTAGGTGATCTAAAAGTGAGATTTCAAGACATACACAGTGAGAATACTAAAGTTAATACAACAAAACTCAGAGACATATCAAGAAATGTCGTGGCATTCCTGAAGTGTTTATTTGGATTATATTTAAGAGTCCACCATATTTCTCAGAATGTGTGTTAGGAAGCAATCCCAAATTAGAGCAGTGGAAGCGGAGGACCCGGGTTCAGGAGGGCGAGGCAGTGAGTCCCAAAGCAGCATGTGCGCTCTGGATCGTGTGACAAAGGGGCTATCCTCAAGTGCACTAACTTCATTTCCACAGCTGTCCTCAGCCCTGCGACAAAAGGTTCTCACACTGCATGCACATACCACAAGGGTAGAGGAAACATGGACAACACCAGAACAGCTGAACGCCTCCCTCTTGCTCATACACAGGAGATTGCAGCTGCCACTTTCTTGCAATACTGGTTTACAAGCAAGCAAGCTACATTTAAAAACACCAAGTACATCAAACTTTCCATTCTGATTTTCCAAAGATTTTTAAAAGATTCATTTCCATTCAGCCACTGATGACATTTGCTCTTCTGAAAAACCTTACACAGTCCAGGGGCTATGCTCCAGATGCAATGCAGAGATGTTAGTTTATTGATCCAACAATCTCACCACCAGTCCCCTTTTCTGCCCACTACATCCCTCAGTTTGTTATCACAAAGGAAAATCCTACAGGACAAAACCTAAATTTGGGTCAGTTCAGGCATACTATGAATGCTGTACAAAGGTTCTCCACCAGACTGAAACGCATCAGGCAAAGGTGTATTTACCCAAAGCAAGGCAGCTTTTCCTTGCTTATGTCACTTTAGACCTGTAGTATGTATCTTCTTCATTGACTGCCAGAAAAATGGTGTAATATGCAAATATTGAAAAGCAGCTGGTAATTCATTAATCTCTACAGAAGCACATCTGACCGTGGAGGTCTCTGGATAGGTTAGTCCCCAAAGCAGGCTTTTTCCTCACGTGCATGTAATCTCTTCCAGACTTCAGTCCCCTTCCTTCTCTTTTAAATAAGTAGGAAAGAAAGCCTCAGCAGCTCCTTTTCGTCAAGTCATAGGGCATACCAGCTGAGGACATGGCAAACAGCAATGAGAACCACTCCTACATCCACCTCTTTGTGAATTCAACTGCTTGGTTAAGGAGCAGAAGAGCTACCCTTTGCAGAAAATGCTTCTCAGTAAGACATGCTTTTCAATCAGAAGAGCAGTTGCCACAGTTGTTTCTCAGGAATCAAAGGCCGTATCTACCAAAAATCGACCCCTAAGTTTGTTCTTTCGCACAGCAGGTGTTATAGCAGAATACAGTTACCATCAGATTAAAAGCTCTCATTTTTCCAGTCACCCTGCTATGTGATCCAATCCATCTAGGCCAGTGGTTTCCAAACTTTGATGATTGTGTACCCCTATCGCTAAAAAGTTTTGAGTGCAGACCACCACTACATGTGTATTTATTTATAAATTCTATACATGTCCTAATGTACTAATTTATTAAGTATTTTATAAAGCACACAGAAATAGAAATTAAAAATGCATGAGATATGAAATAAACACTACTTTAAAAAATATTTATTAATGGAAAAAAATTTTTCTATTCACAACCCAGTGGATTGTCCACACTCCACTTTGGAGACCACTGATCCGGGTGAAGGTGTTAATATTTCATCAGACCAGTTGATACAGCTGGGAGAAAGGACAAACCACTCCAGGTCTTTTTCCATTTGTGTGATCTTGTCTATCGAATATTCTTATGCCTGTTCAATCTCCCTGCTCATAAACGAAGTAAAGGAGCTACAGTTTTAAACCAGCAAACCAAAGACAAGCTGTCATGCCTCAAACTCAAGTTGCTGGATTTGGGTACAAACTTGGAAAATTATTGGCTTCCCCCAAAATTCACCTGAAACAAAGATCACGAGCTCGGTCAAAACAAAAACAGGAGCCAGTAAGCAAATAAACTTGAAGCTAATAAGAGGGCTCTTTTTGATATGGTTCAATTGCAAAGTTAGCCCACCCTAGAAGAGTGTACACTTTTCCCAACTATATTATTACTCTTTCTATTCTTTTAATTTCTATTAGGAACAAAAATCTTAAATAAAGGAAGACTCCCTCAATGCTCCTTCTAAGAGGAATCTTTACTCAATTGGTAGATGATAATGATAAATCAGAATTTGAAAATGTTGTTTAATGTCTTTCAAGATTCATCTCTGTCAAAGAAAAAAAAATCACAGGAGAAACTGTAAGTTCAGAAAATACCATCCCTTAACTGCTTCATGATATTGCTAAAGCGAATCAATTCTGCATCTGCTTTGCTTAGCACTTCATTCTCTAATCGTTCTTTAATTAAGAACATATGAACCAGAAATCAGTTTCACAGTTCTTCTATCACTAGGAGCACTTTAACTTAATCGGTCTGGGAAAGGAGAGATGTTAAGACAAATACTACTTCTTGATATCATCAGTAAACTCATATACATAGCTTCACAAGAACATGTCACAGAATGGAGACTGTCCTTTCAGCAAAGGCTTTTTCTGCACTCCCCAGACAAACTAAAAATGACAGCAGTGATACCATATCTGCAAGTAGCCAGGCTGATCTAAATCAGATTCAGCCAGCCTGGCACTGTAGCTTGGTGTTACACTGCAGTCAGCATTCCCAGAGCCTCCCAACAGCCCAAACGATCCACAGCTCCATTCCCTCAAACTGGAATGCCTCACTTTTATAAAATACACAATAAAACAAGAAGGGAAGAAAAAAGCCATACAGGTAAATACAAGTTTTTGTTGCAGGAAATAGGTAACAGCTGCTAACAAGGACTACTCTGGCTGCTGCCCTTCCCATCATTCCTTGCTTGATGGTGATGCACCATCTGATCAACCTAACGTGCTTCGAAAGTAGTTCTCTTTTCAGCGATCAAATACATATGAAATAAGCCACCTGCCATGTGAGAAAATGACTAATGCTTGCATCTTTTAAGCTCTTTGCTTCATCACATAAGAAGATTTTGAACACGGTAGCATTAGTGTATGCTGAAAGAAACTTGCTTTTAAAAACAAGATTCAAAAGTCTTAAGAAAACATACAAGGAGATGATAACAACCAAAGGTAAATCTGAGTAACTTACTGCTGCTGCTGTGGCCTCCTCTCCACCTACATAGACAGAAGAAGCAATCTCCATCACGGACAAGTTCGTGGGAGCATCTGTAGTAGATGATGATCTGGGCCGACCTGATTGAATATCCTGGGCAGACCTCCTGTTGATCTGTGGACTTCCTTTTGGAGGGTCCGTCTTGCCCCGCCTGCTGTGCAGGCTTGTCCCTCTCTTCATTTTAGGTGGCACTCTGATCTGCTGAAGCACTCGGTTCAGAGCTGTGGGGTGGGTGGAGACACCATCAATTTCAGCACAGGCGCTCTGGCTTTCCAAATCCATGTCAGGCTCCAGATCAGCCTGAGCTTGCTGAACATCATGTGGAGAAACGGACGACCTCCTGCGCTGATGCTGGAAAAGGTGCTTCAAGCCTTGACCAATCACATTAATGTTCTCCAAAGCATTATGGGTTATTTTGGATAATTTTTGCTCTGATTCATGTTGTTTTTTGGTCTCTTGATCTTGGGATTTGCCTCCTGGATCAGGGTCATCACACAACTGTTCACTGCCAGAGGGCTCCATTGATGACACCCAACAGGTTTATTTGACTATTCATACATAAATTCGTCCCCTGTCTTTAAAAGGCTTGTGTTTGTTTTAAAAATGCCAAGATTGTCAGCCAATTAGGTGTGCAATTGCTTCAAGAGTGACTACACATGCAGCTGTGCCACGGTGATCTCATGCTTATCTAATGTTAAACAAAAGAGCCATTATTATACATCCATGCAGAAAGTAGTGGGTTAAAAAAATCCAAAGTACAAAACATGCCACTAAAACAAAATTTATCAGTTTTCCAAGCATTCCTCAATCCTGGTATTAGTTGCATCTAGGCTGTATGCAGAAGCCAAAGCTTGTATGAGACAATTCATTTATTGCCTAGGGGAAGAAGCACAGCACAAAAGGAAGCAAGAAAGGTTAAAAAAAAAAAAAAAAAAAGACTATTCAAAAGGGGGGAAGAAGCAAGGAGAAACCAGTGGGGCTTTTTTTGTTTAAGAACAAAGCCCATAATAATATCTAACAGAACACGAGGTTAAAATTCTATAGAACGTGTTAGTCTCTCTGGCAGAATTAATTTTGTTCCTGACCAAAGATCTGATCTTTCATGCTTCAAACATAATGTCTGCTCTGCCTACCTGATTTTCCTGTAGAATGCCTAACTCCACAGTATTTAATATATGCAAGAAAACAGAACATTTCCCAATCAGTTATGCATCTCTAGGCAGTAAGAAATGCCTTATTACTGCCCGTATCTACTGATGGCACTGGAAACTGGATGTGAAAGCTTGTCTTCATGCAAGAAAAGGCAAGTGAAATGGTTTCAATTGGCATAGTCTTGTTCAAAAGTCTCAGAGAAAACAAAATGCCTTTTAAAAAGTAGATTAAGCAACCCATCTGAATGGGGAGAGGGAGCAGCACCGTGTATGTGGAGCTCAGCCTCTAAGACAGGGAAAATGCACAGCTTTTCTCCAGAAGATCTCAGCCTCACCTCTCACATCAGCTGGGTTCAGACAGCAGTTGGTTATACTACATTGCAACTGAGAACTTACATAGCAAGACACTATTGGAGAAGTACAGCAAAGGAATGAGGAAGGAAGGAAGGAGAGAAGGAAGGAAGGACGCGGTATCTGAAGTTTCACATCAGCACCATGAGATCACATGCTCGGAAGCTGATCATTGTTTTCTTGCAGGAAAATGTTCCGATGAGGCTTCTATAAATATAGAAACCAGACCACAGAGGTCTACCCTCAATCTTGGCAGAAGGCAGCCTGTACTTTAAAAAACATTTTATTCGAAATGCAACATGTTCGGGATTTGAGAGCATTCATTTTTATCTTAAAAATGCTGCAGAAACATAATGCACTGAGGTTACAATTAAGATAGCTCTAGATTTTGTGCATCTGAAACCTGACACAATGGGTTAAACAGATAATCCAAAATGTGTTCCAAGCTGGCATCCAAAAATATCAAGAGCTGCCTCACACTCCCATTTTTTTCAAATGTCGTTGCTATAAGCTGGAGGCAAGATGAAATTCAGTACTTATGGAAAGCAAAACACTAGAATCATACAGTATTTCAGCTGAGTGCTTTGAAAACATGTTATAAGCATTGAGTTACAATATATTGCCAGTTTAGTCAATAACCCATTAAATGCAAAGTAATAAACCACATCTCAGAAAAAAATAAAATTATTTACCCATATTCACGCAGAAATTGTGGCAGAATCAAAAAAATTACCAACCAATTATTATTATTTTTTTAAACATACTTAACACTTCCTTTAAGTGCCTTTGACTAGTATCATCCTTGGACTTTTGAGCTCTTTCTTAACATCGCTTTTTCTTTTTTCTAATTTAACTGTTTCTCAGAAAGTTGCATTGTAGGTCCCTATTCAATTTATATTTTGAGAGAAAAGGCAAAACTCGATTTTCCTTTTCATCCAACAGACAAAACGGTTCAGTAAACAAACCTCACTGGCTAAAAACCAAGAGTCCCAAAATTATTTGGCGTATAAAATACAAACTTGACAGTTGACCCATAACTGCCTTTTCATTTTAGCTAATTCCCTCAGCATTCATTTTTCAGTCAGGACTCACTGAAGAGCTGTAGTTCAGAACAAAAATGCCCAATATATTCCCTAACCATCACCTTCACTATCTATTGCATGTTTTCTATCCAGATTACCACCGGTAATACTGTTGATCTAACATAACATCATTTCAGTCTAACTGGAGTTCCATGCATTCATTATCTGCTGGAATCCGTTAGCTGCTTAAATTAGTCCTGTTACAATTTACAAATCCATCCAAAACAAATCAGCCTAGTTAGTTCACAAACAAGTCACTGCATATTCTGTCACTGACTTCTGAAATTGCTCTGACTTGTATCTTTAAAATGCTCCTATGGGAGCTTTGTGGTCATCTGTCCGTATTTCCATGTGATGAATCTGTTGTGAGCCTGAAAAGAGCTTTTCAAAATGCATTTCTGGTATGAAGATATTTAAAACTACTTATTTGAACTAGTATCTCGTTTTGAGGGAAAAAAACACTTTGCTTTACTCATAAACGAGAAGAGTTGTGAATCAGCAGAATAAATTAGCTCATTTATTTGCACTAGGATTCAAGTTTCATGCTTGCTTTTTCAACTCATAAAAACCTTTATATTCTCTGTTTGAGGGAGGAAATGGAGCGCCTTGTAGCGTGAAGCTCAGGGATATACATTTCTGATTCATATGAGAACACAGTACATCAGGGACAAAATTAATAATTCTATACACACAGTCACACTCAGCAGATGTTATAACGTTATTACCTCCCAGAACATGCTCACATAGTCCTTCATTTGTGCAATTATTTCACAGCAGCAGTGGAAAACAAAGCAGTTGAAAAGAAGAAACTGGCAAAAACAGCATTAGATAACTATGAATATATAAACTAATACTTGCCTCCATCACTTGCCCTTTAGCATGGCTGACATACAGCAGTCCCTCCACTGAACAAAACTGCAAAAAGAAATTGGATATGAGATGCAATTCTTGGAAATGGGAGGAAAGATGTACACAAACAATAAAGTGACCATGGTTCCAACGTCTAGATATATTTTTCATTTAAATGCAAGTGCCTCTGGAAGCTGGGCTATTTTAAGTTCTTTCAACTAACTGAAGGGATACAAATATAATTGAAGTTAAGTTAAAACTGAATCTTGCAGGATAATCAAGAAGTTCTCGTGAAGGAACATTTTCTCTTGGGATTTATGGCCATCTGTATGTGCTGGAAGCACAGCTAGATTTCAGGGTAGAGCCTTCAAGGTCAGGCTGCTCTGCACCAGTTTTATTTCCTCCTCCTGTTCAGTCATTCGGATGTGCTGGGCACGGGTCAAACAGGTTGCTCTTGTTTGTCTCCAGTTCGCCTAACCAGACGTGAGAATCGTGAGCACTTTGAAACACGAGCGCCTTTTAGTTCACTCGACAAGGAAGCTTGTGTCGGTGCCTCTGACCCTGGCTGAACTGCCCCTGTGCTCAACAGCAACCTCCGCCAGCAGGCAGAGAAACCACCAGCGCCCACCACAGCCTAACACCCGAGCAGCACCGTTCCCTCAGGACAGTCGACAAAAGGCCACGCTGTTTGGACAAACTGAACCCCTCGCACGCATAGGGGCTGGTGATAAAGGGCCCGGTCACCACCTTGACACGGAATGAGCACAGAAGGATCCCCGAGTCTGAGCCCAACCTAGGCAAAGCATACCGCTCCAAGGACACCCTCTTGGCTTTGCTGTCCTTTCCTAGAAGAGGGAACGAAATATTCCAAGGGCAATTTGGCAATCTGTTTAATGTTCCTGTGACAGGCCAAGGTAAGGATGGACACGCTGCAGACGAATACAACCGAGAATGACGACAGGACAGCTGGGAACAGGTACACTGACTGCATCGCTCTCGGCAGGCTCCCAGGAGAGCTGAGATGCTCTGAAACACAGCTAAAACACCCAGACTTTCCAAAGGTGATTAGTTACTCAAGCAGTTATTGAAAACTGATGGGGCTCTGCGTGGGGTGGGACTGGCATCCTTGGTACTCTCATAAAACCGCCAAAAGACAAGTACAATCCTTTATCTTTTTTGCACATGAAGGAATATTTATCTACAGGCAAACCAAATACAATTCACCTACAGCTAACTACTATCTAAGATTCTGGTAACCTCTACGAAGGCTCTATTTTCAGTAGTGATCTAGAGATGAACCACGGAAACAGGTAGTTGCTGGCACTTTAGAATTGTGTATGTTAAAATTTAATAGCTATTTGAGCTCTTTTGAGACCAAGCCAAGATCGTGACTGAAGCTTTGGTCATCCACAGAGATTGAATTCGGCAATTGGTTAGAGCTTGCAAAAGGAAAGGCCTTGATTATAAGGAAGCCAATCACAATCAGACTCTTCTGGGTAGTTTTAGCAAAGGTGAGAGCATTAAGAGGTCAGTGTGAAACACCATCTTTCCAGCAGAGACAGACCTCCCCGTGCCGCAGGGCACAGAAGCACAACTTAAACTGCTCTTCTCCAAACTGCATCTATTCTCTAACACAGGACTTTAAATTTTATGACTCTTATTCATGGGTATTACCATTTATAACAGAACAAATATGAAACAAGCTTCAGAATACTTGAGCACTTCGCAGAATGTTACAAGACTGCACAACTGGAGGATTTTGACTATTTTATTACATATTGGATTCTCACCTCCAGAAAGCAGAGATAAAGAAAACGTTAACAAGAAACACTGAAGTAGTATGCTAGAATGAGACAAATGATGACAACAAATATGAAGAACTTATAAAAATGATGGAGAGAAGATGAATGAAAGCGTTTTTTGAAAAAGATCTTGACACAGAAGAAATTACATTTCTATAATAGTTTGAGTGGAAAATTAAGCACAGCAGGCAACTGTTAACATATGAGGTACCGCTACCATAAATTTGTAGCCATTCTACTTGGCCTTTTTTTTTTAGCTTTAAGTTTTGTTTGTTTTTTTTTTTTTATTATTTTTTTTATTTTTAAAGTACTGTAGGAGCTTCTGGCAGTTAGGTCTTCATAGATATGCCCTACACCACTATGGGTTATTTGTAAGAAAAAATGAACTCTGAAATTACCATTGAAACACAACTCAGAGCTGAGTTGTTTGCAGCTGGAGTACTTGTTACAGGTACAAACCGTACAGAACCGTAGAAATTGGGAAAGAAAAATAATTTTCAATAAAAGAAAATAGAAAAGCTTTTGCCTTCTAATATCTATTATCTGTGCAATATTTAAACATCCCTAATCCTTAACATTAATGTTCAAGTACAATTACCTAAGGAACTCTCTCATTTGTTTTATTCCATCAATAGGTCAAGTTAGCATCTCATCACAGAGTTGTAGACCACAGTTAGCAGGGATCTTATGTAGGAGATGCTTACTATTTCTGCTATTTGGCAAAAGAAGAATATTCTTCTATTTCTTCTGGAGAAGAATGACTTTTAGGAAGAAAAAGCCCAGCTGAACTTGAGAAATCACAGATTATTTTGAGAAACTCATTCTGAAATGGATTCTGTACCAAGGCAAACAATTTAGCAAGAAAGAATAGAGGGGCAACAGTCACCTATTAGAAAACAGCATATTATGGGAACTGGGAACCCTGGCAAGTGATTTATATCCACGGAAGAATTAATGTATTTTAAAAGTGTCATTGTTCAGCAGCAACAAGCAGCAGAGCAAACAAGGAGAGAAAGCTCTGGGTGTTCGCAAGTAATCCTGTCACAAAGAGGAACTCGGGAGAAACCGGAATGGGTGTAATATTCAAGGGGCTGTGGTTTGGAGGAACATTCAAAGAGGAAGACGACAATAACAGAGTAAATAATTTGACCCAGAAGAACAACTGGATAATAGCATGACCACCCAATACCTGGAGAAACATTTTTTTCTTCTATTTTTACCCCAATTCTTCATTCTGAGTTTTTAAAAATTATTCTGTTATAATATCTAAATAAATGAATAAAACTAAAGTAGTAATTAAATATCATAGCTGAGATGGCAGATAGCAGGAAAAAAAATAATAAAGGCCAAAAATAATACTTTTAATGGAAAGAATACCAGTAGTTTTCAAGACAGAATTCCTCCTCCTCCTCCAAAATTCATGCAACAAAAGATTTCATGGAATTCTAGTGAAGCCCCCAAAAACCCAAGGGACAATGGCTATATGGTTGCCCCGTACCTGGCCATAACCCTGACACTGAAGGTACTCTGTGCAGGAAAATTAATGGAGTATGGCTGAAAGAGCAAATTGAAAGACAAAAACAGGACGGCTCAGCAAATTAAACAGTGCAGCTGCGAGATGAGGAAAAAATTGCTTGGAGTACATGTGATGTGAGCCAAACCTCTGTTCAGGCCCCGCACCTAGGATTTTAGAAAAGGGCAACAGCCCAAAGCAGCGACGTTGCCTGATGCCGTAAGCAGTGGCAGGTGGCATGACCCAAGACATTCCGTGAGTTAATCACAGAGCTTCGGGTAAGGAGCCCACGCCATGCAGGAGAGCAAGACAGGAGGTACTGGATGAAGAGAAACTGCCACTTTAATAGGAACAAGGGACACATGGCAAACAAGAGACCTGTAGCCTATTTTTTAAGCCAACTGTACAGTGCTACAGGGCAAAAACAATGCAGGAGAATAACAACACGTTTTATTGATTTCTGCCTAATGATTTCTCTAATCCCTCCAACCTATTCCCAATATTATCCAGATGTCAAGAAGATGCCATCTCTGCTATCCTTGCTCTCCCTACTCATCCCACAGACGCAGCAGGAACACAGACATCGTGGGTTAAGCTGGCTTTGTCACTCTTGTTACGCGATCTTGAGCAAATCAGGCTCCATGCCTAATGCTTTCCTGGATGCAAAACATGAACATCCCAGCTAGCTGAAGAAGGGAAGAGTGTTACTGAGGATAACACTGGTGAATGTACTTCAATAAAATCCTTTATAATAGAACAAAATACTTAAGATTCCTCTGAAGGTAATGTGTACAGATCTCACAACTCAGAATGCCCAGCTGCTAACCTTTATAAACGTACCCAACTGTATGCTTATGGTAAAAGGATTAAAGTCAGCTGACATTGGCACTATAAAGCAATTCTTTGTGTTGTGGGCCCACACCTTACACAATAAACCACAGGTTACTTGTACGAATACCAAAGAACAAACTCACTCCAGCACACCGCTAAAACAGCAAAGAGGCTGACCATGTTTACGGGCGAATTACATAGTCATCACCAAGGAGCAACTTAATGAATTTTTTAAGATATTCAGGGACAAAATTGGCATTATGCCTGAATCCATAGAAAATATGAGACAGAGCCCTTCTCCTTGAGCCCTCACAGGCCTGAAATGGATGGACAGACCCATCGGTTTGCTAAGGGCAAGCACGCTGCAAGGGAAAGGGGCCGGGCGCAGGTCCCCGAGGTCAGTCGGGAGGCACTGAGAGCTGTCCCCTCCTCTCCCCTGGAGAGGACGCGGGGAGGGAGGAGAGGTCACCTTTTCCCACACCTCCCCAGTCCACATTAATAAATGGTCATTTCAGAGGGTGCATCAGGAGAAGATTTTACGCTTTGGTGCACCCAAATGCATTCACTTCTACCCCCACAACCATTAATTTTTCATATGCTTCTACTGTGCAAGGGTGGCATGTTCACAGACATACCAGAAGGTGATCTTTCAACACCATCCTCTTCTCAGATCCACATCCTGTTGTTACAGTTCCTTCCTATAACTTTATATTTAACACTGCTGACCAACAAAACTAATGCAGATTTTTGTTCTTGAAAGCTCAAAGATTAATCCTTTAGAGAAAACTGCCCTCCAGTTACACAGATTAACAGACACCAAATGCTTTCTTAACAAGTGACTGACACCTTGCTCCTTCCACTATTTAAGAAATGTCTTCCTGAACACGCCCACTTTAGAATCAAGCAGCTTCAATGACACCCATGCACAGTCTCTAAATTACTGCTGTCCTATAAGAAGTACTGCCTATATAAAGACCAACAGTTCTTCTGCAAGGTTAGAAGTTTACAGTAAGGACCTTAAACATAAGTATCAAAGATTAGGTATTTTTTCTCATCTATTAGGAAACTTCATTGGCTTAAAGGAGCGACTGTTTTTCAGAAAGGTTTCTACTGCTTTGCAGTATTACCAGTTGCCACCGAAATCTCTTCCATCTCTCTCTTTGAACATTCCCATAATTCAATGTTTAGGATAGTGTCTTAATCAAAGCTATGAAGCAGAGGTCAAGACTTCTCCAAAACTAAGAACTATGCAGAGGTACCAATGCATACACATTCACAGTTTCGGTATACGCTATAAACTTCATGTGAAAATCAAAGCAAAATATTTCAGACGTGTAAATTTATTAGAAGATTTTCAAGGCTGTGCTGCTGCTTCCAGAGCTGGTATTCCATAGTGATCAGATTGTGGGGCAATGTTACTGGTTCTGCAGCTTAGCAAAGTTTGTTGTTCTTCCTTCCAGAAAGCACTGGCTTTCTTTAAAGCACCCCGATGAAATTCTTTGCTATATAAAGTATTTATAGGTTTACATTACTATAACAGGTGAATGGTCTATGTATTTACCCTTGGAATCCTCCTACATTACTATTACTTTCCCAGTTTTCAGATGAAAAAACAAAAACACAGAAAGGTCAAGCAGATGCCTTAAGGTTACTTAACACTTTTGGAGCAGAGAACCAAACAAGCTTTATCCTTAATAAGGTTAATGCCATACCTACATCATCTCTCACTGCTGCCACCTTCTCATTTGCTTATGAGCAGGTAGTATTTAGTACCCTATCTGGAGCCTACCACAATCACTTTAAAAATATCCTTTCCTGTAAGACTGTATCCTTTTCCTGGAAAAGGCTACAAAGAAGCTATTTTCCATTGGATTAATAAAACCAGTATCTCAAGAAAGCTAAATCAAGGTTAAAGAAAGATTTAACTAGATACTTCTGTTTTCCCAATGATATCCTTTATACACATTTTATATATATATATANTCAGAAACAACACTAAGAATGCTGCCTGCAAGTATTTTGCAAGAAAAACAAACTTGATGGATCCGGATATATATGAAGACTCTTATAAAGACCATCTGTTTTACTAGATGTAAGAGGAAACTTGCCTGTTAACAGGTCTTTCTTTTTAAGAACACTGACTGAAAATTAGCAGTTAATGTAAAACCATGCCCACCACAGGTATGCATACTGTGGAAGAAGTTACAGAAGGCTGCAATTTACAGCTGTGGAGATTGCCAAGAGGTGACCGACTGCTGACACCACCACCTTGATTCAGTGATCTGTTTCAGGAAAGCCACATCCTCATCTACTCTTCTTCAAAACCAAACCGAAAGGAAAGCCGAAACGCAGCACTTCCTCACAAATCTCTCTGCTCATTGCTAAAGGAAAAAAAAAAAGTCACAACCACGTTTGCATGTTCTGCAAACAGGCCAACTGCATATTCTCAATTTGGTGTTTCGCTGGAGGGCCTCTGAACGGACCTTCTTCAGTCTGAGCAAGCAGAGAGCAGAGGCTGGTCCTTCACAATACAAGTATGACAGAAATAGCAATTTAAAGAATTTACAATCTCTTTTGCCTCCTGGACCTCATTTACAATCCCACAGCATGACATCCCACCATTTTCGTAGTTGCAGACACAGCTGTTTATGGCACTCTGATGTGAACCAAAGCAAGAAAATTAACTCAGATTTGGAAAAAAAAAAAAACAGGGCAGGGAAAGACTCTGACCACACAGTTGGTTGTAATGAAATGGAAGCAGTACACAAACAAGGCAAGATTACTCCAAAATGGTGTTATCAAAAGCCTTGTACCTGAAGCTATAGCCAGAACAGGTAGAGAAAGAGGCTCTCACATCAGCTTCAGCAAGGACAGACCAGACCAAAAGTAATTTTATTTCTGCAGTTCAAATACCGCACTTTATAAACAGAGAAACTACCACCCCTAAAGCATTTTGAAAAGAGTGAAATATTAAAAAAAAAATTCCAAATAGTGGGTCTTCCACATAGAAAAGATCTCAGCATATATGAAAATAAAGAACAAACAGACCAGATTACAAGAGAGTGGTACTAGCTAACATTATCATTAGCAAAAAGTCATTTTTCATTAGATATCTGCATATACTCACAATTTGAAGCCAGAGCTCACAACTGCTCAGCTGAACAGTGAGGATTCACATATTGCTTTTTTTAATAATATGACTTAACCCTGGGCATTCTACAGGCAGTAACTGTAATGTGGTTACTGAAGGCTCGATCAGGGAAGAGAGAATGACAACAGAAATCAGTCCCAGGTGCGCAGCTCCAGAACAGGCAGCAAAGGCTGGGTTCATCCAGGCTCGCTGCAGGCATGCTCACTGCAGCTGAGGGTGGAATCAAAGGCAAGCTAAAAGCCCCTCAGCCCAGAGGATGACGATGAGTTAAGGCGTGATGTTTTGGGAGAATGCATAACGCAACATAGCGAAAATGCCGTCATCGGTACAATCTGCTCCCCTCCCAACTCAGAGAGGGGGAAAAGCTCCAAGCTTATGTGGACCATGACAACAAAATCTGCTACAGCAATATACACTCGTAAGTACCCGTCTCATTTAAAATGCAGCTTTAAGAACTGTTTGTCGAAACATGCCACAGTTCATTATTTGAAGAAAATGTTTTAAGCTGCTTTAATCAGTTTTCACTGTTACAGGGATATATAGCAGCACAGAAATGTTCCAATTTCAGTGCAGCAGAGCCGACTGTTTTATTAATGTGGTTTAGACCAGTGATGGAAGTATTTCCTTCATAGTCGGAAGCCTATACTGAGTACTGCACTGAGAGGTATAGCAATGATAAGAGACTATCTTCAAATATCAAATTAATTACATATATGCAAAGGTGAAAAGGAGTAATTCAGTTTCTTTCAGTTTCCCCCTCTTTAAAGAAATCATTCATCGGAACAGATTTCATTCCTTGAAGCATCTCAATTTTTTCTGTGGCCAGTTGCACTCCTAATATCTACTTTTGCTATTAATATTTGCATTATCCGGATCAGATTTTCCAGCCACTGGAAAAATACATTACTAGGCCATGCCAAACATTTTGGCAGTACCCCTTCAGGAGAGAAAGGAGCGGGGGTAGAGAGAAAGTTCAAAGTTGCTCTTACTCTCACCACCTGTCTGCCAGGAGATGCTGCCACTTTCAATGTGTCAAAGCTGACTCAAATGTCAGGAACAAGTGAACCACAAAGACTGGAAATATGGGTATTTCCATTCCAGTTCCCAAGAGAAGATAAAAGGTTACACTACAGCTATTTTGGGCATTACAGAGAGAAATAAGCATACTAGTCAAACAGAGGTGGCCTCTCATTTTAACTCCCAGCAAATTCATATGCGACAATGCCAGCGCAGAGGCTGGCAAGATTGAACACCTCCAGTTCTAAGAAGAAAGCTTTATTCCAGGCCTGGAGTTATAAGAGGGTTAATGCATGTTAAATTAACAGGCTTGTAAAGAAAGATATCACCTACCACCAACCCACGCTACATGCAATTTTAACATGTGCTGTTATCCCTGAATTTTGGAAAGCATCACATTTACATTGACTTGTGAAAGAAGAAAGCAGAACTAACCTGGCACAGAGTAGTAAAACACTCCCCCGATGACTCAAAACCAATATTCATTCTCTGATCTTTCAGCAGTGTTGACTTGACTTACTGATATTAGAAGACAGATCAAAAGAAATTTTCATGTGGCTCAGCAAAATCACAACGCTTTTTCTATTGATTCAGCTGTTTTTGGTATCATTCATTTGAGAGCTTTCCACTGACATACAGCATCAGATGAGCTAAAAAGTAGAAACTTTGACTTTAAATAGTTTACAAAGATGAACTCAAATCATATTCAAACCCCAAATGGGAAAAAGTCCACTAAACCAAAACACTGATAACCATCTGCATACCTGCACCCCAGATCTTTAACATGCCTGCTCTAAACAGTGTACCTTAACCACCCTCTACAAAGCTGGAGTCAAAAGAAGCAATATGCATCTTGTATGTGATAGTTGCCTTCATGCTGTTGAGAAAGACACCTGAGAAGCTCTACTCTGTCTAAAGACCGTTGTCGTTAAAAAAAGCCTGCTTGCTGTAAAACCTGACAGCTTATTGCATTAGTATTACTTAAAACATGATACAAAACAGGCAAGACAAAAATTCTGATCTCTGAGAGGTTAACAGGACTCGTTAACAAACCGGTGGCTTACGCTGCTTTACCACTTCCAAACTTCCATATTCACGATATCACAGTTTCATCCCTTCTCTTCAGAAAGCAATTTTCCTTCCTGATTTTTCTTCAGGTGAACTGGTCTGAGGAGCTTTTATTTAAGTGCAACTCTAAAAACTTTATTAATATAACTGTAATGGCCTTGATCTGGGGCTGCTTTGTTTAAATGGCCTTTTTTCTCCAATTGAGTATGAGTAAGTCCCTCCCTGCAGTGCCACAAAGATGTCCGATTGTGCCCATTAATCACAGCTCGGAGTCCTTCAGCTAACATTTGACAGAGACTGGGAGGACTTAACACAAAAACTACCCTATCTACACCTCCTTACCTACACTCATTCCTAAGAATCCGCTACCAGATGCTGACAGGAATAGGATACAAGCATAATATATTTTTAACTTGACTCATTATAGCCAGTTCTGTAAATCTCGGGTAGCTTGAGCACAGTTTGAGACAAGGAACTCTATAACCAAGTATGCGTGTGCCCTACCAGGTAGAAACAGTGGCAAACTAGCCCTTGTGCCTCAGGAACACAGTCCAGGGAGGGTCACCAGTACTGTCCAGAAGTGCACGGGCATATTGCCAGACACCTGAAAAGTTCCTGCACTTCTTCAGAGCAAAGGAAGGGACGCAAAGTAGCAACAACTCAGGATTACAGCACAAAAGCATGCATTTGGAAACAGTGCTCAGTGTTAGCTGTAGGTGCAACTGTTGCCACATGGAAGTTGTGGCTTAACGATTTGTTCATCAAACATGAACACATGTATTCCAAGCATAATGCTGTTTATTTTATTACTTGTGCACTAATATGAGACATTTTTAGTGCGAGTTTTGATATACCAGGAGTATATCAAATCGTTGATACGTATCAATCGTATCAGATCATTGTTCCATATTTACTTTTAATCACCTTTCTTGGCATGGATGTAATGAGTGTTGTACTGTAAGGTCAGATATATTCAGCTTCAGCTGACTAGTCTTGAAAATGCTTTTTAAAGAATTAAAGGACTATACTTCCTGGACTCAAGCAATAAGAATACCGATGCTCACCCATAGTCCTTTTCTTCCAGTAGACCCAATTATGCCTCTTTAGAGAGCATACACAAACTGAATAATGCAACATAGCTAAGGAGCCACACACAAATATGCTAGCTCTTCAGTACCCACCTCCACATCCAACTCAGCCACTTCGGTATATAGAAATTGGGCTTGACAACTCGCTTGCCAATGGGTATTGAGTAGTTATGCATTTAAAGCCTCAGCCAAAAAGCAGAATGTTTCCTCCCACATTCATGGCACAGTCCACATGAAAAAAAAATACACAAAATCTTTACCCACGACAACACAGAAAGGGAAAGGATTTGTTTGAAATAAGGCCCATTTTTACCTACCACTGAGGAGATGCAGGCTTATAACCAGAGCCAAAAACAGGCAAGAGCCAGGTGAATGATTCCTGAACTTTTGTTCAATTTGGTTTCCACCAGAACTCCCAGGTCACTTTCTGGAGAGCTGCCTTCCAGCCGGCCGGGCCCCTCAGTCTGTACCAATGGCTGGGGTAGTCCCTCCCAAGGTGCAGGACTTTGCAATTCTCTTTGTTTAACTTCATGAAGCTCCTGTCTACTCATTCCTCCAACCTACCCAGGTCTGTCTGAATGGCATCCCACCCACCTGGTATATCATCATCATCTTCTCCTAGCCTTGTATCATCCGCAAACTTGCTGAGGGTGCACTTGGCCCCAACACCTAGGTCATTAATGAAGAGGTTAAACAGGATTGGACCCAGTATCAAACCCTGGGGTACCCCACTAGTGACTGGCCCCCATCTGGGCCTTCATGCTGCTGACCACAATCCTCACAGGGGAACTGAGGAAGTATGGGCTAGATATGTGGACAATGAGGTGGATGGGAACTATTTCCCCAGACACCTCCATGTGTGGTGGTGCAGCCCCCCCCACAGTCCACATATCTAGCTCATACTTCCTCAGTTTGCCTATGAGGATGTTATGCGAGACTGTGTTGAAAGCTTCACTCAAGTTAATCAAATCCAACAAGAGAGTCATCTCTCTGTTGAAGGCTATCGGAGTGGCCAGGCATGATCTCCCCTTCCTAAAGCCAGGCTCACTACTCCCGATCACCTTCTTGCCCTTAACACGACTAGAAATGGTTTCCAGCATTATTTGTTCCATCACCTTTCCCAGGATGGAGGCGAACTGACCTGTCCATGGCTCTCCAGACCCTCTTTCTTAAAGGATTACTTCTGGAAGACAGGTGTGGCACTTGCTTCCTTCCAGTCCTCAGGTACCTTTCCTGATCAGCACAGCCTTTCCAAGATATGCAAGAGTGGACCTGCAATGACATCAGCCAGCTCCCTTGGTGCTCATGGGCGCACCCATTAGGTGTCATAGCCTTGCTTATGCTCATGGACATGTTTTAAGTGTTCCCTAACCCGGTCCTCTCCACCAGTGAACAGTCTTTTTTGCTCTGCACCTTCCCACCGATCACAGGGGCCTGGATCCTCGAAGGCTTAGGAACTTCCATGTAAAGACCAGAGACGAAGAAAGCAATTCAACAGATACTGTCCGAAAGCTGTATTTAACTGACCAAGCCAAACATAGCTACAGGTTTTTCTTTTGTGACTTAAAAAAAACAAAGCAAACAAAAAAAATCCAGCTCTTCCACCACTCTAATCACACAGTCTTAGACAGCCTTTTCTACTAGGCTACCATTTCAGATTTCCCTCTCATATTACAGAGATACAGAATGAAACAGTTTACGCACAGGATTTCAATGAAATTTTTACATTTAACTGATATATATGCAAGAGCTTTGTATCTTTGGGGTATTCAAATTCTATAACCAAAATTTTATGCATTTATTTTTAAAGAAAGTCAACACATACCTACAGCAGTTACGTAACTGAAGAGCTTTTACGATAGTGAAGCCTGCTACTAATCCTGACCTCTTTGGTCTAAAACCTGCTATACCTGTTCTTCACAGATTTTTTTAACATGTCCTGGAGATCAAGAAAATTATAACACTAAAAACAAATGGGTAGCAAGTTCTAAGGACCTAAGGCTCCAGAGAACGTCTGGCTTGACAGGCCCCACTGAGGGGCAAGTTTACTACAGGAGGTCTGGTGAGGTAACACAGATCGCTGTCTCACAAGGAGTCTGAATCCATGTTCCTCACTAAGAAAGCCGATAGTTCTTTTCTTGAACTGCATATCTTTACATCTTCTTAATTTCAGAAGTTACCAGAAGCATATTTTAGTGGCAATTTAAGGAAAAACAATTATCATCTAGAAGAAAGCCAGTGACTTTTCAGATAGAATAGGAATTATTTTTTTCCACAACTACAATAATTTAACAACACTTGCAAATCTTGATTAGCCTGTTCATTTAGTCATAAAATGCCTGAGGGTTACTTAAGCGAAACCAAGATTGAATTGGTAAGCATTTGAACATGAAGACAAAATAAGGTAATGTTTGGTTACGCAGTTGTCATTCAGTTTCAAAGTTCCCCCTGGATTTACATTTTTATTAGAAGATGCCTGTAGTCTGGCCTATTTGCAATTACATTAAGCCTTTCCCAAGCTGAACTTTAACGACTTCTTTCTATAGTTCAGAGATCAATGAATTTCTTAGAACTCTCAGAAGATTGAGCATACCTTCAATGTTTCTTACTGCTTCAGCTTTAGAACTCAGGAAGCTTTCCTTCCATAACTTTTTCCAGATGGACTTTATCTATAGTCACAAATATTTAAACATCTTCATAGGTGAGCATCTCCCCAGATAATTAAAACAAAAAAACAAAAAAACCATAAAACTGAAAAGAGGAAAAAGGAAGGTAATGAAGATTCAAACAAATTAGCTCTCACACACGGGGGCCAGAAAATTCCTAAAGCTGGAGCCAGACTGAAGGAAGGAACCAGCCTGCTCACCCGCGTCTCAACTTCTCTCTTAAGCATGGGCAGCCACAGGTTTTGGAGCATCAGCCTTCCTTTAGATGCTGTGGCTTCTAAGCGTTGCTTTCATTGCCTTCTTTGCCCTCCTCCGGGGTCTCTTAAGCTGTTAGGTGGAAGTTTTGTAGCTAGGTAGTGTGCTCTCAGGTTGGCTCCTCCTTAGCTAACGCCATGGTAGGACAGCTATACCTACACCAGAATTTTAAAGGTGCTGCACTGCTGGCAAACACTAAACATTTCTGTAATACCTTTCCCAACAACAACAAAAAAAAGATAAAATGCAAAGATAATTTGAAGAACACAGACGCAGTTACATGATGGGTATGGAAAGGTCACAACAGCAGCTGTTTACAGGAATTCCAACTTTTTTTTTTTTTAAATCAGTAACTCTAATACCAAATTTCCAAGAAATGGACTTTCATCCATCATAGTAAAAACGTACATCTTTTTCACATCCGGATTAAATCACAGAATCACAGAACGTTAGGAATTGGAAGGGACCTTGAAAGATCATCTAGTCCAATCCCCCTGCCAGAGCAGGAACACCTAGATCAGGTCACACAGGAACGCATCCATGCGGGTTTTGAATGTCTCCAGAGAAGGAGATTGCATCTGTTCACAAGTTAAAATCACCAACCTTTGCATTTATTGCACAACAGGTTCCTTTCTTAGGCAATTCTGTTTTGAAAAACATTGTTTTGAAACTTAAATCAAACCCCTTTAAGATCAAATTTGTTCAGGGAGTCCCAGTTTCAATAAACAATTTTCACACCAAATTATGGGCAAATACCTATCAGTTATGCTCTACTGCCACTAAAGGACATGAATAAGTTCAGCTGCAATGTTTTATGATCCTTGCCACAGAATTGTATTTTTTTTATAGATTTCTTTTTGGGTCCTACTTCAGGCACTGAAAGATCAGCAGAATCTGATGGTGTATCGCGACACTGAGTGCCAAGGGCACGCAGTGGAGAAGGCAGCCGTTTCATGGAACTGCACCAACTGTTACTTTCATGCACAGCCTCATCGAACACTGCTGTCTTGAGATCATCCAGTCAGGGATAACAGGATCAATAACTATACTCCATCACAATCCTAATGCAAAGCATGAAGACAAAACATCTCAGCCAGTCAATGCGAATACATGAAAAAACAACTGGAATAGTGGATACTTCCAAATCACGAGTTTTCTTAAGCCGTCTCATCAGTAACACAGATCCCTATCTGGGGGACTGTTACAAATGGAGAAGCATCGCCCCAGTCAGCTATTCCCTTTTATCTCTTCTAACAGGATAAAAATACCCTTCTCAGGATGCAAGACAGTACTACGTTTCTATGGTGGTCTACGAAATCAAGTAACTTATTCAGTACTGCTTAAGGTATAGACACGCGTGTTATACCCATGCTATGAACTGCAATGTTAGAGAAATACATAGATTAGCAAGGTGTTAGAACAGTCCAGCTACATTACCCACCAACGAGCAGATGAAATTACTTTGCCAGACCAAGAACGGGCTGCAGTAATCCTGTCTTTTACTGGTATCTGCAAGAGCTAGAGTAAGAAGCTAACGTTGAACGAGGAGTGTTCAGCAAATGACTACTGGTCGACTCCTAGGGAGAGACTGAACGAGGCTACGCCTCCGACGCCGATCATACACACGCTGGTCTTTCTCAGGGATCAGGTGCGAGGTCTCAGGTGTCCGCGGAGAGCAGTTGTTCTTAACCTAAAAGCTGCCATCCTCAAAGCAACTGAAGAGGATGAGAGATAGTAAGAGTTCTTTTCTTTCTGAAAAACACGCTTAACTTTTCAAAGTCTCTGATAGAGCCTGCCCACAGAGCAGAAAACCCATGCTATTCTAGCACTTCCTTAATAACCTTGCACAAAAAAGTAGGTCAGCAATAGCAACAGTGGGTCACAGCCAGTTCCTGAAGTTTGTTAAAATGTAAGTTTTTTTTTTTTTTAAGTGACAATTTAAAGGGGTAAAGACCCTCCTCCAGGTTTCACAGCCATCACTGCCTAAAGCCATTCTCTGTGCAAGTATATTGTTTAAATTTGTGAAAAACAGACTGCCTGAGAAGACCAGGCCAAAATTCACTGTTGGTACAACTTCATACCAAGCTCCAGTCAGCCTCCAGCTGATTTACTGTCATCTCCACAAACACACAAAACAATCACAAGAAATGGCTAACTAAACGATAAGGACAAGCGTTACAACAATTAAAGATGCTTTTCCATTAATTACCTACAAGTACCCTATTACTTGGAGTTTCTTTTCGAACTGTTTACAGATGAACAGTAACATAGGGCACAGTCAGATGAGCTCACACAGGCAGCAGCCAACAAGTAAAAAGGTTGTTGCTTTCCTTTTCATCCTCCACTGAAGGCTGCCATCCCCTCTGTTCTGCTAGTGTTCTACTCAATTCCCTAGCTCTGCTCTTTAAAGTGATCTAAATTTTAAAAAGAAACTAGTTGAGGAACCGGAGCATGGGGGGCTAGGAAAAAAGTCAGTTTGGGAACAATTCCTTAACTCATTTTAGCAACAACCAAAAAACGAATCTGACTATTCTGGAATTTGTTGGATTTTCTGTTTACATTAATATTTGAAGAATTACATGGGCAAACTACCTAAAGAATACACAGAGCACACTCAGAGAAGAGCAGAGGGAGCCTGTTTTCAGCAGGGGAGGACCAAAACTGGTTACTGGAATGTGCCATGAAAATGGATGCACTCCTAGCAAGTGACAGGCGCCAAAGGAAAAGAACCCTAAAGAGGTACGTTTCTTTACAGAACTAGTGGAGTTCGCAAAGCTAGTAGAGCATTTAGAACTGGCATCTTCTGGGTCACCAGGACTACATCTAAGCTGACCCTAAAAACTAACGGATGCCTTCAAATGTTACTCTGGGAGCATCATCAGCAGCGCTTGTGCACAAGTTTTGCTTTTTCAAAAAAAATGTTGTCTTAGACTGTCTCGACTACAGAGGTGAACACTCAGGACACTCAGAAAGGAGTTAAACCAGCACTAAACCAAAAACCAGTTTGTTTGTTTTTCTCCCACAAGCTGGAATTACACTTGAAGCATTTAAAGGACTTTGCCAAAACAGAACCAAAACTTAACACCCAGTTACTCTTTCAGAACAACAAACCTCTGAAAACCAGAGCACCGGAGCTGCTCTGCAGACCAGCGGGCAGCAGCTTGTCACAGCCTTCCCACCTGTCGCACCGCAACAAGCCCCCGCTGCTGTGCCATGGCATCGTTCCGCAGACCAGGCAGCCAGACTTCTCATGGGTACGCACTGCAAACGGACCAAGCTTCTGCTCTAGCAGACTCACGTGCTCTTCCACAGCAAATAATCTAACGTGAACTGATGTCCACCGAGCCGCACCAACCTGCGCTCTCCCTTAGCGACTACACAGGCATATCTCGCTTTTGAGACCTACTTGTGTTGGCCCTGCACGCGGTGTAAGTACGAACGCGCCCACTTGCCAGGGTTCCGCGGTGAGCTGCGTGCCCCAGCACTGGCACAGCTTGGTTCAGCGGAAAATGTATCTCACCGCCCCAGCGCTGAGGAGCTGAAACCCAGCAGCAGCGCTCAGCGCAGCATGAACAGCACGCCAGCTCCAACAGGAGAGCTGAAGACTGGAGCTAGAGGTTATCCCAGCGGAAACCCTTCCTTGCCAAAGATCACAACGGCCACACACCTCAACAGGATTGTTTGCCATCAAAATGCTTTCACATCACTGAGTCAGTCAACCACTGTTGGCCTGAAGCAGGTAACAGATCCTGAATAAAAGCTGCTCTTTTTTCATTTCTCCAATTTTAAGAAATTATTCAGCCTCAGACTTACTGCACTGCACCCTGTCACTGTTCCTCACCAAGAGGACAAGGGACACTACTCCTCACTGCTATTCCCCACTAAGGCATAAGATGCTTGTTCAGCTCTCTCCCCCAGGCAGTGACTTACAAACATGAAGCCTCTGTGGGTCTGCTACTTCTGCTGATCCCAGAAAAGCCTACAGTCTTTCCACCCCACACTAGCATACCCAGAGATCATAAGAAAACACATGTATTTGCTAACAGGATAATTGCCATGGCAACTAACTTCCAGGGAAATCACAGCCAACAACTCCAGGACAAAAACAACAGGCCAATAAGGAACTTATTAAGAGAGACCAATCGGCACACACAAATGAGAAATACAGAAATTTGCCAAATTTCTCTCTGAAGAAACTACAAGTGTAGGCGCCTGCAAAATTCTCATCACAACCCATCACACAAGTTGAACCAATGACACTACCACCCAGCTCACCACCTCAGTGCCCTTTAACATTCTTTGCAGTTTTTTAGTCACCTTTTACGGTAGTTTCAGGGAAACATTTCTCCAGTGTACACAAATTCACCTTTCAGACCATTTATTTATGGCAAAAGAAAACTTTATCTTATACTCAAATTCATTGCCATTCTACACATTAGTATTCACTTTTAGTCACGTGAATTTGAATAATGAAACTACAATTATTGTTAATAAAACTAAAATGATAGTTTTCATAAAATTTAATGTTTTGCAAAGGTAGATCAATCTCATCTTGCGGACAAGGAAACAAAAGTGAATAACTTGATTAGGGATATGCACTCGATGCCAAACAATCTATGCTTTTTTTTTTAATATACCAATTTTCAGAGAGAAATTAAAATTTCAATTAAATTAATTGCCATTAAAAGTTTTTCACAGAACAACAGCAGTTTTGGGAAACGTGCACCAATTTTGATTGACAGAATTACAGAGACCATAGCTTATTTATATGTGATTAAAAATGGCACCTAGTTTACAGAGTACAAAACAAATCCCCAATCCAAGTCCCTGCTACGCTATCTGAAGCGCACACTAAGACTTCAGTGGACAGCTCTGCAAATTATTTCACTCCCGAAGCTCTGGTACGTTTCTCCAGTTGTCATGAAACCAGCTCACAGGAAACAAAAACACTTTTCCGCCAAAGAGTATTTCAGTAAAACTGAGATGTTTGGCTGACTTTCTCTATAACCTGCAATTAATTGATAGACTACCACTGCCCAGGAATATTAGCATGAACACCTACATCCCAGAAGAGAGCCATTTCTAGGTAGTTTATGAAAGACAGCAGATAGTATCAATGCACACTAGCCTCTTCCAAGCCCATAAAGAGGAAATTAGCTGACCTCCTCATTCCAGCTTTAGAATTCATTATGAAAGTACAGCTAAAAGCCTTAAGGTAAAGTACAACTGAGCAAGCTGATGAATGTTCTGCAATTCTTAAACTGAAAAGTTTCTCCATCTTCTGTTACTTGTGTGGGACAAAGTTGTACAGCCACAAAGCACAGCCCCAGCTCTACTAGCCTTGCATATTACAGGCAGATTGCTCTGAGACTGCTGTCTTCTGTGAGCTGCTACACTCCTATTTCAAATCTCAGAACACTCTGCAGTGTATTACAAACTCCTAAGCAAGTTACTCGGAGCAAAAGATTACTGTGCTATTGTGCACAGGAAGGCAAGCAAGCCCTACTCCACTTCTAGTCTTTTCCAGAGATACTTTCCAATTCAAGGCAGCTATCTTATAACTTCATCTGAATGCTTTCCTCTTTACCTAACCAGAGAAACCACCAATGTCTCCCACGTGCATTTTGATGACTACTTAATGTTTGTCAGATGCTCAGAAGATCTCTACAGAGCTTCATAGCATTTGAGAACTGAATGGGTGAGCAACGAAGGCTCAGGTCATACACCAAAAGCAGCTTGCTCTTCTGAAAGGCACCTTTCAAATATTCCTACGGCAGGTTCAAACAAGGTCAATTGCCATACAATGCCAGCTGGATATTCTGGTGCTTGTTTGGTCTCACCGTACATGTGTGTATCCCACTGATCTACATCATTATTCATAGTTTCAGCAATCTGAATTGAGAAAATATACACCTAGAGTTATCTGCCCCCTATAATCAGATAGTCTTTTCTTTCCATGTCTTCCCAACTTGTCTTTCTTCTCCAGCGTGTAAGAATAGACATAGCTTACCTAAAGCCAAGAGGGAGCCCAAGTTCCAAGAACTTGTATTCCGTCCAGATATCATACTTCTATAAGGCTTTGTTACTTGCCACTCTTGTGCAGACTGTTTCATTCCCCAAACACATTCACTCCTGATTTCAATAACATACTTTGATTATACATTTGCTATAAGATATAGTAAGCATACATACCTCAAAATTGCTCAGGCTTGCTTGTTTCTTTGCATAGATATGCTCACAGTTGTAATCCAAATGTCTTCAGTAAAGATTTAATTTCAAAAATACTTTGAGATATAAATTCCACAGGAAATAGGAAAGTCAGGGGAGGGAGATATGATTTGTTGGCTTCTACATTTGCAGGCAGCTGCATTCGGTAGTGTAGGTCATTTTCAGAGCAAATCTTGGCAACAAAGCTTCTTTGTAGAGAAGGACCTGCCAAAATTAACAAGCACAGTAAAAAAACATTAACATCTGATCAGCAACAGAACAGCACCACAGATTCACAGTCTCCTCTGGAGAGGGCAATCAACTCTTATTTGAAACGCTGGGTTTCTGCTAGCTTCGACATGTTTAATATCAGAAGCAGTCTGAAGTTACCTCATATTCTGAGCACTGGAACCTAATAAATTAGCTCAAGGGGAAAAACTCTTTAAGCATTCAGATTTTGTTTGGTCTTGAGCATGAAACACAATGTTACAGTGCAGAGCACCTTGTTTCAAACAAAAATTCCCAGATCAATAGATGCCTTGATGTTCACTGCATATTTTCATATAGAAATGCTTAAGCAGTTACAATCGTTGCGTAACCTATGTTCATTCATTAAAAAAGGGAACTAAGATGTAACAGGAATTCTTCGTTCCCATCGCTTCCTATAGAAAAATGCAATTTCCTAGGCATGCCTTAGTGACATCCACCCTTAATACCTAACACCTCGTCAAAGTTGCTTTCAGTTTTTTGAGTACTTATAAAGAAATAGAACAGACGACCTAAGTCCACTTCTATAAATAGCATTTCCATATCCCAACTCCATAAAACATTCTGCAAACAAACTATAAGAGTAAATTAAGGTGTGACCAGTTACAGACTAAAGAATTAAGCTGCTGCCCAAAATGAGGACCAACAAATGCAAAGATCAGTGGAAGCCCAACACAGCATGGACACAAGGCAAATACTAAGGAAGTTCCTACATTGCATAAATGTTTAAGTGTGTTGGCATACTTCTGAACTTATATAACTTGAACTTAAGTTTAAAAAAAATGTAAACTCTCTGGGGCAGAGACCATCTATTCTGTGTCTGCATTTCACACAGTAAGGCAGAATCTCGGTTCCCAAGAAAAGCTGCTCAATGCTATTGAACAAGTTTTTGTACTTTTGATACATCAGTAGGAGTATTCTTTACAAATACAAAAGGTCAGCTAGCTTTGTGTTATCATAAAATGCTCCTGAAAGTATGAAGATATCATTTTGCAAAAAGGACAAATTTAACTCTGTATTTAAAGCACAGCGGAATACAAGTGTATTCTAGCAGTGCTAACAAATCACTTCTCGTGCGCCACACTCACTTTGTATTTCATTCACATATCTACACTTTTCCCAAAGATGTTGGTTTAATGCACTACTAAACATTGTGCTGAGTTGCTGAAATTATACTAAACAAACCACTTTAACAAGTTCCAGTAAGTGGTAGGTCTAAGAGACGCTGTCAGAAAATGAGCATCCTAAAGCCAGGATTCATAATGACACCAGAGCTGGGAATAAGTAACACTTCTGGAGGAAAATGAACTACAGCTAGTAGTGTATCTATATTAAATGCTGCTTTTAATTAGTGGATCATTAGTTCTGATCAAATAAGATGTGAGAAAGCTCAAATCATGCCAGAGAGCTTCTTAAAAACAAACAAAAAACCCAGCAATTTTCATGTTGCACATCTTGAGGGGAAAAAATAAAAAAACTTTTTCTTAAATAGCAAGACACTTTTTTTTTTTTTATAAAGGGCACGAAAGCCTTAAGTCCTAATTTATTTCTTATGCAAAATATAGACAAAGGAGATCTTCCTCCAGCTACAGCTTGCTTCCACATACTGAAATACTTCCAGATGGGTTGACGGGGTTTATCAAGCAGCTGAACCGGACACAGGTGGATGCGATGCTCCAGCAAACTTGTCCGTTTGGCACAGGAACACCGCGAGGCCGCGGCAGTCGCAGAACAGCAGAAGCCCCGCAAGCTGGAGGGCCCCCGTGTCCTTGGACAGAGAGGGAAAGAGCCCCCAGCCCCGAGAGGAACTGCCCCCCGGCTCCCTTCACCTCCTCACGCTTCCAGGCGGAAGAACACCCCCAGACGCGCATCGTCCCGCCGCCCAAACGTGGAGCCACCCGGCGTCAGCCGCGCGGGCAGGGC
>VXAA01005409.1:947494-1015172 GCA_013399115.1 Anseranas semipalmata
CCCCGCGCGGCTGCTTGCCCGGGGCGATGACTTCCGCCCGCAGCAGCGCGGCGCGGTGCCCCGCCCCCAGCCCGCCGCTCGCTGTGACGCATGCGCCCTAGCGCCCGGGGCGCCTGGCTGGCGGGCGGCAAGCACCGGGATGCGGCTGGGGGNCCAGGGCGCGGCGACCACAGCACAACCTCCGAAACAGCCAGGCCGTACGGTGAAGGGCTCCTCGTCGCCTGCCTCTGCTTTCCCACCGCTGTTCTCTAACGGCAAGCAACCCTCGGCAGCAGGCGGCTGTTCCGTGGTGACCCGCTGCCCCCGACGCCCACAGCTCGGGGTTAAAATTCCCCCGCACCGGCACCGCGCGACTGGGCCGCTGCAGTGAGCCAGGGCTGGCTGCCAGCCCCCGGGCCCTGCGGCCAGAGACAGCAGCTTGCCAGGCTCCTGCCCGCCGCACGTGCTGCCTTCCCGGTCCTAACGCGGAAACGCGGCTGGTTCTGCGAGCCCCGTGAGGCATTAACCTGGTGTCACCGCCACCACGAGCAGCTCCGGCCGGGCCACTGCAGGGTTAGCTCGGACAGGGCACTTACACTTCCAAGCCCAAGTGTGCCGGTATGCACCCCGTGCTGCAAGACCCAGTCTGTGCCAAGGAACACAAAAGCTTCAGCTGATTTAAATCCCCCTTCCGCTGGGGTGCTCTGGTGGGCCGAGGTCTGACAGGTACAAATACTGTGCTCGGAGTGCTGCTGTTCCAGGATGAAGAACCACTCCCTCCCAGAGGTGAGGCAGGCGTTTCTGTGCTTGCCATTTCCCAATAAACACTTGCCTTAGAGTCGACCGATACCTAGGCCTCCCCAGATCGTTTCAGTACGCTGTCCAGCACCTCCTGGAAGCAGACTGTGCAAAATACGCTGGCACCCACCAGGTAAGACCGAAGTCACTGCTGGGATGACTCCACTAAGACAGGTCGCTGTGCCCCACAGAGGCAATGGGGAGCTCAAACACACACCGTAGCAGGCTGAAGACTTTCGACACGTGGACTCGGTCCTGTTTGCTGCAAGCCCCAGTCTTCACCATCACTGCGTTTGTACCATTCTTGGTACAAAGATACATCTTGGTACATCCTAGCTGGAGCAGAGAAGCAGAGCCAGGGGTGAATCTGGCTCACACCTGTGTTCTTTCCTTCGATTCTCCTCCGCCTTTCTGAGAAGAAAATGATCTCAATACTGCTTTCTAACTGGAAACCATGCAGATGTGAGGGCAGACGGGATTTGACCTTTGCTCAGTGAAGGGATGTCACTGTGGCAGAGGCATTCTGAGAAGACACCAAAGAGCAGGATCTCAAGGACACTGCTTCAGTTGACCTGACGATTGTTCTTCATCTGTACACAAATGTTATCTAGGGTGACGGACAGTGCTTGTGTATTTTTAGAAGGCTGCACCCTCTCCAGAAGCTGATTCGATGAAAAATTTGCCTTGATCTGTGTTTGTCTGATACAATTAATGTATTTAGCTGCAAAAAAAGTTGGAATTTATACAATTTGACTGTTTTATTTCAAACCAGCATTCATTACTTCTTAAGTGTTTTCCCTGTAAAGCTCAAGAATTAATGAACACAAACCAATATCTTTCCCACCCAAATCCCTTCCTCACTCCTCCCAGCTATCTTTTCTCTTCTCCCCCCATCCCTCCTGCCGGTCACACTCTTGAGCGTGTCCTGAGCATAGAGCAGAGCCCTCGCTGCAACATGCTGGGTGTACAGTGAAGGCAAGAGCTGCATGCTGAATTCAAGCACTGCCACTTGAAGTTACAGTCACAGGGCGTGCCGAGGACATGGAGCCTGACATGCCAAGAAAACCCAAAGGCAGGAAATAAGAGATGGGGAATCTTTGCCTGCTGAAGCGAATATGTACACCACTGACATAGTCAGAGCCCTGCTGAGGAGTGAATAGTGTGACGGATGTATCATCCGTCAAGGGTCCCTCTCTCCTCACTGCCCTCCTCCGATGCTTCAATGGTCAAATAAGCCTTATGCCTTTTCATAAGCAATGGGTCATGTAAGGTCTGGCTGAGCATTGCACAATTTCCAGGGTCTAGGAAACAAGGGCAGATTATTTAAAGCTGAGAGGAGCTTTGTGCCTTCCCCTATCTCCTAAAAGCACTTTGCAGAACTAGTAAGAGGTCTTTTAAAATTTCTCTTCAAACCATTGTTACAGGTTTTCACCTCTCCTCCCTTTCAAAGTTGAATAACCAAACATTGGAATCTTGTGTCAGCACATGGGAACCAGAAAGGAAGAATGACCACACAAAAAGTGAACCTGACCAGTTGAACTTCACTGCCTAACAGCACATATAGTCAAAATAATATTCAAAGTATTTACTAGTAAGAAATACACAAATAAGTAACAAATGCCTAGTGTTAGATCTGCAGTTGTCATTAAACACATAAGCAATAACTACAACACAGTAAGAGTATCAGATTTGAAAGTTCGCAGGTTCTGTGGTTTTAGACACCCACGGAAGCGATGAAGCAGTCAGCCTAGGAAGTAATGAGTACAACTATCCCTCTCTGCAGGGACTGGGTGTTGATGTTCTGGCCTAGTAGATATATACCTTCTTTATAAACTTTCTAATGGGTCTTTCTGCAATGTATTTCTACATATTTGATCTTGTGCTGTGTAGTTTGTTTTCAAAAAATATTTTATATTCCGTAATTCAAGGAGGTGTTTACTTCTCATCTACAAATAGATACTCAGGGAATGGCTTTTATATCACAGCTTTGGAGCATCTTCTCATTTTTTTTTCAGAACAACTGAAGCCAAAGGAGGTCAGTATCTTTGAAAGCCTGACAATACAATGTGTTTGTGCATGCACAATTCAGATCTGTCGAATTACATATTTCTGTGGACAGCAGCCAACACTTATTACAGAGACTTCTGTTTTGGACACTTGAACTATTGCTGTAATAGAGCTCTAGAGTTTCAGGTGATCAATGTGCCAACTTAAAATGAGTTCACTACTGGCACAGGAGAAAACATTTTGGGTTTCACTGGTCTCTGTCCAACACAGTGCCTTATGCCAGTGCAAAGTGAATGCAAAATAAACATAGCAGTTACTTTTCTGAGCTGGTGGCATTCAGCACAGCTCTTAATTAATGCTCATTTGCACAGGAAATTCCTGTGACAGACTATGGGTCCAAATAGGATGTGAGAGGATGAAGTTCGGATAAAACACCAGAACAAATAGATTTCAAGGGGCTGAAATTGAGGGGGGTCTCTTTGTGCTTCTATTAATTGATTTTGATTCCTGCAGGGGAAAAAAACAGCTTGTAGATTGGTTAGATTTGCCTTTCTATACCTTCCCCAAAATATGACTTACACTATCCCGGTCAGTTCTTATGATACCATCCTTGGTTTGTTAGCCAGGCCCTTCAATAAGATGAGACCACTGTGCCTCCAGATGTTTTCTTGGTCCTGTCCTTGTATAATTTTTGCGTAAGGGAGTTGCTGGGAAGAACCTGAGTAGCACACTGAAGACAGGGGCATGGAATAACCAGGTGATTACAATGGACTGATAAATTATGTTCCAATTAAGCCTTAGTTCTTTAATCTCCAGTCACTATAGAAACTAACCCTGCCTGACTGCTGGGACACCATTTCAGAAGCAGCAGCAGGCATCAGCTGTACTGCTGGACATGGTGACTACAGGCCATGAGCTACCCTGGGAGTTCGTTACAGAGAGAAACACAGCTCAGGAGGGCAGTTTTGGTTAGAATGATGAAAAATCTTTGCTGACCTGAAATAGAAAAATGTTCCTTCTAATTCAGCATCAACTCTCAGGGAGGCCTTATAGCAACAATCACGAGCCTGTTTTATGGCTGTCATCCTCCTGAAATCTGTTTCCCTTTCCATTCACAAGCCAATTTCATTCATTTTTGCATAGTGTCAGGAGACATGGCTGCAACACAGGTGTCTCCTCATATGCATTCAACATAGTTCAGTTCTGCAGTGCTCTCACAATGAAGGACTATTATTTTGATATGAACAAATGGATGTGTAGGGATAGGGTTTGGAATGATACTAGGCAAAAGTAGAAAAAAATGGTATTTTTAATGGTCATAAACAATTTCCAATGTGTTGCAAGGGGTTACTTGTAGCGTTTGATGCCAGAGAGCTCAACGTATGCTGAGCACAGGCCTGTTTGGCCTTCACTTGCAGTGAACCTTCTGGCTTCAGTGTTAGACAAGGAAGTTTTCAAGTTAACTCCCAGGTTTGTAGAGCGAGTGACCCTGGCATCTCAAAGCTTAGACCATATGCCCTGCAGTATGGGTGAGCTTGGTAGAATACGCCCCATTTAGTTTGGTGCCATCTGTCTTTACAGCATTGAGTAGTTCACAAACAAGCTGGACCACGGCCCAGAGAAGATCCCAATGTCACATGCCCCATGGGTAATGGGAGGTGTAAGACAACCCCAGCACCAGGACACGCAGGGGGCCACCCAGCTGGACAGCAGCTCTGCAGAAAAGGACCTGGGGTCCTGGTGGGCACCAAGCTGAACAGGAGTCAGCTATGTGCCCTTGCCGCTAAGAAGGCTGATGGTATTCCTGGCTGCGTTGGGCAAAGTATCGACAGCAGGTCGAGGGAAGTGATCCTTCTAATCAGCATTGGTGAGGCCGCACATGGAGCACTGTGTCCAGTTTTGGGCACCCCAGTGCAAGAGAGACCTGGACATACTGGAAAGAGTCCAACATAGAGCCAGAAAGATGATGAAGGGGCCAGAGCACCTCTCCTATGAGGAAAGGCCAAGAGAGCTGGGACTGCTCAGCCTGGAGAAGAGGAGGCTCGGGGGACCTTATCAAGGTCTCTAAATGCTGGTGCTGGCATTGTTCCTCTCCAGGTGCAGGACTTTCCACAGGGAAGCTGGCCTTAGTTATGGGGGTGCTGGCCTCAGCCAGCACAGCCAGCTGAACTGGAAACAGAGAGTTTCTTTTCAGTCTTGTAGCTACACAGAGAAAAGCAAGGGGAAGAGAAAATACCATGGGTAGCCAGGGCCCCGCAAAGGGCTGCGATACAGCTGTTGTTACGACCAGGCAGAGTATTGCCCTCCAAAGTGCCATCCTTGCCTTTGTCTGTGGCTGGAGCACACAGAAGATGCCAGTGGTGCCCCGGGGCCGGCGGGGACAGGCCTTCGCAGGGGACGCACTGGCCTGCTCTGAGCCATCCTGGATGCCACTTGCCAGACAGACACTTCTGGCAATAAACAGCTAGAGGAGTGCCAACCTTCCGGAGCCAGAATTTCCTTCTGGGTTCTCTCTTATGGAAGGAAACCTGGGCAGCCCTGCCGGGCGTGGGAGAGATACTGCAACTGATGTGGTGACTGATGGGGCTGGGCTGGGAGGTTTCTGCCTGTATGGTTTGACCACGCTCAACTCTACCACTACTACTCTGTAGTAGCAATTACTGCAGTCTTCCCAAAGTTTTTAACTGGCTGACACCACAATATCTGAGTTTCTCTTCCTCATTCTTTCTCTGTTATTCACTTGTTTGGTAGCTGCCATTGAAAAACCCTGGGAAGACACAGGTCTTCACAAAATAAATGACCTCCTAACGACTGCAGTGGCTTCTTTTCCATAGCTAGGCTACTCTGAGCTGTGGTCTTGTCGGATTTGCTAGGCTGAACAAGGAAAAGCAGTGGTACTTGCACTGGAGATGTCTAGGAAAACGCATGCTGGATGACTGAGCACCTGACACTTCCCTCTGAGTCAAGTCAGACCCAGTGCCTTGTCCAAACGGCAGGAGGAAGCACTTCTGGCCTGAATTCCCACCTTTCACATGAGAAAGAAAATCAAAGTCTCTGTTGCTTACAGATAAGAAAGAGGCCGTGAAAATTCGTATGTTCTTTTTCTGCGACTTACCTGCTATTATTTCAACAGGACTTTGCCTTCTGGATTCAGCAGTCTCTATTTTTCTTTTGTGCTACTGGACAGGTGACCAGTCATGACCAGTGTCTGTGCTCTAGGAGCTCAGATGAGGATGGGTATGTACTGTTGCAGAGGCACCAACCTCTTTTATGCATGCAGCAAATGTAGTTTCATGCATAATATTACATGCAAAAAGAATAATTCAAGTAACTCATGTATGCAAGCACAAAATTAGGCATGTACATTTGAAATAGACAATGAGGTAGTACATAATGAAAAACAGGAAAATAATTTTAAACCTGTTCAGGTTAAATAAGTTGCTGCCCTCTCACAGATTCTACCCACAGCAGCAGTTTCTAAAGAGCGGGAAGAGACTGCATCCCTTCTTTGAAAATAAGAAATAAAGTAGAACATTGAGCCTTGCCTGCAAATACAACGGCAGCTGCTTTGGCATATCTTTTAACCTTCCATTGGCATGCTCTGACACAAATGTCAGCAGTCATAACAATGTTGCTTCTGTTATCATGGCAGAAATACAAAGTGCTGAGCTGCAAAGCACACCATTAAAAAAAAAAAAAAAAAAAGGAAGGGGGGAAAAAAAAAGAGTTATCCTGCAGGGCTTAACTGACAACAGACCATCAACTTGAAAGAACAGAAAGCATGACAGGGGTCAGGAGTTTGCTAAGAGGATTTTCACAAATACACATGATGTCAGCACTATCATAGCAAAATGACACCTGTTAATAGAGTAAACCTGGAAAGACTGGAAATATAGGAGATAAGGTTCTCCGAGACTATTCCACTGGAAGCTAGGGCACAGGAAGACCCAAATACCAATTCAGAGAGAGACAAGGTCATCTCAGCTCAGTCTTTAGGGCAGTACTGAATCCTAGGAAAGGCCTCCTGGAGGAAGTTAGGACTCTGTTTAAGATGTGGACTTTGAACCTACACAGTAGACTTGTCTAACATGTCAGATACCAAACGCTGTGGGCAATCTGGATTCAGACTGAATGAGATTTAATTTTGCAGCTAGCATTTATTCCTCTAATTCATAGCCATGCAACACAACCTTCGGGAAGGGAGTTTCGTTTGCTTTCAAGGATGCAATGTCAGGTACAACAAGGATCTTGTTAGTCCACATACTTATCTAGATTCTTTGTGGGTTATAATTTCAAATGCTATTACGGATTCTGGATGGTTCCATTTGGGGGTTTGCAATATGAAATAACCTTTAGGAATTTGTTTTGCAGAAGGTGAAGACTCAGGATTTTCTAACGCAAAGGCTTGTTGTGGCATCATGGATTAAGGAAACCAAAACTACTATGCTGCTTTGAAACTGCGGGGTAAAATTAACAATGCCAATCAGTTTATAAATGAAGACATGCTATTGCTCAAAATACTACCGTGAGCATGAGCATCCACTGGAATGGCTTCAAAGCTAGCTAAGACCTCTGATGGGAACCAGAGGTGCAATAAAAGCTGCCCAAGGACAGAAGTATGGTGTGAGCACTAACTGGGTTATGTCATTGCTCTGGTATGCACACTGTGCTTAATTAGTAGTAAGTAGGGGTATTAAGGCTAAAGTAAGATAATTTTGTCTAAAAAGCATATAATGAAAATTAAATATAACCAGCATGGACCATAGGATCAGAAGGGAGATATGAAGCAAAGCCACCTTCATGTAGGTTACCTGTATCAACGATACATCAGGCCAAAATTACCTATGTAGCAGTGTCAGAAACACCAAGTTTGGGTACAGATGTAACAGATTTGGAACCAATGAGTAAAAAGTAATTAGGGGTGGGTTGTTCATTCAGGAGAAGTTTGGGCAGAGCACATGCTGGAGCACATGACACAGTGCATCCCCCAGCATGCAGCAGGCTGTGTTGCTGAGGGACCGACAGCACCAGGGAGATGACACTGGTAACCACCCCCCTGTTCGGGGCGGTGAGTATGTTGGGTTGGACGTGTTCTTCACGTCCATTTAACCTCTATTGCCTTGCCCTCCCGTGGAGGGCCTGTGCTGAGAACAGGCACCGTAGTGATGTATGCTGCAATGCTGCGTGTGGGGAAAAGGCACCCAGCAGAAGAAACTCCTTGCTTTGAGACTTCTTCTCAACGAAGCAGAAAACCCTGCGGAAAATAATGGAGCATAGCTGGGCAACATCAAGTCTGTGTCATGCTCCAGAGACTGCAGGGCATGCTGCACATGCTGCAAATTAAGCCTGATTTCCACGTGGCTTTGCACGTGCAGAAGGCACCGGGGAGAGGGCAGCGAGAGGGGCGTCTGTCTCCCTTGAGCTGGGTGGGCCTCACGTAACATGTGAGCACTCTGGCTAACACATCCTGCTAGGATGTGCTGCGGGCACTCCCTGTGGTGCATGACGATGGCTTCCTCATTACCTCCTAGATTTATTACCTGTAAATCACCAAGGCAGAAGCAGAATTTCTGAAGCAAAGACTACCTAGTGGGAATACCCTCCCTTGGAGGCTGGACGCGGGATGAGCATCTCTCCCAGGAGGCAGGACACAGCGAGTGCTGATCTTTCCACGGACTCCCTACTGCATGCACCTTCACCAGCCAAAACCCAGATTAACCCTTCACATTTGCCATGCCTTTGCAGCTGGGAGACCCTTAAGCTGGCAAAGCGTGAAGCCAAAGCATTTTACAGATATCAGTTAAGCCTTTCACTCTACTTCTATTGAAGTAATGAGAGAGAGAGGGAAAACTGTCTACTGATGGATGTAACTAAGAATTTGCTCTACAAAAATTGGGAACATCCCAACAAGTGCTCTGTATCCTGCCTGCTCTGTTATGTACTGGGCTGATGCAGAGGAGGTGGTTGTTGCGACTGATTTTGCCTGGCTCAGTCTCTGCATGAGAAATCTGAGGGCTCTTTCCATACTGGCTCTTTCCATTTCACCCAGACAGAAGCTGTCACACTCAGGCTGTTCACTTAGAAAGGGTTACAGAAGTTTGAAGAAGCTGAAGGAATCAAAAATTAATTAAACTTCGTAAAAATGTTCTGTATGTGTGGTAAAGTAATTAAAGATCAAAGGGGAATCTCTTCTGCAAAATATTAGTTTAAAAGGTTCACATCCTATTATTTCCCCTCTTGTGTTTAGCAATGGCTAACATCTAGGAGGCGTGTGATACCCACATGATAAACAAAGTCCCAGTTAGGGTAATTAGAGAAAATCTGCAAGTCATTAGTTAAACAAAAGCCCAGTGAAACTATGTTGCTTTTCAACAGAATGAAAATCTTGTGAGCTGCAGCATAGCAGAGATGGAAGACAAAACAGAAAGTGCCTTGATAAAACAGTCACCACTGGAAGCAATTTAAGAGGGGTAGAATTTAAGCCTTCTTTTTCTCAGAAGCTGCTTGTTGGAATGAGAGAAATTTCCCTTATAAAACAATGGAGTCAATTTTATTAAAACTGTCAAATCACAAAAGGCTAGAAGGATTTCAGGGCCAAGAATCAGCAGGCAGTAAAGTTCTTCAATGGAAATCTTTTCAGGCTAAATCCCAGAAGTCCAAGAATGGTAACAGAGCTTTGCTTTGAAATTCCTCAAGAGTGGTTCCTGATCAGGGGCTCGCTTAGTCCTAGGTACACGTATGAACAACTTAAAAATCCCAAATCAGAAATTGTTCTAGCACTTAAGTGCAGAAAGAGCCATGCCACATTACCATACCACTGAGACAGCTGTTTGTATTTCAGCAATGAGTTCAAGCGAAGCTCGAGGTATCATAACATTTCTGTTTCAGGCTGGGCTGAGCATCGCATCTCAAATCCTTGAGTGCACACAAGGCATCTGCAGGCCACAGTGAGAATGAGGTGCACCCAGCTGCAACACCAGTACGAAAGCAACAGGTGTCCTGGAAAACGTGAAGCGCTTATTGTACTACAGTGAGATTCCTTCACTGTGTTGTAAGCAGACTTCCAATAAACTCTGCTTCCTGGCTTGCTTCCATAGGTCTCGAAGTCAGCAGCTACCTTCAGTTGCAGAAAACATTTTCTCAAGGCCTCCCTCACTCTTGTTCCTCATGGCTCACACAGCAGAGCACAGCCTCCCAAGCAGCAGGAGAAAACAACAACCCCTTCACTGCCAAACAGACTCTTGGCTCCAACCTCTGTGTCTAAGGAGCAGGGAAGGACAGTGATGCCAAGTTGGCTCTGAATGGCTACTATGGCTTGAAATGTCTTTAAACAATCCCTCCAGTTTCAGTACATCAGAAACACTTACTCCGAGCTGGGATATATCAGAGCAATCGTGTATCCCCAGTTGGGTATTAAAGGGTCTATAATTTGATTTTCTGGCTTCTGTGACTAAATTGTTGCAGCTTTGCTCTTGTGGTGCAGAAATACTAGGGAGCCTTCAATGAAATTACAGCTTGTTATAACTTGAAGGGTGCACTTTACTCTCAGGATAATGGTGTAATGCAATAATATGATGAAAAACAATGCACTTTCATTTGCAAAGTGCTCTGTCTCTTGTAAGTGCTACAGTCCAGCCTAGGAAGTTAATAAAGCAAAAGTAATTAATGCAAATAGTAATAAAAATGTAGCCTTTTCCATGTGCCATTTCCAAGCAAGTCAGCCTCATATCAATGCTATTGAGCTAGATAAATATGACCAACCCTCTCTGCAGATGAGATGCTATATTAAAAAATGTGATATTGAGCTGAAGGAAAGTTTGAGTTCTTCACAAAGACTAATGACTGCGGCTCATGGATGTACAAAATATCATCCACTTGCCATTCACTAAAGAGGCAGAGAGGATAGCAAATAATCAGCTAAGTACCTAAGAAAGCCTGTGGAATTTTTCAAGGAAGTTATTCTGTGTTCTTTCCATTAGAGGATGTCGACAGGGCAATGAGTCACTGGACTAGTTTCTCTGGCTTTAATAGAGTTATAACAACAGATCGATGGACTATTAGGCTAACATCACTATTGGCCCCACAGAATGAGGAGGACAGTTCATTTCTGCATGACCGCATTCTTTTCCAGATCGGTAAGCATGAGGGAGGGGAGGAGAGAAAGGAATCTTTCTTTTAATGTCTGTATACTTATGCCCTTTTCTTAGCCTTGGTAAAGTTCTACCAAACATTGTTAGGCCAGCAGCTTTACAGTTTCCTGAATGGCTCACTTCATTCTCTAGATAGTGGTGTAATGCAACAATATGATGAAAATATGATATTAAGAAAAACTTCTTCACTGAAAGGATTGTGAGGCATTGGAACAGGCTGCCCAGGGAAGTGGTTGAGTCACCATCCCTGGAGGTCTTCAAAAGACATGTAGCTTAGTGGCATGGTTTAATGGAGGACTCGGTAGTGTTAGGTCATGGGTTGGACTGGATGATCTTGGAGGTCTTTTCCAACCTAAATGATTCTGTGATTGACTCTGTGAAAAGTAATCCACTTTGATTTTTGAAGTGTTCTGCCTCCTGTAAGCAACCAGGACCTCCATTAAAGCTCCTACACTGAAAGTAAAATCACTAATGTCAATGATTAAAAATACACGTCCACTCTCTGTCTGAGGCTCATCAAACAAATGTAGCTACTGCAAATACCACCACCAGTATTACTAACTTCCTGATGCTGGAAGGGCAAACTTTCAAACTACTGAGCAATTAAAAAAAGTCCTTTTGCTGCCCCAAAAGGCCCTGTGTGGGGCCGTCTCCAGATTCAGCAGCTAAGGAAAGTAAAGGCAAGACTCCCACCAATGTTGACAAGAAGCAAATAGGGACTGGGAATACATGAGTGACCAGTTCACAAGGCAAAGACGACCAGCAAACGTCCCAAACCGCTTTCCCACAAGCAGAGCTCAGGCGATATTTAACAGGGTTGGCACATTTCAAGGAATGGGGAAGGAAGGGGACCAGCAACACACATTTGGTTCAAGGTAATGGTTCTGGAGTATGCAGATAGCATTATTTCTCTGGGGACACTGGTGAGAAAAGCTCAGGTGCTGGGTTAATAACAAGGAAGGGATGCTCTGAAGGGATTAACAGCCAGTCATAAAAAGCAATGAAAATGTCCTCTAAGCATGGAATCTGAAATGCACTGCTCTTGCCTATTTCCAGGGAATGTATTCCCTACAACAGTCCCAACACCCAAAGACCAAGGTGGCCTATGGGGTTGGACCATATTTTTGTGCCCAGTTCTGGGCACCCCAGGACAAAAGAGATACAGACACACGGGAGAGAGTCCACTGAAGGGCCACAAAGGTGATCGAGGGACTGGACCATCCGTCACATGAGGAAAGGTTGAGAGAGCTGGGACTGTTCGGCCTGGAGAAGAGGAGGCTCAGGGCAATCTCATCGACTTCCTAAATACCTGAAAGGAGGGTGCAGAGAGGACAGAGCCAGGCTCTTGTCAGTGGTGCCCAGTGCCGGGACAAGAGGCAGTGGGCACCAACTGGACGTGGTCCTGGGCACCCTGCTCTGGGTGTCCCTGCTGGAGCAGGGGGGTTGGACCAGAGGGACCCCAAAGGGCCCTTCCACCCTCAAGCAGTCTGTGATTCTGTGATAACTCTTCCTGACTTCCTTCTTGGGATGGAGGCTCTGCTGTAGTATTAATAAAAAGACTGCTTCTTGCTTCCGTCTAACACTACATGGGAAAGAGTGAGAATGTTTTTTTCCTGTTAATCTTAGTCTGGTTTAAAGACTCATCACTTTGTTTTTCAGTCTTGTAGAGCAATGGTGGGTGTGCAGACTAGCACGTTAGTGAGCCACCTTCTTAGAGCTTCTTAGAGAAGCCCTGAGCCTCCTCTTCTCCAGGCCGAGCAGTCCCAGCTCTCTCAGCACTTCCTCACATGCAAGATGCTGCAGACCCTTTGACAGACTCTCTCCAGTACGTCCACGTCTCTCTTGCCCTGGGGAGCCCAGAACTGGACACAGGACTCCAGCTGTGGCCTCGCCAGCGCTGAGCAGAGGGGCAGGATCACCTCCCTTGCCCTGCTGGTGGTACTTTGCCTGGCGCAGCCCAGGATAACACGAGCCTTCTTTGCGGCGAGGACACACTGCTGCCTCAGGTTCAGCTTGGTGTCCACCAGGAGCCCCGGGTCCTTTTCTGCAGAGCTGCTTCCCAGCTGTTCAGCCCCCAGCATTTACCGGTGCATGGGGTTGATCTTTCCCAGGTGCAGGACTTTGCAGTTCCCCTTGTTGAACTTGTTGAGGTTCCTGTCAGCTCACTTTTCCAGGCTGTCTGGATGGCAGCACAACCTTGTGGTGCACCAGACACTTCCCCCAGTTTTGTGTCATCTGCAAACTTGCTGTTTGCCTCCCCGGTCACCCGGCACCCTGCTGACCAGACCTGTTTCTGCCTACAACACTGCAGGAAATCTCACGCCTCTCTCACTCTGTTTCAGGATGACCTGATTTTTCAAAGGCCTTTCATCCAGTCAGGTCCAAACTCTGCAAAATCAGTGCAGAATACCCAGAGTTGATATAGCACTTCCCATGTTGATGGATCCACTACTAACTGAATTGCATTACACCAGCCAAGGCAGGGGGAGAGTGTTTCCCAAATTTCCAGGGATGGGGAGTTCGAGGCTCAGAGGACAGGGGCCCATCCAGCATCATGCTCAGCATCACGGCTCCCCGCAGGGAACACGTCTAGGCCCCACGGCTGATCTGAGCTACACCTTGCTGTGCATGCCTGCACATTTCCTCTTATTTCTTGAGCAGACCGCTGCTGATTCCCAGTGGTCTTCGGAGAACCAGGATAAAACCCTGGACGTTTTTTTTTCCCCTCGGTGAGGCATAGCTGCTGCAAGAGGAGTGTAACAAACTGACCCCGTGCATTCTTTTTTTTATTCAACCCAGCAGTGCCACCTCCTGTTCCTGTCACCTCACTGCAACCGGGCTGGCACAGCAGCCCCTCTCCGCACCGCACCCCAGCGCAGCGCAGCCTCCGGCCGCCCTGGGGCCCCGGGCGCAGGCAGCGCCCCCCGGTCCTTCCCTCCCCCGCCCCGGGGCCGTGCTGAGGGCAGCACGGCACAGCTCCCGCCGCCCGNGGCCGGCTGACGGGCACCCGCGCCCCCGGGGCGCTGCCAGCGAGCGCCCGGCCCCCGGGCGTCACGGCACAGCCAAACCTTGGAGCTGCGCGTGAAAGCCGCGGCCTGGGCCCGACTTCGTACCGCTGGTGCCTGGCAGAGCAAAGCCTACCTGCGCTCCTAAAATACCTAAAAACCAAACCGGAGGGCCCCTTTGATATTTCAAACCCAGCAGTTCACATTCAGAATGAGCTGCTGACAGCTGACAACTGTCCCATGAGCCACAAGATTCACACCCTGGTGTAAAGGAACACAAAACCCACAGTTACCGAGAACAAGAACAGATATGACGCTCACCTCCACTGGAATTTAACTGGCTAAATGAGTGTACTATTTCATTTAATACTTTAATAACTTTAAGAGTTGTGGAGGAAATTCTCTATAGCTCTTCTGAAGTGATCAAATACAGCATCTAAGACTACTCAAAATCCAAAGACTTCTTTGACCAAACATCGCTGTGTCATTTCTGGACAGATCCTTTCCAGGTAGGATACTTCACTTTTTAATCTATGCCCTTGAAGATCATCAAGAACAATGCCAGCACATACACAATTCACAGCACTCATGTCAGAAATGAGGTATGCCTCTTCAATTTACCTGTTAGCCTACAGCTTCTGTCTTTCGATTGGTAACATGGAACCATTTTTTAACTGTTGACTAAATAAAATAAAATTTTATTTCTTTGAAGAACAAAGAAGAATCAAAAGACTGGGATGTAACTGCTCAAGATATGCCTACACTACAGACCTCGGGGAACAGACAAGCAACTCCATAGCTCTTTCTGGCTTGACTAGTCTGCTGCACAGAGACACAATTATTGTACACAGTAGGTGCTACGAAGACTAAAGAAAAATAGGGTCAGAACAGAACTGCACATACTGACAAATTCCAGGAAGAGCAAACACTCAAACTGGGGCTGAAACCTATATTTCATGTCTAGTTTCTAGGCTAGAACTTCATGTTCATCCTTTACTGCTTACTACAGAACTGCAACCTGAACTTGAAGTGGATGCAAGTAATATTTCCTTGTAAAAACAAGTTGTTATCTGATCTATAGCGATTACCAGATATTTCCACCATTTTTATTTCACATTGCTATTGCACATTTTCCTGGCTTTGCATTTATAACTCAAACTTTGTTGCTTTGGACTCATGTATGAAAATCAGCTGAGATCGGCTCACTCAATAATCCGGGGGCAAGAGGGGTGGGGGTGGAACTGTATCGTAGCAAAGGTTACCTGGCTCCACATCTGCCAGATCTCCAGGTAGAATAAATGACAGTATCTGGCTCAGAGTGCTTAATCAAGTGGTGTCCCTCTCTAAGGGAAAGGAGCGGGTAGGCACTGTTCATGTTTCTGTCCCTAAAGTTCATACTGCTCCTCTGATGCAGTACTCAGCAACATCATAACCAGTGACAATTAATCAAATGTCAACACATGACTCATTAGTCTGAACTCTTTTGAACATCTTGAACAGCACGATCAATTCGGATTGATTGTGTTTGTCCTTGTCTGGGACCACAGGAACTTCATTGCCTGTTTGCAATGTCCTGTTAGTAGCTCTTGCTGTCTAAACAACGTTTTTTCCTGCCTCACACTTCATGTACTGTTAACATAAAGGCTATATGTGAAGCTGAGCTTGCAACACTGAAGTATAGACGGGGACAGGTTCAGGTTAGCAAAAATGGGGTCTTATTCAAACCAATTTAGCACTAAAATGGATTCAGGAACCATGGAGATTCAGGTCAGTTAGAAGTCCATAAACAAAACTGACCATTATTAATTCATGAATGCATTTCTGCATCATTTTTTTCTGCACAAAGTTCTTTGCAAACTTCATCTGAAATACCTAGGGACTTTTTTCATCCACTAAATGCAGCTACCACTGGGATACAGCTGAAATGTGGAAACAGTCTTTGAGTTATTCAGGCCACATGAGCTGGTTCAGGAACAGACTGTGAAGTACAGACTTCTATAGAGCATATTCTCTTTGTCTGCAAGAGACTGGTGGGTATAGGCTCTGCTTTGGCTGTACTATGTGAGCTGAATATTCACAATCTGCCTAGAAGCACTAATCAGGCTGGAAAAAAATGCAAGAATGCAGGAAGTCCCTGTTTTTCTGCTTTTTTTCTGTCTTCCATTTTAAGTGAGCATGTAAGAGAGACCAAGGGAATGAGACTGGATTGAGAGCAGTGTAATGCACACAATGTTCCCTGAAGTGTAGAATATCGAACTCAAAGATGGTCTGAGGTGAGCAACTGATGCTGGACTTTGTGCTGCGTTCAGGTTATAAAGCTCAGATCGGGATGGAAACATCTGAATTTGGCATATTTGAATCCAGAATTAGAATTAAATTCTGCAGATAGGAGTGAGATTAACTGTACGTTGCTGTACCTCAGTTTTCTACGTTTCCAAGTAGCAGTAACAAAATTTTTGCTTTTGTAAAAGACAAGATCCTCATATAAAGGCTCTAGAGAAGCACCAGTGGTTGTCCCAACAACATAAAAAAGGGCTAATGGTTCCTTTTCTAGGCTAAGAAGTGCCCAGAATCCTCTTTTTAAAAGCTATCCACCCATTTGCAACCTCGCTCAGTTTCCAACATCTAGGGATGTACCAAGATTTAGAGCGCTTAACAGGCTATTCAGACTGTTACAAAAAGGCTATGTAATATTATGTAGCTCAAACCCAGTGCGTTAACCTAAAATTACCTTTGATATACTCCAAATATTTTACCAGTGTGGAACTGAGCTATAAGAACAGAGGATGGGAACAACGTGTTTGGTCAAGTCCAATTTTTGACTCACAGGTGAAGGGGAAATTCAAATTGTAACTCAGCATGGTACCTTGTGACAGAGGAATGAGCTAACGTAGGACAAGAAGGCCTAAACTGGCTGGAAGTAGGAATGCCAGGGACAAAATGACTCCATGTAAGAGAGCAGAGGTTCCTTTCTGATGAGGTAAGAAAACCGCAGCATTGTCTTGTAACAATCGTGGAATGTGGGTGCTCAGGGGCCACTTCTGGTAACCAGAATTTGGTGAACAGAACTGGTGCTGGGGCGGGGATGACGACGACCAAAAAGCAGGTTAAGGCAATGCTGATGCTCACATGATCAGTGCTGGTACAAGCGTATAAAAGGAACCAGCTCATGTCATGTCTTTGCCGACTCCTTGTAGATCTGCTTATGGCGGTAGGACTCTGTCCAATGCATTGCTCTTAAATCTTTTTATATTTAAGCACAAGCGTGTGTTTGATTTGCCTCAAGGGGGTACAACAAAAATTCCCCAACACTGGTAAGTCACGTAATACAGATCCACTTGCAATTTTTTCAAAGTATACCTTAAAATATAAGTGATTACAACTTCTAGATTGATTAATCACCAATTCACGGTGACTGATTCATCACATCTGAGATACTTGCCAAGGTCCAAAAATAGAGTAGGATACCAGCATAATTAATCAAAGCACAATGTTTACGCTAACACAGAGAACTAGATGACAAAGTAGCAGAGAAAAGTGTTTGTTGGGATTTGACTCCAAATATAGACACCTAACTTCAGATGTCTGAATACTCATGGCAGTATTTAACTTGGATGTCTAAGTATCTTCTGTACTTAATGGCTATCTGGTTGGTTAAGTCTACAGAATTATTTTTCTGACGAAATGAGAAGTGTTGAATTCACTGACTTACTGCAAGGCATGTTTCCTGGACCCCTATTCAATTCCACAGTTGTTTTTTGGTCTCCTTCAGATTTGGTGGGTATTGTAAAAGCAGTCAAAGGTTTCCGTGATAATGTACAAAGTACTGCCTTCTTCCCCAAAGAATTACAGAAGCAGCTGGGTATAGTTGTGTTTGATACCATGAGGTGAAGGAACGGACACCAGAAAATTGCAGGGTCTCTTTTTAAAATGAAGCCAGAAATCCCACATGCATGCATTAAACCAATGCAGACAAAAAATCCAGGGTGCAGACTTCTTATCCACTGGTGCACACATATGGTCAGACAAAGCACTGCCAGATCAAATTTCCACCAGACATCCTTTCTCTCCAAGCAAAATCTTTTTGTGGCCTCTTTCTTTCAGGCTCCAAGCTATGATCTAAAAATGCAGTCTTTCTTTCATGTGGTGATGACTAAGAAAGTATGGGCCAAAATGCATTTTTTTTATTTAAAATAATTTCTGTAAAGCTTTTTTTCTGCACTACCATTACAGACTTACATGTTTACATTTCGAGGGCAGATCAAAATATTTCTTAGACTCCAAATGTGTAAATGTGCTAAAACCATTGAGGCTGGTGGGAGGGATCAGCAGTTACCTAGCATAAACTTTCATGTGGACAGTTATACTAGATCTAACAGTAATTTATATGAAATATAGGTGATTTCTCTATAACTACATTTGGACAAGAGATGGGATTTGTATCACCACAGCGGTATGAAAATGAAAACAAGAAACCACAACCCTGAGAAACCTAAGAAGCCCCAAACAAAACCCACATCCTTGTTCAACAACTTTAGAATTACCGAGCTTTGTGACTAACAAACGTGGACCTAGCCCTATCGATTAGAAAGATTCAGGAAAAACTTAGGGTTAGATGTCAGCACACATCTAACTCTCTGGACAAGTCAGTGACAGAGCACCACTCTGTTTTACAACTGCAGCTTTAAAATTGTCTGCCTGCTGGCCTTACCACCACATGCATCCCTCGGCGAGCAGCTGGTCCCTCTGCTCCCTGACTGCCTCTGGACAGCAAAGCGGAACACTTACATTTATCCCTGTTTCTGCTCAAACGCAGCTTCAAGACAAGCAGTCTGTTGGCATTACACCTGGCTTAAGGTGACATTGTGGGGAAATCTTCCAGCCTCGATGTGTCGGACAGTGTGAAGTTAATACTGACACTCGTTAAAAATGCTGTACGTTCAAGGCTTCGTGTTGTGTCCCAGCTGAGACCTAAATGAGTGTGAAGTGGCTGACAGCATTCTCACCACCACTGCAAATTATTTCATTGGACTCCTGATGAACAATAGTTGATGCAGAGGTGCTGAGGCATGACACGAACACACAGCAGGAGGCCATGAAAGACATTATTGATCCGGTCACTAGAATGAGATGTCCTAGAATAATGATGACCAACCACAGGGTTTACTTACTCAGGAACAAGGGATCAATACTCAAACTGACAGCTTGGGAGGAATGATTTGGTGACATAACAAATTTCTCTCTTTGTGACAATGAGTGCTAAACTCCCAGTTCTCATACGCTGAGAGAAAAAAACATGTTTACATTTTTCAGTGTAAGTAAAACTTGCCAGGTTTGCCACCTTCCTGAGGATGCATGCAGAAAATGAAGTCTGGAGGAGACAAAATGGATTCAAGCAGGTGAGCACAGTGTACTCAGCTGTGTTTCTCAGAGACTCAGTGCTTTTAGGCTTCACAAGAGACATACAAAGCCCATGTATGCACCCCTAGCTCAATTTACCGGTAAGAACCTTTGTGAGAACAAAACTGAATGTTCTTACAAGAAGCAGCCCACTGTACAGGGAGCACTTTAGGAGAAATGCTGGAAGGAGGGACAACAATAATGACAAAATTGCAAATTTTAGAGACTAATTTGTGTATAAAATTACCTATTTAATGTCCACATCCTGAGAAGTTTAGCCCATCAGGCCTTTTGTTCTAGATCCATACACGTAACAAGAAATGAGAAAATGTAAACATGGATAAAAGCCAAAAGTAGTACTAAAATCTGTATTTTCCATTTGTGCTGGAGGACATGAAGTGTTTTTAAATAAAATACCTCTTCTTCACTTTGTTTTCTTCTATCAGCTCTTTAACCTGGTCTAGTATCTCAGCACTGAAGTCTGTTTCCAAAGATGCTAAACGGATCTTCTCTTATGTACTTAGTCAGATATTGAGAAGAGGACATAAAAGATTTTTCTGGTCTCATAATCAAGACTTGTCAACAAAGAATTTGTTCCACATGAGGTACTGCTGGATCAATAGGTAAAAGGCTGAAAGGAAATGTAACCTACCAGGGAATAAAGACACATTTTGCAGGAACAATGTGTTGTCATTAGGTATGATAATTGGGCAAATGCTGGTGTGTTCTTAAAAGCCTCTGTTGATTGTATTCCCCTGAGCACATTATCCAATTAGGGGAAAGGTGCATTAGATACGCCTTGCTTCATTGTACTTCTGAAGTGGAGCGCAGGTGTGGGAAAACAAACAAGTTTGCAATCCTTGCTTTGCAAATCAATTCTTAATCACTCTAGTTCTTATTTCCATACCAGACTTAACTTGTTGATATTTATGAGAGCAATTTGGCAGCTCCCCTATTGTCGTTCAAATGGGTAGCAGGTCCTAGAGATTTTTTATGGCTTTTAATTCCTAATACTAGTGCGTATGGTTTATTTCAAGTCAGAACCAATAGGTATAAAGAGATACCCAATCAAACAAAGATTGGATTAAACCCTGCTGAAAATGTGAGCCGCCCAATGTAAGTGGGCAGTGTACAGTTCCACTATTTCCTATTTCACTATAAGTATAGAAGCATTTTTAGAGTAAGATGCTGATATATAAAGCCAAACTTACACGTTCCATCCTCATTAAGTCACTTCTCTATGTTATTTCACTACAACTACTATCACTTATGGGATAAAACTGGGAGAAGCCCACTGACAGGATATTCACTGCATATTCACCTTTGAAATATGTTCAGTCTTTGGGACTACAGTCCACTGATGTTCAAGAGAAGCCAAAGGGTAGAAGGATAGGCATTGGGATGGGGAGGAGTTTTTAATAAGTCTGATGACTAGAGAATTCCATGTGACTGCAAAGGAAATACTTGTTCTCATATATTTCCACTGTGGCTGTTTTCATTTCTCTCTTATAAGACATTTTTATTGAAGGGCGTTAATGTATTTTGAACAGAATAAATAAAGTACAGCAGTACATCTTGTGCAACGCTGGAGGCAAGAGACTGGAGTTGATGGACTACTGGTCTAAGACAGTACTGTATGGCAAACTGTGTGCTATGAGGTGCTAAGATTGCCAGTGGCACCCCTACAAATTGTTTTGTAATCTCCCTTCACACGATTCCTATGCATGCCATCCTCTGCTCAAAAATTATCAACTGCAGTACACATTAACAGCTTGATTAATACGGAAACTTTGAATTAAAACCTAAAAGAAACAGGCATTTGGCCCATCGCACAAGAAAGTGGAAAGTACTCTGTTATTGCTTAGTACTGAATTTCACATAAGAAAGCTCCTACAAAGCTGACATTTTCCTTTCAAGAGGAAAGAGTCCAAGAGCCATGACTGAGAGATGAACAAGTTTATCAACTCTTAAGAGGCAACTCACAGAACAATCTAAGAACAGAAAAAGCAAAAGCATTGCAGTTTGAACAGTAAGTGTCTCCTTTCAACATGAGTTCTGGTTCAACAGTCACTGCCTTGCTTGGTCATCACATTGTCTGTGATGAGGAGAAAGAGAGCTGAAGTCTGGGATATGAACTGCCTGCAGGTGCTGTGACCCGTGCCAAAAAGAGGATTGGAAAAGATATTTCCTTCTGCTGGCAAACACCTAAAGGGTGTCTGAGATGCACTCCTGCTGCTGCTGTTTCATTTACTCTTCCCCTCCTTACCCCAGGGACTGAGTGCTTTGCAGGGTGGGACACACACTGTCAGTCTCTGGCTTGGGATACAAACTACAATTATTACATAAAGTAGTGTTATCATGAAAGTGCCACATTTTCCCATTTGTGCAGAAATACTTATCTAAATTAAATGCAGTACTGCTAATGAAATAATAATATTTACTACACACTTCACTGCCTCTCCATTCTTAAATGTAATTGAGCTGTGTTCCAATCCTACCTGGAAGCATCCCATGAAGAACAGTGTCACAGAATGGACCTAGAGGCCCTGGAATTCTCTCTGGAATCTGTAATTAAGTGTTTGGGCTCTTTCTTTTCTAAATAGCAGATAACAACAATCCCTGCCTTTAATAAAACAAGGAAATAGCAAGAGCACAATTTGTTGCAGTCCTAGAATTATTTGCACTAAGAAGCAGGTCTTAATACACTGGGATAAACGCAGAATAAATATTTCAGTCTCTGTCCTGGGAACGTCTAGCCCCATGCCAAGGAGTCCTAACCCTTCTTGATGCATCTGATCAGTATGCTGAATTGAATCCACTAGAGCTCAGCCATCCCTACAACCTATGCATGTGAGAATATGGCATGATGGGAAGAAGAGGGCACAAGACTGTCTTTTTCAATGATTACTTGCAATTAGATTTGCTTATGCTTAATAGTGACTCAGCTGACGCTCATCCAAAACCAGGCTGCCCCAATTCCACCTTCCCTCTGCCTCCAGCTGTGCGACTGCATTCTGTCCCTTGTGCCAGCAATGAGTTCTTAACCTAATGAATTCCTTGAACCAAGATAATAATTAGAGAAATATCATCAATTACTGCTTAATTACAAGGCTACCAATCAAGTATTTTAGTTTTCTTATCAGTCCTTAGGCTGCCCTAAGGGTAGCTTGTTCACTGTGACAGATAACCTAAAGAAAAAGGCTTCCCTAAGAACCCTGGTAGTAGTACAAGGCCTGTCACCTGGCCAAACAACCCAATAAAACTTCTTTCTCTGCTGTCTGTTTAGTAGCTAAATTAGGAAGTCAGTGTGTTCTTATTTTCAAGTCTCTTATGAGAAGCAGAGAGACTTAATTTAAAGACATCTTGTTCAGTCAGAAACATCTAAATGGCCATTGATTGTTTTTCCTTAGCTGGATGTGTGAGTCTCTTTAAAAGCAGAAACTGTTTGTTATTTGTGCTCTGTCCCTGTTGCCAGACAGGCTAAAGGGCTTATGTCAACATTTCTGGAATAAAAACTGAGTTTGAGCAAGTCAAGCCTAAACTCTCACACTCCTGAGAACATGGAGGATTGCCACTGAATCAAGATAAAGAAGTTCAACCCCTGCCACTTTGCTTGGTTAGCAGCATCTACAAGGACCCTGGAGAAGAATCAACCCAGAAAATATCACCGTGTATTGACATTTCCCAGAAGTTGCATAGATGAGCTGCAGAAACCTGTAGAAGCCCCTTCCATATGTATGGGCAGAAAAACATAATCATGCCAACATTTTGGGAATGTTGAACCCTAAGTGTCTCTGGGAGGAAACTCCAGAAATGTTGCTCCCATCACTAGGGTAAAAGCAAATTAGGTCCTCAAATAAATATGTTATATGTAAGTAATTAGCTCCTCAAAGGAGAGAACATTAAGACACTCATAGTGTGCTACCCATTAGAACACGACAAAAGTGTGAAGAATTGTGTTTTCCATTCCTAACAAGCATTTGTGTAAACACATTTTCTCTGCTGCTAGTGTTCCCTATTCCTCGAACCAGTGAGCGCAGGAGTAAGGTGGACACTTTCACACAGCTATGCTGATTTAGGTTGATGTACAGAGAGAAACCCTCATTGGGTTTCACCCACACTAACTAGCGTACAGATATTTTGAGTAGGTCATAGAACTCCAGTCCTATCTTATCCATGAACATAAACTTAAGCTGCTAATCTAAGCCAAAATCCTGCTTATTCTGCCTTCACTATAAAGAACATAGATGGTTTGTAGTGACCACTTGCCCTAAACCTTCCATCTCTGACACAACTGTTATTATTATTCACAAATGGAGAAGGGGAAAAAAGGCAAAGCCAGAATTACAGTGCAAGATCTTTTAATAACCAAACCCTGACCCTTACAGGTCACAGCTGTTGCTAGGATTGGTTGCTGAACCTTCAAATTCTTTCTCCCCCCCAAAAAATCTGTTCTGAAGCTTCTGGTCATAATGACCAATCTTGAGGAAACAAATTATATCCTCTACACATTTTTAGAGACATATCAGACAAACGGATTTAATACTTCCAAATCTCAAGCATATGCTCATTGCCATGGGTTGGGTTCACCTCTAGTATTATGAAAGCAATAGCATCCCTGTGTTTGATGATTTGCTGTTCTCAGAGTAATCAAATCCAGTCCACTTTAGTCCACTGCGTTAGGGGGGACTTCTACTACTTGATTTCTTCACCAGCATTCAGCTCAAATTTTAGGCGTTCTGCTAAGAAGTTAAAAGAAGTTATGAATATTCAGGAGTGTTTATAAAACAGCATAAAATTTGGTTGTATATAGCACTTCTTGTACTTGGTCCACATGCTCTACATCTCCGAATAAATGATTCCAATTCTCATAGTGTGCTGTGAGAAGTCATTATGCGCCTGGGAATGATTGCCTGGAAATCAGCCTGTGTGTGAAATAATGCAAAAGCAACTTTCTTCTGGTTTTTGCTTTCATTTTTGAAATTAATCAAGATTCTTCAAAGAGGAACAGGCAGAAAAGGTCAGGACATAAATGAAGATAGTCTGTGTTATGAAAAACAATACTTTTTTTCATAAAATCTTGTGCTTTACTTAAATTAAATGACATGCAAGAGGCAGTTCTGAATGAAATTATGAATAAAGCTAATAATGGTGTAGTTTAAAATGGTTAAAGTGAGAAGAAACCCACTTCTGCCATAAATATGGGAAACTCCAATCAGCTAGATCCTTAGCAAATCATACATGTTCTTGTAAATACATTCTGATTATACTAAAATAAGATGCTAGCCTTGAGTTACAGGAAGAAACACCCTTTATGATTGTCTCTATTGCTTGCACAGGTAATATTTGCACATAACCTCATTTACAGACAATTAACCAATTTACACATGTTAAACAGAAGTCCATTGAAAGCAGTTTCCTGGGGAAATATGAGATTTCCAGCAGGGCAAAGCTGAACATGCAATCCCAAACATCCTGTCTTGTGCCTGTGTGATAATAAGCTTGAAAGAACATTTGGCATACACAGGTCAAGACAGCCACTGATTTCTAATGATATATTAAACTTTTTTTTTCGTAAGTGCCTAATAAACACCTTCTCAGGGAGGTCAGAGACTGGAGACAGTTTGTTCACTCTGTTTAGAGGTACAATAAACTTGATATTTGTCATGGCCTTTTCCCAGTATTCCTCTCTGCAATGGTGAAAGACCACTGACAACTGCTACCCTCCAGCAAAGTCAGCTGAGTCCAGCTTGGAGACAGCTCCAGTACCCCTTGTCATCAGGCATCACCAGAGAAGGGACCTCAGCTGCTTCTGTTTCTTTAGTACTGCAGTCACCTGTTCCTACAAGACAAGAACAGTAATTCAAAGAAATAGTAATAACGTTTCTCTGCTTGCATGGTAGGAGACCAAACGCATCAAAAATGCATTCTTTTTTGAGGAAAGGCAGAAAGTATTAAAAAGAAAAGGGAAGAGGAAAAAATAAAGTTGATGTTCCTTAAGCCTGGATTCTAAACAGTGATGAGCAAGTGAGGGCACTGGTACCTTGGCAGACCTGAGCCTTCTCCAGTTGGGCACCTAAAACCATGCAGCCACTGCTGTAGATGTGTCAAGCCATGTTTTAGTAACAGGTAGGCTTCTGGTAGCAAAGAACACCTAAGAAGCACTGGTACATAACTTGGATCATGCCATTCTCACTAAGAAAATAAAGTAGTGACGATCAAGCTTCTCTTTTGCCTGCTTTAACAAAGTAATGCTGTCAGACAAGTCCTGCACTAGCTCTTCAATCCAATGTGATGGTTCACAAGGGCAAACTTGAAAGAGAACTCTCTCACTAACTTGTGAACTTGCTGCCATAAATGTTAGCTAATGACTAAAAATATAGTTAGAAATGACACTTAAACATGTCTCTTGCTTCCACAGTCACTTCTAAAGCAGAACGCTTTCTTGCAAGAATAGAAAGAGGCTGTATAAATGTTTGGGCTGTTAATAAGACAGAATTGTGATTGACTGCTATGAGATTACTATGGCTGAGCTGTGGTTACACATTCTTGTAGATCTTTCCAGTTGTAAGATAAAACACTTCAGTTTTACACACATCAGCATCTACTCCTGGCTTAGCTGCATCCTATCTTACTGTGGAATTCTGGATGGCTGTAAAGCTCTCTGTGTTTCACTGTCCTCATCTACAAAAAGGAAAAGTACTTCCCAATCAGAGCTGGAAAGAGCTACTCAAATGCTAAGTATTATTAAGATGCACACATTAAAGTATGCCAACACCACACAAAGTGCTGGTATATTGCATTTTGTGCATGTGCAAAAGAAAGATGTTCCTTGTAGCCAAGGCCTCGCAAAGTAAGCAGGTGATTCAAGGCTGAGGTGAATACAAGTACTTTTAAATTTCTCTTGAAATCTACATTGCTCTTACCTGTTGAAAAAGAAAGGTCCACTGAGCAATGACAATTACAATGCAAATTCCACGTGCAGAGTGATGCACAATTCAGAGAAATAGCTTCTCATCTGAATTTGTCAATGTGCTATTATTTGATTGAACACGTGCGGGATTCTTGCCCCATCCTTTGCCTATTCCTGCACGCAGACTCCTTTCTAACAGCAGTGGAGAATACAGAGCTCAAGATGCATACACACCGTAGTCAGCTGTGTATGAAACATAAATAACTCAATCACATAGTAATTCCATTTGTGTTACAAGTGAAGTATTCACTGCACAGCAAGCAGTACACTTTACTTAACAGGCATCTGCTTTTGTCTTTAAAGGAAATTAAGGAGTTTGTCACAGTGTGCAAAAAAACCTTCTGATTTCATAGTACTGCAAAGAGATTCACTATGCAAACTGAAATATCACATTGTACGCTTTACATCCCAGCACACAGCTGAAACTTCCAAGAGATCATAACGCTTCTAACAGATTCCTCCTTTGGTCACTTTCCACCATAGGTCCATACTTTCCACCAATAAAAGATACCAGAATGTCACTCATATAAATGACTTTTTCTGGGATTATGAAGGTGACACTGCAAAATTGCTCTGTTCCAGGCAGATCCCAGATAAGCCATGCTTTTCACATTACTGTTAAAACGGGAGCGCTAAGGCATATAGAAGGGTGAAACAGCTCCAGGTTTCTGTGAACTGTGACACCGCCCTTTGCTGTGTGCAAAGCATCACATTTAGGTAGCTTGCAACTAGACCTACTTCTTCAACAAGCATGTCAAAGCCTTGCTNGCTACAAACAACTAGCTTGGAACAAGAATTACAACCCTGCCCCCAACTGCCTAGGCCCTGGGCACACTAATAAGCCTTAATAGCCCTGACCTACCTCACCCGGGGCCTCCACCCACAGCCCACAAACACTATTTAAGCTCAGCTCTGCTAAGCTTCTTTCAGTTGCTCCTTAAATTCTGCTGGAGGCACAATAGTCTCCAGCTTAGTTATAGCCATGCCTGGCTATACTGCCCCTTGTCTAGGACTTCAATCCTTGAACTGCCTTCCTGGCTTGATGTTGGTCTGGCCTCATCACTGCAGACTTGCCTGGTAATCTTAACCTGATTTTAACCCTGACCTATGAACTAACTTCCAGACTTAACATCAGGCCAGCCTTATCACCATGATATTGCCTTATGCTCTGGTCTTTTAGTTAGACCTGGCTACCAGCCCCAGATTTATCCTGCTTCCCTTGCTTAGGTACTGTATCATATATGCAATGCAGCTGAAAAGGTCTCACAAGAGGAAGAACACAACTGCTTTCTTGGTAAAGTACAAAGTGTTAATTTATCCTTTTAATTTCTAATTTGATGATCTTCAAGTTATTTCTAAAGCCCTTTAGAAAAGGGAAAATCCTAAGGAGCTGTTAATACACACTAAAGGCTTATCATTTCCATATAGACAGTAGGAAGAAAAAAATACCATGATTTCAAATTTGCTTAGGCTAATATCTGGAAGAGAACAGAGAAAGCAGTTTTCTTCATCATACTGGTTTGCACACCTTTGGTGTTACTGCTTATCAGGAACATTTTGTAATTCTGAAAAATGTCACAGACCACTTACGAAATAGTATATTTTGCCTAATTCTTTTCTTAGCTGCAGGCTAAATGCTATCTGTCTGCTTTTCATAGCATTTTGGTATCATGTTACCAGATATGAGTGATGTGATGGACAGTGGAAAATCTTGTTTGTGTGTTCCTGATTGACAAGAAATAGAACAGTGTCTTGTGATATCAGCCCCTTCAGAAGAGAAATGGAGATGAAGGACTTCGTAAGACCAAAATGCTGTCTGAAAACAAATTTGAAGGAACAAAATAAGTCAATGAGGTAGCTGCACTTTGCTGCCATTCACAATCAAGTCCAAAGTTGTACCAAAACGATTATCTGGCTGTGAACAGACTTAGAAGCTGATCCTGTCTTTCTGATGTTGGTCAGGCTGTGACTGTGGAGAACCCCGGAACTACTGTTTAGAGTTTACATGCAAAACATCAATGAAGTCTGCAGAAACATGTCTTCGTTGCATCTTCAGTGTATTCGAGAGTGCCTGCGATCTTCTCAGGTGAGAAATGATGTCCAATGTGGAGAAGAGGGAATAAAATATTTTAGCCTTTCTGCTGAGCAGAATAAAGTAATAAAAGTACTTTGTATCCTTACCTGGTCTGATTCAGGCTGAACATGTAGCTTATATGAAAAGAATTTCACAGAGAAAATAAACTAAATGGATTTAAATGAATAGTCATTAAATGAATGTACTGTTAGAGCACTAGTTTGAATGGATGGTCCTCCAGGATTCAAGGCAGTATGGCATTATCAGATGTGTGAATCCAGTCTGTTTCATGATGTGATGCTGAACTGCATGAGTTTATGAAGCTCTGCGTTTATCTGTCTGACAGAGGTTTTCTTATACAGCTGGTGAGAAAGAGTGGAGTCAAGTCCAGTTGGAGGCCGGTCACTAGTGGCGTCCCTCAGGGCTCAGTACTGGGGCCGGTCCTCTTTAATATCTTTATAGATGATCTGGACGAGGGGATCGAGTGCACCCTCAGTAAGTTTGCAGACGACACCAAGTTAGGTGCGTGTGTCGATCTGCTCGAGGGTAGGAAGGCTCTGCAGGAGGATCTGGATAGGCTGGACCGATGGGCTGAGGCCAACTGTATGAAGTTTAACAAGGCCAAGTGCCGGGTCCTGCACCTGGGGCACAACAACCCCAGGCAGAGCTACAGGCTGGGGGATGAGTGGCTGGAAAGCTGCCTGGCAGAGAAGGACCTGGGTGTGCTGGTTGACAGTCGGCTGAATATGAGCCAGCAGTGTGCTCAGGTGGCCAAGAAGGCCAACAGCATCCTGGCTTGTATCAGGAACAGTGTGGCCAGCAGGACTAGGGAGGTGATTGTCCCCCTGTACTCGGCTCTGGTGAGGCCGCACCTCGAGTACTGTGTTCAGTTTTGGGCCCCTCACTACAAGAAGGACATGGAGGTGCTCGAGAGAGTCCAGAGAAGGGCAACGAAGCTGGTGAGGGGTCTGGAGAACAAGTCTTACGAGGTACGGCTGAGGGAGCTGGGGTTGTTCAGCCTGGAGAAGAGGAGGCTCAGGGGTGACCTTATCGCTCTCTACAGGTACCTTAAAGGAGGCTGTAGTGAGGTAGGGATTGGTCTCTTCTCCCACGTGCCTGGTGACAGGACGAGGGGGAATGGGCTCAAGTTGCGTCAGGGGAGGTTTAGGTTGAATATTAGGAAAAACTTCTTTACCGAAAGGGTAGTTAGGCATTGGAATGGGCTGCCCAGGGAAGTGGTTGAGTCACCATCCCTGGAGGTCTTTAAAAGACGTTTAGATGTTGAGCTTAGAGATATGGTTTAGTGTGGGCCTTGTTAGAGTTAGGTCAGAGGTTGGACTAGGTGATCTTGGAGATCTCTTCCAACCTGAACAATTCTGTGATTCTGTGATTCTGTGAATTGATTGCTGAATTTGCCAACAGTGTTATACCAGAGATTTAAATGCTCATTAACAACAGGGGTAGTTCAATAATCTGCTACTTTCAATCAGGTTTAGATGAAATTCTTATTGATTTCATTTTCCATGTGAACCTCAGAAATTGTACTGATAATGGATTTTATTAATGAAGGATGTGACTGACTCTAGTGGAGGCTAAAGTAGAGAGAAAAAGCTCTTTAGAATAATGCCACAGCTTTTCTACATTTGCCTTCTAGAGAAGGAAAGGCCTCAGCATTACAGTGCATTTTCTCCCATTGCATTTGTAAAAGAGAACTCCGTGGAAGACTGGCTAACTTGTAAAGAAATGGGCTTTCAAACTGCACATTAAGAGCCTTTCTTAATTAAAATTACTTATTTTCTTCTATGTTCATAACAGAGCCCTTTAGTCCTCACAGTAAAGAATGGAGGCTATGTATGTATATCATAACCAGGGTTTGCCAAGATATGGAAAATGTGAAGATACCGTGATCAGGTTTAAAAAATAAGCCTTGCAATAAACTCAAATAAAAGTTCAAAACATCCTGGGTGTATCTACATGGCATCACACCTGAGACAACTATATTCACACAGCTCAGATGCAGGCCAATATAACCTGCTTCTTAAGTCCAGGTAATTGGCCTTCTCCCATTGCCTTCTAATTAAAAACTTTTTGAGCATCTGAAGTCTTTCGCTCTGACTGCCCTTTTACAGTGCCCTTCATTATACTGTGGTAGAATCCCAAATAGATGACAGCCTTTTTCCCCCCCAGAAGCTCTACCCCAGCTGAACAGCAGAACTCTCACTCAGCGGTGAGAATATGTCCCTATACTGGAGGAACTTATGTTCACTTCTGCATTTAGTCACTTTTTTTTCCCACATTGCAATCTATTCCCTGACAAAAACACAGTAACAAAAGTAAAATATTGTCAGGTGACATGTATTCTCTCAGAAGCCTGGCCTAACTATTTTGCCCATGAGCAGAGCTAGATTGTCTCCTTACATGTTCTTAATAAGCAGCAAATATAGTTCCTTGAAATAATAAGACTTTTTTAAACAAGCAGGTGTAGTGGTTTTACCCTGCCGGGCAGCTGAACTCCACCACAGCCGCTCTCTCACTCCCCCTCCTCAAAGAAGAGGAGGAGAAGAAAGTATGATGTAAGGAAACAGGGTCTCTCGCAGGTTGAGATAAGGGTAGTTTTAATTAAAGAGAAAAAAAGGAAAGAACAAGCGAAGGCCGCGCGGAAGCACAGAGGGGAAAGGGGAAAAAATTATTCTCTACTTCCCCATCAGCGAGCGGTGTTCGGCCACGTCTTGGGAAGCAGGGCCTTAATACGCGTAGCGGTTGTTCGGGAGGACAGACGTCTTCACAACAAGAGCCCCCCCTTCTCCTTCCCTTCCCAGCTTTTATTGCTGAGTGTGACATCATATGTTATGGAATATCCCTTTGGTCGGTTTAGGTCAGCTGCCCTGGCCATGTCCCCTCCCCACTTCTTGCCCACCCCCACCTACTGGCTTCGGGGGGGGTCTGGAGAGAGTCCTGGTGCTGTGCCAGCACTGCTCGGCAGTAGCCAAAACACTGGTGTGATACCAGCGCTGTTCTAGCTACAAGTGCAGAGTACAATGCTATATGGGCTGCTGCAGGGAAAGTTAACTCTATCCCAGCCAGACCCAGTACAGCAGGCCACACAGGTGAGATGGTCATATTCCCACGACTTGTTTTAAACATCAACAATGCTGACAGCTGCAAAAGTAGCCAAACAAGCCACGTGCAGAACTTTTGATTCACACTTGCCTTGGCCAACAGCTGTAACACCTCACTGTAGAAAATTCTGCCTCTGCAATTAGCAAGACTACTGTTACTCAAATGAAGGAAGAAAAAAGCACATGGCCTTCAACTGTGACAAGTAGGGGCATGCTGAAAATATAAGAGACTAAAAATGATTCACTACTCCAGCTCTTCTGTGTTAATAGGTGTTTTTTTTCAGGTCAGCTTAGATTAGCTCGGCTCAGTGCTATCCTTGGATTTCTACTAATGAATAACTGATCAGAAATAGTCTATAAAAAGCACAGACCCAGTATGAATGCAAGCGTAAACATCTGGAGATCTCAGAACATTTCAGAATTCAGAGGTTTAAACCAGCACTTCTGGTTCAGGACTACTTCTAACACAAAGGCATTAGTGTGATGTCCAAGAAATATGCAGCTGCATTCTCTTAGTGAAATATGCCAGACTTTCAGGTAATCTGGAACTATATTGAAATTTACTGGCAAACCAATCCCTTTCATCCTTCTTGAATGCATTTCTTTTCCATGGGTATGAATGGATGGAAGTCAATGGGAATACTTCCACGGGACATCAATATACGCTCCCCCCCGTTAGCACCATGTAAACTTAATTTTGAGGCTAAACCTAAACCCTTTTAGCAACAGAGCCTAACTTTGCTGCGGGTTTATTGATGTATTCTTTCCTATTTTCATTTGTTACCAATTTGCCTGCTGCCTTCTTCCTTCTAAATAACCAGAACTCTAGAAATTCTGTGGAAACATCAATTTCATTTGTTACCTGACATTTTAATAGCTCACTTAGAGCATGGTACAGAGAATTAAAAAAATGAAAAGCTAAATATCTGTCTGCCAATAAGTAAAGCATGTGAACTGATGACTAGAAACAAGGCAGAAACTTCAGTGCATTTGGCCAAACTTGAAACTGGAATAAAAAGCAAAAAAAGGAACCTGACATTTACTTCCAACAATAGTCTGTATCTTCATAAAGCCATAAAGTCACCTGTCTTTAAAAAGCCTAGCCTACAAAGAGGACCCCATAAGGTATGCCAACACAACAGCATGGGAAAGATAAATCCCATCTCTGTTGGCCAGTCTGCCTGGTCCCCTTACGTGGTTGTTGAGGCTGCTCTCGCAAGGATTTCTGCACAAATCCAGAACCACGCTAAGAGTATATCCTGAAAGTAAGGAAGCTTGCAGTCCGGGAGAAAAGGGCCTCTTTCTACCATGTGATGTGATCATACCGAATTCTCAGTTCAGTTCTACAGACGTTATCCATGAAGGATCTACCTTATGAATCCCAGGAGTCTCCAGATAAAAACTCAGACCTTCAGACCCAAGAAGTGTCTCAGATCTGATACCGCAAGGCTTTAATCAGCCTGAGCGCGTCATTAGCACCTGGCAAGTTCCACCTACAAGTGAACCTGTGTTGGCTCACTGCTCTCCTCATGAACTCTGAAACATCTTCAGATATACTAAATTCAATTTTAAAGAGGTGCTGCAAAAGTCATTAACTCCAATGTATGCTACTTGGATCTCTTCAGATATGGTGCAAAATACAGTGCCATTAGAGTGACCTATTATATATTCATATAACTATGAAATATACTAGCATAAAAGTACTAGCTTTAGAAGGAGTGCATGAGTCTGGGCTATCTATTCTGGGTACAGTGTGCTAATCCAGCTATTCTGCTCTGGTTCCTGTCTTTTGTTTAAAGCTAACTCAGAAATGCTTGAACAGTACTCCAATGCCTTTATTTTCCCCATTAGATTGCACATAAAGGAATATTTGATGTTTAAATCTAATCTGAAAACAATCATTAAAAAAAAAAATCTCATTCAGAACACCGGTTAATCTGTTTAATGAAAAGCTAATTTGGTTTTCTCAGGACGATGAGGATAACACTGATCTACAGGTTTACCCTCTAAACAGAGAAAGTGGACTCTTTAAGAACGCTTCTACAGACAACAGGTCTGAAAGAACCAATTCATCCTTGTGAACTCTGCTGAGATTCAGGAAATACAAAAGGACACTGAAAGCAAGAGAAAGCAATGATTTGCTGCAAAGAACAAAACAGTCTATTATTATATCCTTCTTGGCATGAGGCACAACTCTAGAAAAGCTCATTGCAGTTTCAAGTCATGCATGTACCTCATATCCCATGCATGTAAACAGTTCAAAGAAATATTAGCTCGAGCCTTTTTGGAGGCTCAGCCCTGAAAATGACATCTGGAATTACAATAAAAAAAATAAAATAGGAGGGGAAGAGTGGAGCTATCATAGGTAGCCACATATCAAAAACTGATTTATTTTTATCTAAATAGTGGACAAATACCCTTTCAGCTTGAGAGAATGTGATGCTTACAGACATTTGGAGGTTACTGCTGCCTGCCTGCTTGCTACCCTTCCCTAAATGTCACTGCCTCACCAATACAGTTGCTTTGTAGTCATCTGTGCACTCCCCCACATCAGCACATAGCCAGCTAGTTATTCAGCTGTTTTCATTGGATCTGGAAGTTTAATCCTTCCTGTACAATCGGCTCCTTGTGGAAATTCTACTGTGCCTATCACTTGTAAACTGAGTATTAATCTTTAGCTTCCATGTATGATTACATGTTTGGAAAGAATTTCAAGATTTTGAAATGATAAATTGTGATCGCAAAGTGTCTTAGTATTCCCAAAACTATGCTAAGTATATTTATTTTGGTAGTACTTTTTAAGTGGTATGTTGTGCTAAGTGCTCAATGATTAAATATTCAATACACATCCCAAGTCGCATGTTAAGCCCACGTATGAGGTGCAACTCAACTCTGATACGCCAGACAAGAGCTGTCTGGCATTACAGCTTAGCACGCAGGATTGCTAAATCCCTTCGCTTGGTAGCAAGAGCCCCGTAACATTTCACACACTCATTAAGCTGTAGCATGGTTTAATGTCCCTCTAACAACAATCTGACAAACGTGTTTTAAATGGTGGGGTGTGGTTAAATACACATGTAACTCCCATTTTAATTATTTTGCATTTTATTAATTAGTCACAGATTGATTCAAATGTAATTATTACTATTTGGATTAACCTAATAATTAGTCTTTAAAGCCTGCTTAATGGTCTCGCCTGATGACTGTGACCTGCTGGTCATTCTGCATGCTCATGTTTTGACTGAATTAGAAGCAGGCCTTTCTTATAAGATGAATAATTTGTGAGAATAACCTTCGCATGATTTTGTTTTCACACTGTAGATCTGTCCGTTCCCTCATCAGCCTGCTCAATTACTATGCTCTAACTTCAGCAATTCAGCTGCAAGCACAGTCACCCTTTGATGCTCATACTGCCTGTTTGCCTTAGTTTCCTCTTTCACCGAGTAATTACTGTGATGCCCACTGAAACCAAGATCAAAGCTAACCTGTCTGGTGATCATCTCTCCTTCACAGTTCAAAAGGAGCATGACAAAAGCAAGTCCTCAGGGGGTAAAACAGTCTGCGTACAGTCCCTTTCAGCTTGCTGGAGTACAGGCAGGCCAGGCACTAGGCTTGCAGCCATCGGGGCAACTGGAAAGGTAGAGAATTACTCTGGTAGAGGCAGCAAACAGGGAAACACCAGGTTTCTGTTCACGTGTTCCTCCTAAGACTTTCAGATGAGTGCCTGGAAGCTGGGCTGTCAAGTCATTGTTTGTAAAAGTAGGAAATCCTGTCAGGTACCGGTGTGCTTTGCAACAGCCAAGTTTTCTGTGCGAGTCTGTTTGTGCTTGTTGCTGCTGAAATTCCAGAGGACCCAAACTATCAGGCCACAGAAGCAAACTGATCATGGCAACTGGGGGAGCAAAAGCAACTAGCACAAGTATCCCTTTCAATCTGATTAATGACTCATAGCAATTATTCACTCTATACAAATGCTCGCAGGATATTAGAAGTGAATATTTTGTAGTTCTGTCAGATTTCGGAGAAGCAGCTGCTGTATTCTACAGACAGGAAATATACCCTCAACACTTTGTTGACAGTAAGCTATATACTGAATACAAAATGTTACTCCTATTTTGCTGCAATAGCGAGTAGTAAAGGCAGAGGGACTTTGCTGTATGATGCTGAACAAATAGCATCATTAACAGGTATAATTTTATTTTAACTAACTTGTCTGATCCTGACCTTAGACTGGGCAGAATGAGCACTTCCACAAAAAGTCCTGAAGGACTGCTAAATCAGGCTCTGTGTGCCTCCAAGGAGGTTCTGATTTGTCTCTTTTAACTGTTTTACATCAGTGAGGCACCAGTGTTTCTCCTGATGCTTCAGAATGAGTGTGACTAGGTGAGAAATCAGCCCAAGATAGGCTGCTAAAAGCTATTCCACCTAAATTCTACCGCTGGTTATTCCCAGTATTTACTTCTAAAGAGGAAAAATGCAGCTGATTTGGTATACATGCAACACAGCATCTGCCAGCACCTCTGTGTCAAAGAAAGATCCTTCACGTTTCTGCACTTTCAAGCTTTTCTTGCACTTTTTGTACCACTTGAACGCTTCTGAGACACCCAAAGGTGTTGCAGTGGAGTCTGAGAAGCAGAGATCTGAACTAGAAGCTGATAATTTCCCTGCAATGTCAGTATACTCAGGTCTTACAGCTGACACTGAAGGATTCCCCGGGGTTTTCTGAGCTGTTCTTTCATTGCTGCTAAATCTTCTCATTCTATATTTCAGTTTTCTTGAAACTTCAATCAAAGCCAATTAGTTTTCTTACTAAGACCCTTCACCTCTCCCTAAACAAAGAAGTATTTCTGGATCCCTAACAGAAAACTGGAAGTGGAATCCGAGTCCTCTGATCATTTAGGTAGCTTACTACCACGTGGCTGACTAGCATTGCCTTTTGCAGCCAGACTTTGAGCTCAGAGCTGGAATGCAAGCAGAGAGGAGGCAAGAGGGAAGTAGGAGGAAGTATACAGAGACGGGGGAAGTCATGGTTGAGTGGAGCTCTGCTGGCACAGAAGAGCACAGCTGCACCTTGCGATGTTCAATTTGGTGTCATGCATTTCATTTCTAATACATCCTCAAAGGTAATTACTCAACTTCTCTTTTATTACAGTTCTCAAAATCTCACATGATTTTACTGCTCTTTCTGGCATTGACTGACACCAGACCCAGTGTAGCAGCTGAAACATTCAGGTCAATGCAACCAAGCACTGTTACAGCCCATGGCTTGTCTTGCTCAGAAAAGCACAACTGGATGGAAAATTTTCAGCAGGTTTAAATTTAATAATACAAGACAATATTGACTCACACCAGCTGAAGATGATATAAAGGATACAGCGCCCATTAAATTCACTGGGCTCTGAACTGCACAGCAGCACTGGTGAGTACAACCTCCTGAAAAATACCTCATCAGCTCTGTCAGCCTGCTGCAGCTGTGACAGACTGAACCCTGGAAAGAAATTCCGCTGAACAGAGGAGTTGCTGTTGTCAATCAGATGCGAAATTTACTCCACACCAGACCAGAAGCTATTAATAGATTATTTCCTATTCAAAGCCAAAAAAAAAAAAAAAAAATCCCAAACCTGAGACTTCTAGTCTTCTCCACATTCATCACCTACTCATGCCATTTAGTCTTTATCTTAATTGAAAAAACGCGTTAGTAAATTCATCCACGATACAACTCCATTGAAATTATTGCTTCAACCCCAACCCTGATTCAATCTTGGAGCTGAAATCAAGGGAGCTTTGACAGGGACAAGTTTGGTTCTGCTGGGCTAGCAAACATTGCTGGTGCCAATCTAAAATAGAGGATTTACCAGCTAAAAGCTGTTGTAGGATCCATTGAAATTGCTTAAATGAGATTTCTTTGTGAGGAGACTTATTGCAGAGTCTTCTAAACTATACAAAACTTATTTTTTAGCAACACTATAAAGAAACTTTTGAGACCAGACATCAACTTCACTGGATTATTTTTTTCCCTATAGCACAGCAAAAATAATAGGCAGTCACTTCATGAGTCACTGGTTTATCTCAGTGCCTTTGAAACATGGACATGATCAAGGAAATTAACATGTTTTTTGAAGGAGAAAAAAGTTAAATAACCAAAGAGCTTTAGCAACCTCTAGTGATGTCAAATAAGATGATCTATTATCACTCTTTTCAGTAAATTTACATGTACTCTGTGAGGGTCACTTCTGTAGTAGAAGGATGTTATAATTTCATCTTTTAACTTGAGTTTCCAGGAGATAGCACCTAAATTCTACTGAAATCACTGACTTATTCTAGATCTGTACTACTTCAAGGGCTGAAGTTGAGCTGGGTGCTATAGTAGATTATTGCTTCCACTCTCACACTCAGAAAGAGGGGAAAATTGTCAGACATACTTGGCACCTAGAAGCTGCCACCTTTACATGTATTGTCAGATCTTCAAAAGACAAAAATGCTTAAGATAATGGCTACTTTAGCAAACCTGGCTACTTCATTTGTATCTAAATGAGAAAGATTTCTGAAAGTTTTATCACATATCTGTCAATTCATGGTCAATTGTTTTTAATTTTTTAAGTTGTCAATTTGCCAGGCACTTGGGAACTCTGAACACCAGAGTTCAGTGGTAACAGAATTGTTGTAATCCTGCGGACAGCTAAATTATTATACTAGGAAGGTCCAAACAATAACACCACGTAATCAGGATTTGAAAGCAGAAGTCAGAATAAGCTGATTTATTGTATAATCACACACTGTATCTCACAAACTCCCCAAGCTCTCTACTACTATACATTACTGACCTTATGACTAAATGGTCTGCAGGTACCAGAGAGTAAGAGGACTTAATAACATCGCAATTTAAATCTGCTATAGAATGAGCACATTGCACCTGGCTAGACTCCCATAACCGGCTTCTTTATGCAGGCCAAGAAAAGGTTTTATTAACTTAGAGCCAGCTTTACCAATAATTCAAAGTGTATCCACTGCTGTACTGGATCTGGCTGGGATGAAGTTAACACAAGTACTAAGCAGTCTGCCATGTCCAAGTGCTCAGAAAGTGCCAACTACAAGACCCTTCTCCTGTCTTGATTTGACATAGTTTTACATATATGCTGCATGAAACTCCCTGTGCAAGACCAAGTCTACTCTCCAGGGTAACAGCAGTTAGTTAGCCTCCAGTAAAATGTTAAATTTTGTTTCTGGAAAGCAAAATCCACATTGTCTGTTATTAACAGTGGGGGCCCAGCAGTTTAAGTGGATAATTTTGCTTTTTCTTGTGATTCCTGAACCCCATTTCTTCTAAGTCAGGCAACCATCTCACAGCACAGGAAGGAGACAGAAATGGAAAATGTAAATGCCCAAGAGAAGCTCTATGCAGGATCATCTCTGATCTTAAATCTACACAAAGTCTTATACCAGTCTTTACACAGGAGCCTTAGATGACCTTTTCCCTGCTGGAAGACCTGGCACACCCTGGACGTGGTGTGATGTGCTCATGGGGAGAAATGATGAGGGACGTACAGAATTCTTTATTCTGCAGAATTCTCTAAACATCTGTCTCACGGTTAGCTAGATCAGAGTTACTCCTGTCCAACAGAGAGGTGACAAAGGCACACATATCTGAGGTCCAGGGCAGTGTGCTAGGTTGAAGTCTCCAAATTCTTTCCAAAGAACCATGTTAAAGAGCAGCTGAACCATCATTGATAGAAGCAAACTTCAGCTGGAGATGTGAACCACTTAATATAACCCAGTTGCAGCTCATCTGTGTGACACGCTCACAGATGTGGGTGGCATGAAACATTTGTTTAGCAAGGTTTCTCAATTCCCCATTATAGACTGCATTGACCAATGATATGTACATTCAAGTAAAGAAAATTCCTACACGCCTTCTTTCTTCCTATGCACGTATATGTTTATGGAATTACTTTGCTCAGTACCTGGCCCCATACAGAATTGAAAGTGATTTTAATGAAGATGGAGTTACTGTTTTTCAATAAAAGCATAAGTAGTTGTAAAAGGTCAATAAGATTTACTCCAGTATAAGCTTAGAGACCATTTGTTATTCAAATGACAAAAAGATGCTGTGTCTATAAAGTAGAGCTAATGATCAATGGCACCACCCATTTAACAGGCAGTCCTTGGCATTTCCATAATTTCCCCACGCAGTAAGACTTGAGCTTCGCTTACTCAACATGAGCATCGGAGGCTCAGAAATAATCATAGATTATTGCTGAGATTTTCCAAAGGTATTTTAAAAAGTCTAGCAGCTTCTTGTTCCTGATGAGCCATTTCCTCTAAAAATGCCAGAATGCTGGGTCATATTTTTCAACAACTGCTAAAAAATGTAAAGTTTTTAAAGTCTTAACTCTGCATCTTCCATTATGGTCTCTGAATCACACAGCTATTGAAATGAAGGTCTAAAAAGGATTCCTAAGAAATATTTCTTACTTTTTCTAGTTGCAGATCTATAAGCATTTTCTAGGGAAGATATAGATCATCAAAGAACAAATTTAACACAAGGATTGCTTTTATTAATGACCTTTTACTCATCCTTTTCAAGTCATTTCAAACCCTGCATTGTTTCGCACAAGTTGAAAACCACTGATGCAATCCAGCCATCTCTACACCAAAGGATACAAAGACCATTATTCAGCCATTCTAAGAATGCATTTCTAGAATTCTATCATACCACGTTTTAGAGGCCAAAATAGAACATTTCAAATCTGATAGCAGCTATAGACAAAGAAAGAAGGAAATGAGTACTAGTATCTGAAGGAGGAGAAAACTGTTTATTAAAGTCATCAGTGGTTTGTAGAAAGAATCCTGAGAAATTGCTCATCTAGCAGGATCTTACATCGTTCCTGGGCCAAGAACAGTGTTCACATCACAGTCACACCAAAACTTCATCTGAGTCCACTCAAACAAAACTTTTCTATTTACTGTTTTCTTGACTTAAACTTGCATGTCAGGCCCACTGGGCTTGGTGAATTCTACTTGCTTCTTAAAGAATAACTATTAACAATGCTTTTTACTTCTCTTGTCTCCATCTGAGAGTTTCAAAACACACTATAAACATCAAGTGTCACATCTTGTGTCACTATCCCTTGTTTGTGGACAGCAAACACAAAATTCAGGTATTTAAGGACCTACCTTATTCCAGTTAACATCTATGAAAAGTCTGACTGCTTTTAACTACAGTTGGATTTCTGCCTTGATGTACCACTAACAGTCACAGAACAATTCAATGGGAAAGAAATAGAATACAGCTGTCCCAATTCCCAGACTCCGTTCTGACCAAATGACCATGTAGCCTCCCAGCTTGGTGGTTATAAAAATACACCAACTGCTGTAGTTTGCATCTGCAAGCTAACCTTAAATATATCTTTGCTCATAGCCAGGCTCAGCCCACAAGGCCTGGGAGGGGATTGACCAAAGAGTTGAGAAGCATGTAGGCTTTGTGTCTCACAGTCCTCTCAGCAGAAGCAACTATGGAGTGACTCATGGAATTTTCACTCCAGTGCTATGGGTTCACTCACTCAGCTTCCCTTGGGATGCAGAGTGTGCCAGCTGGGCAAGTATGAATAGGAAGCCATAAGGAGATCACAGATTCCTAAAAGCCAGTACTACTCCTGGTCTCAGCACGTACTCACTGGTCACATTTGTGCCTTTATTGTTCCATAAAGCACAATGCCCAGTATTTGGCCTATAGAACAGCTTTAATTATAATCTCCATCCCCAAATGGCAGCTGAATACCCACTGATTCTCACTTCATGCTGTTTGTTTGCAAACAAATCCATTAAGTACCAGTTTTGAAGTCTACTGTTATTACAATGACTATGAAAGTTATTATAAAGATGCAACTTACATAAAGGTCTATTGTTTTGTAGTTAGTAGTACAATATGAAAACCATCTAACTTGAACAACTGATTGTGGGGATCTTTATTTTTTTTCCCCCAAGTCTGTTTGCTGTGCATCAAGCTTCATCTAAATGACTAGGAATGATGGGCAGGGGAACAATTCTAAACTGAGTACTCTATGAACTCCCCTCACATTAACCAGGTAATTCACTCAGCCCTCCAAAGAAGGGACTCAATGACCTATTGTGCTCTACAAAATCCTTAAATACACATTTGGAACATGCACACCTCAGCACTGTATTACATCTCCGGTGGCTTCTGGGGTTAGCCAAGTACAAGCTGCAGACATTCCTGCCTGATTTCTGGCCACTAATCCATACCCTCCATACAGTGAAGGTTTGAATTTTAAGTAACAGCTTCCAGTTTCGCTGGGCCATTAGTGATGGATAAAAGAGAGAAACTAAAAAGCCCCTAACTATTATCTTTGCTCACAGACTTTGAAGACATGGGGTGGGGCTAATGGACAGTAACAGGAACTGTAAACTGTATCACTTGCTATTTGCTAAGGTCCTCCCATAAAAGATCCATGCTGGAATCAGAGAGCAAGAACTCCAGTTGTCTTTATCCTGCTGGTAATACCAAGCAACCAGCTTTCTTATACTCCCGTCCGTACAAGTGGGAAGAACTCCTTGCCAGAATCAATAAAACTACTGTCTTTCTTCTTCCAAATCCTTCTGAAATATGGCAGCAAAACTTATGAACCAACTGTACCTAGCCCTGATTATCCCGATGGCTCCCAAAACCAATATGCTGAAATAACATATTTGTACTCAATTATTTCATATACTTGTAACACATCATTGTAACTCTCTTGGGATAGACTGTCTCATTTTTACTTCTGTATAGTACTTACCATAACGGGATTCTGGTCTTCACTGTTGCTGCGCCACAGGACTCTTAACAACGAGTAACCTAAAAGATAAAATGACCAATCTCACTGCAAGAAGGGTAACACAAGGTGAACAAATTTAAGCCCTCAGAAAATGAGCGGACCAAATAACTTAGTAACTAATAAGGGCAATAAAGACAAGTCAGGAGCAACAAACACACGCATAATACATATACATACAGGCACACAGAAACAACAGAGGGTAAGGGAGCAATACTTGAACAAAGCATTATCCAATTCAGCCACCTCAGCTGATATGACTGGCACCTGAAGTTAACTTTGTTAATAGCACCAGATACCTGTTCAAAATTCCTCTCTACATCTGACTTCAAGTTGCAGCTCCCCTAACAACAGCTGCTTTTGGGTACCGTGTATAGGTAGGCAGAAACAGAGCTGGCTTGTTGATGGGGTCCTGCCACCAGCCCCACTTCCCTTTCTTATCAGACCAATGTAGACAACATGAAGCCAAATCACACTCCCATTGTATCCTTAAAGCAAGGCTTCAGGTTGCTTTGCTGAATACTTAAACCAGTGAATAGCTCCTTTTTACAGCAACTGAAAGCAACAACAAGAAATAAAATTATTTAATTTTAAAGCTGCTATAGAAACGTACAAATTTCAAAAGGAAGATATTCTACCATCACCCACAAGGGCCAGTTCTGGAACTTTTCATTCTGCTTTTACTCAGTCTTCTTATTCATGCTCCCACTGTGGTCTCTGATCTCTAACTACTGGACATGCATTATGTATGTGAAACCTTCGGGAGCTTCTGAGCCTTGTGTCTTTGACATCTGAACAAGCAAGGACTGTCAGGTGGGATTTTTAAATATGCTCTGTGTTGATAACTTCCAGTGAACTTGACAGAAGAACTAGGTGCAAGCTGAGGACTGGAAATTTTAACATCCAAACTAGCATTTTCAAATACTTTGCGCAAAACACTAAACCTCTTATTGTCTCTTCTCTTGTTCCCAAATTTACTCCTTTTCACACCCAATTATGGTTTCTCTATCATAACTAGGACATGTTAGCAGCAAGTGTAAAGAAACAACACAGAAGAAACAAGCATGTTACTCCTTTAATTGCCATGGGAAGCAGTGACCTATTTACAAACCTTCAACTGACTTTGCAAGTTACTTGACAGTGTCAATCAGTCTTGCTTCTTAAAAGGAAGCTGGATGTCCACCATTTCTGTCATACCAAACCAAATATCCCTGAATATCTTCTTTCTGTATCACTAATTTCTCCCTAGCTTAAAAGCAAAATTTTGGCAAGGTACACCAAGCTGCCGAAATTTGCTTTGTCCATGGACTAATTCCCTGCTTGGAACAAAACAAGGATCTCTTGACTGCTGTCATTAGCAGCTGTGAGAAAACAGCAGGCTGGGAAGCTTCGGGTTTTGATGTCTGGTGGCATAGGGTCTTGCTTGTTTCATTAAGTGACGCTATTTGGTTTGAAAGATCTTGGACTGTGCCTGAAGCAAGACACAAGGCACATTGATATTCTTTCTGAAGATGGCCACTTTATTCCCAAATCACAGGTTCTCTCTCGACTAGAAAACTATAGAAATGACCCTGCATAAACATTACCGAGATAATTATAAAATAATTACAACAGTACAGTGAATCCATTGAGATCTTTAATTCCAAACTGCCACCATCCCAGAAGGAATAAACTGTGAGTTAGACTGACTCTTAAGTATACAATTAAGCCTGTCAAGTTCTGACTCCATAATATGCTGTTTAGTATTGAAAAGTCTATCAGTAAGCCAGTATGTGGGATTAATATCATAATGCTTTGGTTTTGATTCCTCATGAAACTATGAAAACAACTTAGCTGATACAAGCAACATGCTATTTATACTCCTTTTTGCAAAAGTTTTAATGCTATGCAGGATACTCCCTCCTTCCCTCTAATATAATAGCCTTCCCTAGCCTTTGTAGATTTCAATTGGTGAGGGAGCTGTGTGCATTCCATGTGGAATTTACTCAGTAATTCTATTAAGAGCATCCCTGCACAGAAATTAATGTCCTTATCTCATTCAATACTCATCCTATTCATTATTTAAAACAGAATACCTAATCTCTCCCTATACTAAGTTTCCTCAAAGGATTTCATATTTGTTTCAAGGAATTCAAGAGACTAAGCTTCAACGCTTCTGTATTTGCAAAACTACAAAACTTTTGGGCTTACAGTTAGAGCAGAAGGTTTTGCTATTTCTGGAATTTTTGAAAGGAGAGTCAACTGAAAGTGCCAGAGCCCTCAAAAGAGGCCCTTTACTTTTGCTCCTCACCATTTTCAGGTCTCGCTTCAAGTGACATTCAGCATTAGCCAGCAAGGCTTCTAATGATTTCACCAGATTTTTTAGGCCAATTCAGTCAACTGGCTTTAACTAGCACCCACCTCAAAAAAGGCCTTGGATCTCATATCAGAAACAAGCTTTTCCCACCTCCAATGCTTGCAGTAAGCAACAGCAGCAGCACCAAGGCTGGGGCTCAATGCTGGAGGAAATAGAGTCCATGGTAGAGGAGGTGCCTTCAAGTCCCCTCCTAGATTTTATCTTTCCAAGTACTGAAATGAATGGAAAAAGTGTCTTAATCTTCATCATTTCTGTTTTTTGATGAATCTACAACAAAACCAACTGGGATGTGACATGCTCTGCTGTTGACTATTGTGAAGCTCACCTAGTTGTGTACGTCTGCCACAACAGGACTCACTTACGCTAATGCTGGCTGTGACTACGCTGGGCTGCATTTATGAAACTTAGTTCACTTGTCATTAAATCCACTAAACATTATCTAGGCCCATTTACTTAGCAAACAAATGTTGAGGACTAGGTAGCTACAACTCGTTTGGAACCCTGCCCCCAGAAATAATTAATATTCAATATAAGACTTGTAGTTTAGGTATAATACCTTTTACTATAGTGACTACTATCGCTGGAAAAAGCTGACCATTTTTGGGGATCACAAGTCCTTTTCCAGTCCTAAGAAGTGAGACAAACTTTCAGACACAAATGCCTTTCCTCAACTCTAGGAAAGGTCTGTATTCCTGAAAGTTTGCCTGCCTTGTACAAGTATACCTTTGCTCTAACAACAGGAACATTTCAGTATGGCTATTCCCGCTCTGGCATTCTGATGTTATACAAACCAAGATGAAGAGAAGCAAGACTTATACCTGTCAAAAAAATATAGTGCATCCTCCTGCAGGGCAAACTATTCACAAATTCTGATGCATGAAAAGCTGCATTTTAAAAAGGACGATACAGGAAGAGAGTTGTCCACCTGGTGACGATATCCATCCCCTTCATTTTCTCCCTGATGAGTTCAATTCAAGGAACAAACTGGGAGGAGTGATCTAAATAAGCTGTGCGTTTAGATTTCCCTGAGAAAACAAAAGAGCTCATTTGCCTCCTTTTTCTGTTAGCAATCAAGTCATTCTTAATTTACAACACTGTTAACAAGAGGAGGTTGGACAGAACGGCCTGGAGTTGCAGTCATTGCAGGAAGTACAATTCAGTAAATAACCCAGAGGACATGGTTTAAAGAGATAGGAAGTTAGAAACTACAGTCCCAGTGACAACGTGTACTTAATATAAACCAATGGGGTACTTTAAATAGCTCATGGAGGTATTCCTCTCAGCCTACGTACAGATGAAATGTAGTCAATATTTTAAATGAGAAAGATGCGTGACTTACGATGTACAAAAAAAAAAAAAAAAGCCTGTTTTAATATGGGAATGCTAAGTGATTGGAACAAGTGAATGGATTCTGGTCTCTTCTCCTGCCTCTGCCACTACAGCTGTGTGACCTAGAACAAGCCACTTAAACATTCAGCACCTCTCAATGAAAACTGATAACAAATGCACTGCTAGTTGGTATATTAATTTCACACAACAACATCTTTTTATCCTATAGTTCAATAAAAGAAGAGCAGTTTCCATAGCAACTTCTACATTTCAGGATCTCTAGAGGGATGACTGTACTAAAGAAGACTAACGTACTTCATCTCTGACTGTGACCAGAGCAAGGTGTCCAAAGCAAGATGTAAAAATGTCCCAAATAGACATTTTGCAAAAATCTGCCAAGGAGAATCTCTGCCTAGCTCCAGGCTGTCATAGTTGACACAGTTGACTGAACAAAACATGAGTATTTATATTATTTTAAATAGAAGTCAGACTTGGGTTAGCAGCAGATTTTCTCATTATTCACCTTCAGTATCTTCTTAGGGACCAATGGACAGCTGTGTGCCCACTGCTAGACCTAATTGCTAGGAACACTGACACGGAGCTGGGCAAGTACTCAGCACAAGCAGAGGACCCATGCTCCTGCACACGTGTGGGGAGTGAGTTGAGCCAGCAATCCAACCAACAAGCATGTTGGAGAGAGGAGGGACATAAACCTCAAACCTCACAACTAGCATGTCAGGATCTGCTCTGGGTTTGAACGAGTTTCTGTCTCTTGGTTTCTCCTGCAGTACGTTTATAAAATAAGGAACTTCATCAGTGGAGTTGATACAGAAGCTCAAGGGACTTGAAGGACCTGTGATAAAAGACAGCAGTTGAACAAGGGGGTTGAGGATTGCAGTGGTGCTGAAATGCTGTATTTAGGTATGAAATGTTTCGAGTATGGCTCTGGAGTTTGAGAAAAGAAACTCTCCCTCCTACCCATGAATTCAACTCCCAGCATCATGAGTAACTGTGCACTGAGTGGGATGAAAGGACATTAACACTTATGAAATAAACCTCCAGAAATCTTTTAAATAGAAAAATCACCTGCAGGGAAAACAAAACACAAAAATCTTGGCCAAAAAAAAAAAAAAAGTAACAAACACTAAAAAAGAAAGAGAATATTAAAAAGAGAGAGTTTTCCAGCTGTGAACTAGGAAAAGGGCATTGTTCATAAAACAAAAGATCCTTTGAGGTGCTTAAATTTAACTTTCTTCCTTTAGACAATGCATTAAAGCTCTACTAAATTCATTATGCCTCCTAAATCAGTCCAAATATAAGTCAAACCAGTCCAAAACTGGCTGGAAGTCCCAGCCATTGCACAGTGAATATGATTTTGCACCTACTGAGAAGCTTTGCATGGGAATGTAGTTGGAACACAGGGCTCAATCCCTGTGTTCTCTAAAGGGAGTCCTCAGCTGAATAGGTGTCAAGAAGCAAATTTTAATGAAAACAGACTGACTTTATGGGCCTCCCTGAATAATTCTTGGCATTTTTGACATTCAATTTCCATCGATAGAAAAAGGAACTTCTTTTATGAAATTACAGTTATCAAATGGATATACAGGCTTGTACTCTTATTCAAATTTCACCCTGTATAATTCAACTGAGCCTGACTTTTGGATCTGAAACACTCAGAAAGCCTTCCCTTTGAGTCATCTCCTTGGGGAAAGGAATCCCTAAACAGTGCAGGAAATAGTGTAGGATTTCTGTCCTAGCATCAGATTGTATTCCTGTTAATTCTGGCACAGAGAGTATTCCTAAGAGAAAGGGAATTCCTAGACCCTACCTGCTGGAATGAGGGATTTGCATGCTTTTTTATGCCATGTAGCACATCTGTTTAAAAAAAAAACAAAAAACAAAAACCTTCTTTGGAGATGCCCTGTCCCTCATTTATGAATCTGAAATCAAGTTGCTACTGTAGCCAGGCATGCAGGTCTACAAAACTCTTTGTACTCATTTCAATACTCTTTCGGTAATACTGCTGTTTCTAAGCATACTTATTATGAAAACTACATTGCAGTCTTAGAACATAGCTGTTCATTGCCTGGCTGTTCCTACTTTCACAGTCTTGGGCCAGAAAGCATCATTAGCTAAATCTAATCTCACCAAGTTTCACCCAGATACTTTAAATCAGATCTAAAAATGTTTGTTGGACTAAAGTATTTCTGTTCCTAGGGTGCAGGGCTACGTGCTGGGGAAACATTGATCTCAGTACTGCTGCAAGGAATTTGTTGCTGAGATGCTCTGATAATCCTGGCCCACAGAGCAGAAGCTCTGTTCACTGCCACCAAGATTCTTGCATTCTCAGGGGAAAACACTTTCCTCTCCCTAAACAGTTTACCTCAAAGGTCTTAGTAAAACATTTGACCTTCCAAAAGAAAATGAATTTAATTTCTAAATCTCCAAGCAATACCAAAGCTACATATTACCTCCCTGTTTAATTACCATTATAGCAAGGATCTGAATTCAATTGAATTTGTATAACCTCAGCTTCCAGGTACTAGTTCTTCTTACGCTTTTACCAGCGTAGAGACAGAAATCATCCCATTGTTATCTTCTCCATGTGTAAGGACAAAAACACAGTAACCAAGTCTCCTCAAGCCTCTCTGATAAACGTGAATGCTAAATTGAACTGGATGATAGCTGGACAACATTTTAACCACAGCGACACTAGCTGTGTCTGGGATGGGGGTATTCTTATGTCAGCCGTTAGTACAGAGATTATGGGGTGGCAGGTATTGCCTGTCTTGCAAATCTATGCCTCTACCTGTGAGTTAGAAGGCTGCAGCTGACAGTTTAATAACGTTCTGTGTGCAATAGCTGGCTGGGGATGTACCACAGAAACAAGTTTCTGTTGGAAAATGCTTCTTTGAAACTGAAATGCTTTGTAAATACATCTTGCCTGCAAAAAAATTCAACTTAGTTTTGAGAGCAGCTTTCTAGAAGGGCTGTTGAGGATGCAATGCCCACAACACAGGCATTAAGAACACTGCTCAGATCCACTGACACAAGAGCTTCCTGACTGCTCCCAGGTGCCTGATGCACTGTGCAGGTAAGAGAACCTCCCATTGGGCTTAAAGGATTGGCCCAAGATTCAAGGATAAACTCTGTCGGAAAATAATAATCAGTACAAACCCCACCTTTTGCTCCAAGGGCAAGATACATTTTTGGCCTTGCTTCTTCACACATATATAGGTATGTGTGAACCTAGCTATTCATGCAAGCTAATTTTAAAAAAGTCATGCCAAAACAAGCCCATTTACATCACACACTTCTTGCCTTGTGGAAGAGACAGCAAGAATAAACTCTATGTGACAGATGCTAGTCGCAATGCTTAATTTGTTCCAAATCTTTTATGCTAAAAACAATAGAGTAAATGTGATTAAATGAAGAAAAAACTGCAACAAAGTGAGACTAAGAAACTATTCATAATTACTGAAGCCTTCAAACACATGATGAAAACATCCTTTTTTTTTTTTTTAATTTAGAAGGCATGCTTGGCTTCAGCAGCTTATCAAGAAAGCCTTGTAGGGAGCTAGCAACAGAATTCTTAACTTTACTGTTTTGTTTCACTTTTCTAAAGACATGTTTAAAAATGCAGTTCCCATTCCATCAATACCCACTTTAATTTATAGCCCAGTAAATTCATTTTTTAAACTCAGGTGTGGTGTAAGAGATCTTAAGGAGTTATTACACCCAGGAAATGCCCAGCAGCTAGTGCGAAGTGAATGTAATTCCTTATGAGGTTCCCTGTGACAGATACAATAGCAGTTCCCAAAGCTATGGCGTTAGTATTTGACTATGGTAGAAATACTGTAATGGACAGCAAGACCTGTCAGCTTGTCCAGAGAAATTCAGGGGACACCATTTGGTTCTCAAGAGTCTTGCAAAGAAAGTAACCAAGGGTTAGGTGGCAGCCCAGGCAATGCCTGTGCAGTCTCGCGCCTTAGCCCACTGCTGCGTGTGCACTAAGAGACCGAGTAAAAGGCTTCTGCGAGGAGTAGCTCCTGCTGTATCCATGCTGGAGCTACACATGCAAGCCTTCTACGCTGTCCAGATTGATTTCAGACTGGAGGGAGAGCTGCATGCTAAGAATTATTTCTGACTTGTACTTAGACACTGTGAGGATTTTCACATCAGAGCTATGTGTCAAATGAAGATTTATTAAATTGCACTCTTCCAAAGCATAAGTCTTAGCTATCCTATCATTTCTTGGTAGCCGAGAAATTCAGTATGTCAACTGCTGTACCACAAGTGAAATCTGACTCATTCACTCAGTGCTAAGATGAAATACATTCATATGTGAGGCTATTTTTAATATCAAATTCTTAGCTGTTCCTTGAGTTAATTTGCTTATATGACTTGGTATATATGATAGTGTTTCAACTATTTAAACTTCTTTTTTTCCCCATTTATCTTTTTCAAGAGCCATGCTTCAAAGGGCGAGAGGATTTTTTTAAATTCAATTCAATATGTGAATCATTTCAAATCAGAGAGAGACAAATTCCAAGGCTAGCCATAGTAAAATTAAAGGAAAAACTTGGCTAATTTCAGCAGACTTTGGATTAGGCATTTTGTTAGGACAAATCCGGGGCAAAGACAGAGAAAGCTACTGGTTTGTTAAATGTGGAACTCTGGTATTAATGAAGATATTTAAAGCACTTTCCAGTATTCTTTAGATTCCTGGGAAGCCCTAGCGCACTGCTTAAAACTAAAAACACATAGTAACTGTCGTTACAAGGATCTTTGCTTTGGATTAGGGACTATCAGTTGCCCAGTCACTGTTTACTGGTCGGCTGTAGTAAGTTGTGGACTGATCTTTGAATCTGGTTGCCTTGCAGACCTTTGGCCCTGATGCATGCTAAGGAAAACAGTATCAACATGTTCTTAGATTGGCAAAGACAATATCCTCATAAAGCCCCAGATGTGTTCTGCGCACAGGGTACACGATGTCTCAAGCCCCCATAGAGAGCCAAACAAGAAGGAAAATTGATTCCATTTTCAATATATTGTTACAAATACAGTTAAAAATGCTGTGAGCTCCAATCTCTAACCCCATTGCAAATCTGGAACAAGCGCACTGACATCCATGACTACTCTCAAATTATATCAGGGTAATTAATATCAAAAAGCACATCTATATACAATTTCTGATACATTCTTCCTGAGATATTAAGACAAAATTCAAGGGATGACATTCTCATGGAAGAAGGCTGCAGTAATAGTCGCATTCCACTAACGTCACTCCAGGGAAGTCAGCTTTTATTTCCTAAAGAACTGAAAGGCTCTTGTGTATTTTCTGATCTGTCACATAAAGTTGAATGGGGTGGGAAAACAAGCTCTGTAAGATGACCCTTTTCTGATAAATTCAGATGGGTAATAAGTCACATTGATAACAGAACAACTAACTTCACCCCTTTTTAAATTTTATGGGGTATTTCCATTATCTGTTCAGATGTAAAATGCTGCCTTTCTTCACCTATGCCCAGCATTTGTTGCCCAAAATACAGGTGAAATGGTGCAAGAGCTACAAATCCAGGGCCAAGGAAAGGAAAGATCTCACTATGGAGATTTTCACCCCTTCTTTATGCATCACAGAAGATGTCCTGCGTGAATTTACTCCACAAGCAAGCAAAAGAGTCAACTTAAAATTAACTGGAGTAGCAGCAGAGGCAATCTTACAGGCCACATGAAGATATGCATTACCTGTAGGCATAACTGACCCACTTTTAAGTGCAGTGCTTTTAAGAGTTTTGCCAAAACGCTTTCTGCCTCACACTGTGGCACAGCACCCTAGAGAGCTACTAAAATGCCAGTGTCCTACCAAGGAAGGTGTTCTCAAGCGATGGTGAGAGACTGTTGGGTTTTGTTGCTACTTACTGCTGAAGACAGATTTTTAACTTAGACACTTTGATGGCAGTGACGAGAAGGACATATTAAGTTGGTTTCGTGTTTGTGATGATGTCAGCAAACAGGAAGCAGAAAAACGTTGACTTCTCTTGGTTGAAACCTTCCATGTAGTAGCAATAAGTGAGCTGAAGCCTGCATTGCTTCAATACTGTAAGCAATCCTTACTTCAGTTTCAGTCCTAAGTATTGTCATCAGGATCACTAAGATTACCAAAGAATCACTAGTCCTTTATCTGTACCTCCTGCATGATCTGTCTTTAGTAGCGCTGTGTGGAAGAACATCTTAGATAGATTAGAGAGGGAGCCTTATTTCCAGTTACAATAACATAATGCTTTTTGAAGCACAAAGAAGCAACATAACTATGTTTCAATACCTAATACTATGCACCCCGTATTCTAGTATACTGTTTATGGAACTCAATGCCAAGAAAATACGGAATTCTAAGACAAACTGTTTAGTATCATTCAGAAAAAGAACCCATCATATAAACTTATTTAAACATAATCCATTACATTTTTTAATTTTCTTCCTTAGCTTGATTAAATTACCTGTCTCTTTGCATTTACCCCACAGTGCTTGCTTAATAGAAGATAAACAAGCTTCTTTCTATTAAGCAGAAAAAAACCACTCCTTTTCTCTATGCTGGTTTACACAAAATTCAAGAAAATCTCTTTGGAAAATGGAAAAACAGCAAGTTCTGAGAATCCAGTAAGGATATAAGGAGGTCAGCAAATAATAATCAGAGTTTTAAAGTGCATTCAAAATGCAGATCTCCAACATCAAAAAAAAAAAAACAAAAAAAAAACCAACCAACACATCACCTACATTACCTCACAGCTATTTGCATAAAGGGTCCAGAGGCAGTACAGTATAAGTACGGAGACACAAGCCATCCAAAGAGAACTTAGCAACAGTTCTATTGGATACTACATGTGTCTAGCAGAAAAAGGGCAACTTTGAAGCTCAGATGTGCAAACAGCTTTAAAGGACTGAACAATCTCTTGGCAGATGCATCTAGCAAAAATCTGAAACTACAAACCAGGTAATTTATCAAATCATTTCCTTTTTAGCTGATTCTAACTCTCCTTCTAAAGATTGCTCTAAGTCAGATAGCCTATGTGATATTCTTAGGGCTGTTATCCACAGACTTTATCAGAGGTGATAGAAACCTGCCAATAAAAGAAGCAATCTACTCATCTATTTTAAAAATGCATAGAACTTCATAATATTGTGCATTTCTTTTATGTTCTGGGGATATAATTAAGCTAAATGATTGTTATAGTAATATTAAAGACATATTCCATTCTATTGAAGGAAGTCCACTTACTGGAAAATAAATCAGTGGTAAGTGCCTTAGGAATTCTAGTGTTAGCTGGTAGAAATAGAAAAACACTTGTTATCTGGGTAAGTGGTAATAGAGGATATGATTATTATTATTTGTCTCTGAAAAAGATGAGGTGCTTTCACAATGCAAGAAATCTCCCTAACAGAGCACAGCTATCTTCTTATATGGACAAATACACAAACACATAGCTACCTTAAATATATAGAATAGATATTTAAAAACTAACTGACTATTAAAGTTGGGCTTTAACTGAAGGTGGAATGGAAGTGTTGTAAATCACGTTATTTTAAAATAAGCCCTTCACAAAAGGAATTGCCTGGTAGAAATTGTTAGCACAGGTTTACGTGTGTGTACCTCATGTAGAGCAACAGTTAACACGGAGCTCAGGAGGGAAATTATTTTTGCCTCTTGGCAAAAGGCAGGGCAAAATCACTGGCTTTCCAAATCATCTGTATATCATGAAGTTAGGTGTTTAAAATGCTCACATTTATACTGCCAGAAAAAAATGAACAAATACCTCGTTTCAGTTATGAAGAATTTACAGATTCTCTGAAGAACATAAAATAAACTGTGAAGTCTGTAACAAAAATCAGGAGGGACCTTCATAAGATACTTCAATCCCTACAGCAATGTCATATTTCTTTTTCAGTGTCTGGAAATACAGCTATTATTGCTAGATTTGTTTTGCTCCATCCTCCACCCCTGTTGTTCTCTCTCCCATGGAAGCTGCAGGAACCTGCGTCTCACAATGCCGTCTATCCAGCTGCCACTGCTACTCCTCTGCCTAACCTTGTCTGGTGTTTGCCTCAATGGGGGGCAGCCCCTTCCAGAAGCAAATGAGAACATGGGAAGAAGTCCCCTGGATGACATCCTGCAGAGATCTGAAAGCCTCATCCTTCAGTCTGTCCTCAAGAAAGCTGAAAAGAAAGAAGAGACGAATAAAGGTATATGTAATACTGGGGACATCCCTCTGGTGATGTTGGTGTATTTCTTGGCTGAGATTATTAGATCCAGTGTATTTACTTCCCAGGTTCTAACGTACGTATTTATTACTCTAAGTAAGGGAAGGGGAAGGACAGACTATCTGCTGTAATACACTGACACAGTTCTCAAAAGGCGCTTTCTTCTCTAAGATCTCCTAGCTTAGGCAATGCCATACGGTCACTGAGTAAGTGGCTGCATAAAAAAAGGTAGAAGCCTGTCACAGAACATCTGCCTGTCTGGCAAGTACTTCCCTTGGGAAGCTCCAAGAGGACACATGGAGGACATTCCCCAGTTTTGGACCCCATAACTAATGTTAATTGCGGGTGGGAGTGCTTCCATTCCCCAACAGAGGTGGCCTTTTCCATGGCTGGGAATGTAGAGGCTGCCGTAGTGTCATTCCCCTCCTGACAGCTGGCTGATGCTCTGCTCCCACAAGTCACAGCAGTGGAAGCAAATCAGACTCGGAGGTTGCAAGTAGCAGCACATAGGGGCCTGCCACCAGCAAGGAGCACAGAGCCCTTGTAGAGTGGGAAGAGGAGCTGGCCCCAAGGGCCCCATAGAAAGACATTTCTTCCCTCTTCGTGAATGGTGAGAGCTGGCCACATCAATCTAAGACCTGAAATATTAAGCAGAGCTTAAGAATAAGTAAGAGATACCAACAGAGTTATGGTTGTTGGAAATACTGAGCTGGCATTCGAATGTCCACATCCCTGCTTCCACCTGGGTTTCATCCCTACCCTTTCCCTGTCTTATACTGATGTGCAGCTCCTCCCCTGTATACTGCAGCCTATTTCTTCCAGCTGCCCAGCGTCTTTTTTCACCTCCCTTCACAGATTATGATCCTGCACTGCAGAACTCCACAAATGCACATTTTGACTTCTTTAGTGAGGATTATGGGGGTCCATTAACATTATTCTTCCCCTTGGACAGAATTAAATGCTCCTCTGCCAGAATGGCTTTCCAAAAGACAACACCCTGGGAAAAGATACATAAGTGACCTGGAGAAGAGACAGCATCCTGGAAAAAGACATGTTGAGGAAGAAGTATCTTTTGGAGACATTCAGAAGAGGCAGCATCCAGGGAAAAGGGAGGTAGAAGACAACTTTGCCAGCTATCTGGAGCTGAAAAAGCGGCAGCATCCTGGCAGAAGGTCATTGTGGGACCAGTATGCTGACATCTCTAGTGCACAGCTAACTTACTTGAATGAGTTATCCAAAAGACAGCATCCAGGCAGACGGTATCTGATGCATAAACACCAGCATCCTAGCGAGAGAGGCTGGAACAATGAGCTAGACCTAAGTGACCAAGATGGGGAGAAACGCCAGCACCCTGGAAAAAGGCCCTGGGATTCTGACAGCCCAGATTATGCAGGTCCCTGTGACCTTCAGGAGTCCTTCACCTGTAACAAAGGCAGCTTGTTGCTTGATTTAGCAGAAAATTTTAGCAAAGACGGGGTAGAAGAAAAACGTCAGCACCCAGGAAGGAGATCAACATGGGAGAGTGAAACAGAGGAATGAGAAAGTAATTGTGTATTATTTGCATTTGGTGAAGTAAACTGACAGAACACTAAAAAATTCTGTTCACTCCCTTTTCGCTTCCTGCTGCTGACCTCTGCATCTATCTTTCAGCGAGTGAGTGTCCCCATTTAAGCTAATGGCTTTGTCAGACCCTTAAAAGTAAAGGTACTGAAGCACCCAGTTGAATGGCCCAGACATGTACTGAGTCTTCAACTCCCCCACTTTGTGAAGTTGAGCGCTCAGTTTCTTATGGGCCCAGATCCTAGAATAATCCTGTTATGTGTGGTCTAACACAGTATCTTCAATATCTGTGCAGCTGCTACTAAAGTCAAATAACTGTATGGTTTCCTCTCATGTCAGTGAAATCAGTACATGAATTGGAAGAAAAAAGAATAACACATGCAAATGATTTCAAAATGAAACTGAGTTGGTTTTCAATTCTAAATGATACATTAATGAGAGAAACCTCGTGCAGTACAATCTGTCCAGACAGTAAGCACCGAACAGAGATCGGGACTGTTCCAACTGCAGAAGATTAGATGACTGGCTTCATACTGTGACTTGGAACTGCACAAAAAAATCATTTCATCTAGGAGGCTGCATAGTGCAAAGGGTTAATGCATCCCAGAGCAACTCAACCTCAAGCTGTGAACTTTGCTGCGTACACCCCATACTAGAACTCCCACCCTGGTGCGTCCACATTTCGGTCATTCCCCTTGAAATCATGCCTTCTCCTTATACATTTAAAATTGAAACAAACAGACAATCCTTTTCTTCTGATAAGGATTTCTGATTTCTCCCCTCTCAAAGGAATGCTTTTCCATTCTGTGGTCAGACTCCCCAAAGTATTTATTTGATATGAATGATTCAATAAACATCAATAGTAAACTCTGGGTGTCCTTACTGGTGGTGCAAACACACTGCAATAGTGAAAAACTTAAAACCAACCCAAGCCAAATAAAAATAAATGAACACCTGGGGATATTTTTCTAGGCGGAAACCGCTTGAATGCTGGTCAGCCCATGTTTATATATGTAAAACTGGTTTGCTGCTGAAGTGGGAGGATGATTCCATAGAACCATAGAATGGTTTGGGTTGGAAGGGACCTCAAAGCCCGCCCAGTGCCACCCCCTGCCATGGGCAGGGCCCCCTCCCACCAGCCCAGGCTGCCCAGGGCCCCACCCAGCCTGGCCTCGAACACCTCCAGGGATGGGGCACCCACAGCTTCTGTGGGCAGCCCGGGCCAGGGCCTCACCGCCCTCTGAGGGAAGAATTTCCTCCTGACATCCAATCTAAATCTCCCCTCTTTTAGTTTAAAACCATTGCCCCTTGTCCTATCATTATCTACCCGAGTAAAGAGTCCCTCTCCATCCTTTTCATTTGACCCCTTTAAGTATGGAAACGTCGCACTGAGGTCTCCCCGGAGCCTTCTCTTCTCCAGACTGAACACCCCCCGCTCTCCCAGCCTTTCTTCATAGGACAGATCTGCATACAGATGTATTCCCTTTTTAAATCTTCTACCTGTATGACACACAAGAACATGCATCTGGGCTAAACCCACAGCAACACCATCACCTAGCTCACAGGGAACATCACTTGTTTGAGAATGATCTTGGCAAGCAAAAAGTGGTTTAAATTTGAGGCAGGCTCATTTTAAACAAAGGAGGAAAGATTGACTGATCTACACTGCTCAGTCCGTCCGAATTCCATAATCTTGTGCAACACAGGTATATAGCAAGACATGCAAGCATGCACGTCACTAAAGTGGAAAAAATTAATTTCACCAGTCTTGTGCTGTATGCTTGCTGAACGGCTTTGCTGTAGCTGAGCTTTACTGGATGTGACTGATTACTGTGTTTGCACACACATACATAAAAACCCTTAGAACTGTATAAAAAATAATTTATATGAAATCAAAATACTTCTACATGGGCTTGCAGTGTTCATACCATGGACTGCAAATATAGAAATCTTTTGTGTGTTTTGTTCAAGGTTTCTAGTGTTTTAGAAAGATGTCATTATGTGAGGTACATACTTCATGCACCGTACTAAACCAGAAGTCTGATTTCCTGTTCACGTCTAAACACTAGATTTACTGATTCTTGCAATTAATGCACATTTATTGAGTGCAGAGAGTTAGTCACACCATTTCTTGTACATTCAAAGAGGTTAGAGCACGTCAATATTTTACTAGAACGTTAGTTTTTAAAAAACAAATGAGTATGTTTTCCACTCACATTCACCTTTCTCAATACCATCAAGACGTGTTAAGTGCCTTGCGTGTTCTTCCTAAAAACGATCGTTTCCCCACTCCCTGCCTCAGAGCACTTCCTCAGTTATAGAAGTTAGTTCTGCCATATGGCTTAGTTACCCTGAAGAAGAATAATTAACCATCTCAGCAAGTCTGACTGAAGTTAGATGCTCCCAGGCTGATCAACACTCAACTTGGTCTGTCAAACAATTTCTAACTTTGGAGACAATATGCTGTTCAATATATGTGACAACTGGCAGACCTCTTCTATTGACAGGGGTTTTCTAATTAACAAGTGCTGAACAAATCCTCAGAGGAGGCAGCTGGGAACATTCTGTACACTCCAAATTCCTTCAGCACATTTTCTCTATACATTGCCTTTTAAAATGTCCCGGTTTCATTTCACAAGGGAAAAAAAAAAAAAGATTTCTCTAAAGAATACCATTTCATATACCATTTCCTACAATGAATGAATGCTTCTTAAACATCAGGGAACCCTGGTGGTACTATACAGGACTATCAACACTTGCTATAAAATATCCAAAATAAGGGAAAAACAAAAACAAACAAACAAACAAAAAAACAGGAAAGAAAAAATTACCAAGTGGGTAAATATGGGCAACAACAAAAACGCATCCCAGTTCCTGCAAGACAAGGCTACTGCTGGAACTGCTACAGGGTTGGAGAAGAGAGAGAAGCAGGACCACCCGAGATCGAAGTTGTTCATGTGCAGCAACAAACAGCTGGTTCACCCCGTTCTGTTACTGCTGATAAAAATCTACCATTCTGAGCAAATTTCAGATGAACTTTATTATCAATAAACCAATCGCTTACTAAGAAGGAAAGAGTGTGCTCTCCTCCCCACATGGCCAGTGAAAGCCAGCACAATTGATTTTATGTAAGTCCAATTTTTCCATCAGCTATATGTTAGGTTACGAGTGCTCCAGCACCTACAGAACTGCCAAGCTCATCCAGGGGCTAGTCATCTGCTTCAAAGCAAGGCTATCGCTATTACAATTTTGAAGGAATTATTTTTATTGGTTTGGAGTTTTTTTGGACTCCTGGGCAGGGGTGGGACCATGTGCCAACGATCCCCATCCCAGCTGTACGGGCCAGCAGCCAGGGTAAAGAAGGACAAGGCAGAGGTTTCCATTCAGAGAAGCACATGCACCGCCCCTGTGAACAGAAGGGAACGCAGCACAGCGGCGGAGCACAGCGGAACCCTCACTGCCAGGCAGCCAGAGGAATGACAGCCCTGACAGAAGTCCCAGGAGGCAGAAGTAGGATGCTCTGAAGCCTTCCACAGGTAGTTGCCTGCTTATAGCTAGTCATCGCTCCCTTTAACCCCAGGGTGCCTGCACCTACGTGGTTATTCTGATTGTGCTCGACATGGCTCATGGCAATACATTATCTCTGAAAAACGTGGGGATAGAGCTACAAGTGCAGCCCAGGAAAGAATAAAATTAATCACTAAATTCAGTTTCTCAGGAAGGTGAGGGTATTTCCTGGCATTTGCACCTCGTGGGGATTTGACAACCTTATTTAATCCCATGCATTTTTTGAAATATGTCTGTTTACAAAAAGGGAACAAAGATACTGGTATTCACCATTTTATATTAAATTTTCCATGTAAAATGTCAAGTTAGCATTTACTGTCAATGGAGAAAATTACTCAGTTATTCCATTCCTTGCATATCGACAAAATCTGTCACTTAAGACCAGGACAGAGAGGGTTTTAACCGGGGGAAATGATTATTTATTTTAAGAGTTCTTTCAACTTTTTTTTTTAAAGTAACTCAAAACAAAATTTCAATCTTCCAAAGAATTTTTTCCCCATATTTTTGATTGAAAATGCATTTTCTTTCAGTATCTGCATGAAAATTTTACCTATCTCTAAATAATTTCTTCCTGTCTTCTGCAGTATTGCAGACATACCACCATTTAAACACAATTTCTTTTCTCTTACAGACTTCATCCTCAGGGAACTGCTTGCCATTCACAATTGGGCAGTTTTGTGACTATGAAATACACATAAACAAGTTCTACAGTTAAATATCTGTCGGATTTACCTTTATCCTAAAAGCTTTTCGGTTTGAGTAACCAGAAAAGAAACAGCTTCTATGCTGTAGTGCTTTGCTTCTTTGAATGGCAAATACAACCTCTTAGCAATATAAACTACACAGATAGATACTACGTATTTATAAAGTAAGAACTTGCTAATTACACATCTCATATAACCTTATTTTTTATTGTATACCTTCCCTTCACTGTCACCTTTTATTAGAACTCAGTCCCTATGAGTTACTAGCTTTGTCCAGGCAGACGCGTGATGTGCTTCCACATTTTGATAACCAGGCCTCCAATGGCAAGCCCCCTGCGCGCTGTCTGTCTGCGAGCCCCGGGGGAACGACAGCGCGTTGCTAACAGACTTGGTCCAAAGATCCCAGGAGTCAGTGGAAAAATCTCCCTTGTCCTCTGCAGAACCTGGATTAAGCCAACAAAGCAGAACTGTGCACTGGCCCTAATCTAGCACCACAGGCATGAAAATTCTTATTTCCAGATCTAACTGGGATTACTACAATGCTGCATAGATGAGTTCTTTGTTTATTCTACACTAATTTCACATTTCTGGTATATTACCTGTTATTAAGACATAAGGGAGTTTGACTCCTAAAGAACAACTTATACAAGTGTCTTCAAAATGAGTTTTGTTTTCAAAGGTAGGGGAAAGTTGAAGTGAACAACCTGTATAATTAGCATTTCCTGCAATTATTTTCAACTCCTCCCACCATTACTGCTCTGTGCCCCTTCCCACACACTTATCAGCCTTGACCTCTTTGCTAAACCACTCTAATTAGCGTGTGCTGAGTGTTTCCAAGGGACATACCGCCCCAACAAAACCCTTTATTGCTACTTTTAACGACCCTCAGTTGGAGAAAGCTTAAAAACATCGCCACCACATCATCATCACACCACAGTCGCTGCTTGCCTGGTAACTCACTCAGTTAACATTAAATGGCCAACTGCAATTTTAAGGGATCTGTCAGGACACTGCTATGAATAAAAACCGTGATCATAAGCAGTCAAGAGGAGGAGAAGCACAGCAGAAGGGGCGAGTCCAGTCTGAACAGAGACGTGACAAAAAAGATGCAGAGGGGAAAATCCTTGTTTTTAGGAAATGGATATGTGGACTACGTTCACTTGAGTGCAGAAGTCCCGCTGCCCTCCCAACACGAACACCGTGAACTCCCCACTCCTACAGGGTAATGAGGAAGGATTCAGGTTGAACACAGAGACCTCTGATAAAAACAGTTGGGGAAATTCCTCGAGAACACTGAGCTCTCTGCTGGCCTTGAGATTACTTTTAGAGCTGTGTGAAGATATTTGTGGTTTGTTTTCCATGAAGAAACCACTGCAGCTTACAAATCCTAAGAAGGAAACCAAGAAAAGGATATTCGTCAGTTATCTGCCAACTCACTTTGTCTGCCTACATGAGATGAAGGCTGAGGGGGGGATGAGAAACAAAATCTTATTATATCACAGATTACATTGGCACGCTGGAGCATGATATAGGCCCCTGACAGAGATGGGGCATCAGGCACTAATCTAATGGATTGATCCTAGCCAAAAGGCAAAGACAGCTCTTGAGTTCATTTCAGCCACTTTGGTTTGAACTCACAGCTAGCCATCCAGACAAGCAAGCAGCACCGCACAGACGCCCTGGCACGGGAAGTGTTCGGTGACGCAGGGGACGCCCTCCATTTCCACTCTGAGCCAACAAAACACTGTGCTTCGCACGTTCACATGAACTGAAAAGAGGCAAAATCTGGAAAACACATAAATACTCTTGCAAAATGGGATGGAGGTAAACCGGGATCCAATTTGCCATATCAGAGGAAGTTAGTTTATTGCCATCTGCTGTCTGTAATGGATATCCTACCTGAATGCAACCGAGTATCATTCAGTATAGACACTTTAATAGCTGACAGGTATATGGAAAACGTGAGATTATGAAAATAATGATAAAAACACTATCATTAAAATACGGGAAAACACGGGAAAGTGACCTGCTTTGAAGAGGATGCCTGAAATATGATTGCTGTTTTAACTAATTTTCACAGAGAAGCATATGTTTCCAGCATCAGTTTCTTCTTGATTCTGAAACCGGTACTGACGTGTGGGGTGCCTGAGGAAGTTATTGTAAAAAGAGAGGAGGAAAGAGAAAAGCCAAGACAAATTAAAAATATAATCAGACTTAATGAAAGGCTCTCAGAGCCAAAGCAATCAAGACAAAAAGCAAGCACACCACTAGGAGAAGCTCTTTCAACAAGCAGGTTGTGTTGAAGATGACAGCAACAACAGCCCTGCAAAAGGACCACAAATCATCCTCTGTCAAGCAGCCGCCTCTTTCCGTGAAACAAGAAGGCAGTAGCTAAAGGGTGTTCTGCTTATTGATTTTAGACTTGCTGCTAAGATGGGAATTAGGTGTTGTACAAACAACCTTGCAGGTGAAACAGAAGATAAGAGAGGCACCCAAACATGGATCTGCTTGCAATCTGAAATGAATCCTGAACACAGCCTAGACATTGTGGTGTACAGATCCTGTAGTTACAACATTAAATAAAACGGGAACACAGGGGAATTCTGGATCTTCCTCTCCTCTTTATAATTCAACTACTCTATTTAAATGTGGTGCCATTCCACGACACCCGGGACCAATATGCCAGATTCTTCTGCTGTGTTAAGGGAGCAGATAAATTCATGTAGATGGCTGGCCTGCTGGTATTGAAGCAGTTAATAGGCAAATCAGACAAACGGGGCTCAACAGGTTGTCAGCTGCAGCTCTTACAAATCATCGTGCTGTCAGTTTTGATTGATGAGTCTGCAAACACAGGAAAACTGTAGTTTTGGCAAGGAAATGTTGCTTCTTCGATCTTCTCTACGCAGACTAATTAAACAAATTTGCTTTGTATCAAAATGTTTACTATAAGCAGATTGAGTAGATTGAATATACTTCATTAAAAGTAATAGAGATAAGCAATTTTTTTTAGTACTCTGAACAAAAACTACAGAAAATGTTGGTTTGGATCCACCAAACACTAACAAACAAACAAAAAAATGTTTTCTCAGATAAATGAAAATCAAAGATCATTTTGGGTTACTGGAAAAAAATTGTACTACATGTTTCAATTTTAGGAGTTTTTTTTTTAATTTATCATTAAATTACAAAATTAAATTTAGGCCAATTTCAAAACACAGCGTCCATTTAGATTAAATAATTGTTTGGTTTATGGAAAACTTAGGAGGAACATTCTGATTCTCTAATCTTTGCTTCCACCCCAAAGTCTACACTGAACTCAACACTGTTAATTTTCAGACATTTTAAACCTTTTTTCAGTGAGTAAGCCATATTTCCGCAAAGATGTTCCATTGAATTCCTGAAGAAGCAGACAGACGTTATCAAGAATTACTTCTAGTCTACGTTTACCTCTCTTGTGCTGGGATCAATTTCCATTATTTTACATTCCAAATGCCACTGGGGTTATTACAAGCTGAAGAAGATGAGTGAACCTAACTGTAACCCATTTCTGACAGGACTGCACAATGGCTACCGGGCTGACAGTTTCCATCTTCTCAATTCTATCCCCACTAAAGTCTCTCTCGGACATTAGTAGCAATGACCAAGTTAGCACCAGGCTGAGTCCTAAAATTCACTGTTTTAGGTATTACAACAGCTCACAAACATATTTTTCAACTTAATTACTCCGTGTTTGCAAAGGACTTTGAGTGTGTCAGAGCAGGAGGAGGTACATAATGGCGGTGGGGCTGTGCAGGCTGAGTTTTTACATTCCAGTGGCAGGAATGAGGCGGTACTTGCGTCTGACTTCTGACTTTGCTTCTTGAGCAAGTCTTTTGAACGCATTCCTTTCCTGTGTTGTTGCTCTTTTACATTGGTTCACAATGGTAAGCCATTACTGATTCAAATTCACTCTTCCACAGCATCTGTAGCATTTCTGCAAGGTTTAATTTGTCCCCAAATACCTTTCAGATCATTGTTTCCCATCATCATCTCTTCCTATTGCAACTAGCTGGATGAGTGCAAATAAATTTTTGTTTTAAATTTTTTAGTAAGTGTAAACTGGATTGCTTTAGGCTGACCTGGATTTTTTCATTCTGTTAACATTCTCTGTGTGGGAAAGTGTTAGGAGTCTGAGTAAGTGACAAGCAGCTAAAATTTATTCTCATTTACACTAGCACAAACCTAGGTTATTCCCCACCACTTCAGCAGGGATACATAAGCCCAGATTTTGCTTTGGGAATGGACACCGTTCAACATATCACTACATCTGGCATGCTAACTTTATTTGGTGCTTCTACAGCTCTCTGAGAGACACCCTATGAGACTTTCTCTATGAGAGCCTCATACTGTCATAAAGATCCAAATAATATTATGACAGGTGCAATCACTTAATGGGGAGTAAGTTCCTCAGAAAGTGCTAAAGACCATTTATATTCAGAAATATGCAAACAAATGGCATTTTTGTTTTAAAATGTTGAATGAATTTTCTCTTTTCAAGAATGATTGACACAACGTGGTGTTTTATCTGTAATTCAAAAAGATTCATTTGGTGAAATGCTCTGTCACAGTCTATAGTCAAAGGCAGAACATACAAAAGAACACAATTAACTAACTAAAGATTCAGTGCAATGTTTGATTTGCAGTGCACATCCCAGCATGTTATCATCCTCATCACAACTGCAGTAGCCAGTCCTTCTCACTGTACTGAGTCCAACATTAGGCTATTAGACTTTAATCACTGTATTTACCACTTTATCATCTTTTAAAACCATCCTGCTGAAAAGGAGCAATTACTGAAGCTACAGAGAAAAGGAGATTTAAGGAAAGAGCTTGCTGTTCAGTACAGTCTCCGTCTTCCTTATACCCAACTCCTACTAATTCCAAATGACAGAAAAGGAGAGGACCAAGCTGCCAGGGTCGTCAGGGCCCCACAGTTCACAGGCAGGACTATCCTGCACACTGCAAGAGAAAAAAAAAAAAAAATAGAACAGATGGCTAAGCAGCCCTATGTGCTGTAAAATTCACTGCAAAGGGCCCCAGCAGTTCCTGTGTTGCTCTCAGCCATGCTTGTTGTGCCATCTAGTGACAGCCACTTCTTCTGTTCTCCCCCTACCTCTTTTCTTGTCCCTTCCTTACACCCACGTTAGAGAGCCACACTTCTGATTACATGAACAAAACACACACACCAGGAACGAGAAAACCAAAATGCCTACAGACACACCATTACAAGTCCTGCATCTACTCTTGTCTTTTTATTTCCACTATCACCCTTCTCTACTCGTTTCCTCCCATCCAAGCATAGATCTTACAGCCCTTCTAGACCTCACTGGCTCTTGCCAGCTTCCCAGAGACACATGCACGAGGATTCCTTCACTGGCTCAGTGAGTTATAAATCCCTGGCCTTGACAGAGGCCCAGAAAACAGGAGCAAGGTAACAGGAAAGGGACATGTAGTTGGTTCCACCTGAGCTCGCACAAGGCACAAGCTTGGCTCAGTGCTAGGAAACATCCCAGCTCCAGCAAACCCAGGGGAACAAGGGTCACACCACAGCAGGCGAATCCCCGAAGGCACTGAGCCCCGGGCCGGTTCCCGTTCTCTTCCTCCAAGGACAGGAACACAAGCAGGAAAAACAGTGCCCTCTGTGGCTCCAGGTTTGTTCCCCTCAAGCACTGCACTGCCCCAGTTCCAAACACAGGCCTATGCAATGAGAAAACCCAGGGGCTTTGGTGAGATGTGCAGGGTAGAATGCTTTGCCAGCTCAGGACTGAACATATCGAGCACATCTTGCCAGGTCTGTTCCACGTGTGCTTAAATCCTTCCAACAAAGTCTGGAAGATGCCAGAAATACACTTTTTATATAACAACAACAGTATGAAAAGTAAGCTGGTTATTTTTCCCTTTTCCGCCTTCTTTACATACACTGCTACTTTCATTTCATTTCTAGTCCCTACAGGTTGAGGACGTTTCAAGTTTTAAAATGAAACTGGTAACATGTAAAAATATCTTCAAGGTTTTTAAGACCTTGGGGTTAATATAGCCCGATAACTTAAAAAACAAACAACAAGAAAAAAGTAAGTAAGAAAAAAGAATTAACGATAAATCATACCTTCTAAAAAGAAAGCTCAACAGCTTATAATTTACCTTAGTACACTGCTGGAAGAGTACCTGACCAAGGCAGCTTTTACAGCATGGCAAGATCTCTTCTCAGCTTTTAAAATCAAAGACAAATCGAGTCTGTTTTGCATGCTGAATAGGAATGTGACTGTAACTATGCTTCTACGTTATTTGCACAGTTGCCTGTTTCTCTGTTCATAACTGAATCAAGACCGCATGGTTTCAAAAAGGGAAGTGTAATGGTTCTTAACAGGAAACTGCATATGTAAAAATTCAGTGAGTTTGGCTATTTATAGCCAAATTCAATTACTCCTGTGGTTAAATCAGTTCAGTTTTAAGACTTTGATTTCCTATTACACTTTTGGTGGATGGTGGAATTATAAATACAAAACAGATCAAATTCATTGGTGATGTGACAAGGTACTAAAAATGGTCACGTAATAGTCAGCCCACAAAGACCAGATTGCAGGAATGTGACAAAAATTTAAAATAGCTACTAAAACAGTTTGTGGATGAATCACTTATCCCAGCTGGAACCACCTGATATCCTTTAGCTTGGATTTAAAGTCCTTAGGAGTTGGGCATCTAGTTGTAATTTATGCCTTGGAAAATATACGCCCTCTATCTTCCTTGTTGAGAATGCTTTAAGCAGGCAAACTTTGAGCATGAGACTGGGACATCAGCAGTGACAATCCACATTCAGTGGACAGGCAGGACTCGAGTGTAATGAGCATTGTCACACATGAAAATCTCTGCCTCCAAGTCTGTAATTCTAACAGATGAAGCACGAGTATGATTATACACTCCTATTATTTCCTCTGTACGCTAGAGAATGTGGGACAGCGCAGTTTTCTGCCAGCTGAGATTCAACAGAAGCTAGCATCACAAAGGGGATATTGAAAAGGTTTGGTCATTGATTTACATGATTCCTCCGGTGGCAAAGCCAAGCCGTGGTGGGATTCCTGGATTCCACTCACGGCTCCGAGAAGCATGCCACCTGTGCATGGCTTACACTTTCCGAACACTTTCTTTTGAATAACTAGGCGGGCTAACGACGCGAGCATCGGGCTCGTCGCGTTAGCAACACTGGTCCTCTTCCTGGCACGCTCGGCAACAAGGACGCGAGGCACAAAACCACTGGCAGACGGCAGAAAGGCGAGTGCTGTGAGACGTGTTTCACTCGGCGTGTCTGACCGGAATCCACGTACCTGTACCGCAGCTGAGCAGAAGCACAGCGCCCGGCTCCGCGGCTGGCTGACCCGCACCTGCGGGCACGGGGGGCCGGGCTGCGAGGGAGGTCTTCGCTACCCTCGTTTGCCCTCTACCAGGCGGCTGCGAACGCCACCAACCGGGCTCCCCCGCGCCGTTACCGCAGGGGAGCCGTTCACACCCGCGCTGCACAAGCGCAAGCGG
>VXAA01005409.1:1016038-1033493 GCA_013399115.1 Anseranas semipalmata
CCCCCCCAGGACGATGCCGCCGCGCCGTGACCGCCTGGCGCCGGGCCGCCGCTGAGCAGCGCTATGGCGTGCGGCTGCCCGCCGCCCTTCGGGGACCCGGGGGAGATGCGGGAAGGCTTCCTGTGCCCGCTGTGCCTGAAGGACCTCCAGTCTTTGTACCAGCTGCAGTCGCACTACGAGGAGGAGCACTCGGGCGAGGACAGGGACGTCAGGGGGCAGCTCAGAAGTAAGAGCCCCGGCAGCGCTCGCGGTGCCGCCGGCTCTGTCGCGTTACGCTCCCCGCAGCCGCCGAGCTGCCGGCGCCCCGCACCGCCACACGGTGACCGAGGGCGTTACGGGGAGGCGCGGTGCCGTCCTGGTGTAACGCTTGGGCCGTGCTGTGTTACTCGGTCGCATTGCTCCTGGCGTTTTGGAACGTGCTCGCTGAAAGCAGGCACTCAAAGGCCCCGCTCTTCAAATGGCTGACTTTATGCCATGATTTTATTATCGGCTCTTTCGTTTGTTTGTTTTCTGATTTTCGTTCTCATGAGACCCCTCTGACTTACACCGTAACGCAGATCAATTCCCAAGCGTTAGTCAGAGACCTTACAGCACATGGGGAATCTCTGGTACTTGCCAGGTACCACTTCATCCGTCCCTTGTTTGACAGTAGCTACCGCTCTAGTCGCAGTTAAAGTGTATGGCTAAGGAAGGTTGGTGGTGGGAAAAGGTGGAGGAGAATTTTGATGGTGGAGCTGGCAGTAGATGCAGGGAGTATCCTAGAGTTTTCCTATGGATTAGTGGCTTTTACTGGTGTTTAGAAAATCCCTTTGGATTCTTGTTAACTAAAATATAACTTTTTTTTTTCCTCTCCCCCTCCCCAGTGTACATAGTGTCTTTTCACACCAAGGGACTATGCGAAATTTGGTGGTAGTTCTGTGTGTTCCATATAAAAGTCTTTCTGTTTTTGCTCTTTATTTTTTTTCCTCTCTAGGAGGCTGATGGTCATTACTTCAAAAGTCCCTTTTCTGAGTGAAGTTTGTTCTTAACAAGCCTATCTTAAAGGTAGCGCAGCTGAGTATTTCATGAGTCTTTAAGTTGCTTTCCATCAGTCTGGCTACTTATTGGCTTTTAGCACTATCTTCTTGGGCAGTGGAGGTAAAGTGATCAGTACTGCAGTCATGTTCTCATCATGGGCACAGTGCTGTAATGGGCAAATTACAGATGCTTCAGTGGAGTGTTTAAACAAGAACAACAACACGGTTTTCATTGTGATAAGAAGAAAACAACAACTTAGTCTTCCTAAGATTTCCCAAATGCTTCTTTTATTGAATACTAAATGCCTGCCATCTGATTTTTTTGTTGTTGTTGTTCTATCTGTAGTGTTCTTTTAATCTAAAATAGCCTGAGAAGTCACAATACGCTCTTTCATATGTGTACTTCCATAAAAGATGCTGTCTTTACCTTCTTACTTTGTCATAGTTATTCCAATCAGGGTCTATCCAGTGAAGTCCCTTCCAGAAGGAAGGCCAATGGAATTATGTATTCTGTGGTTGTGGTTGTTGTTGTTGTTGTTGTTTTTTAAGAACAGGGATTAGTGTTCAGACTGTACATCACAAGTGGTTACATGACTTTGTGCTGAAGTCTGACTATTGTAATTGTGGACTTAGGAATTCTAATCACTTCTTGTACTTCAGTTGAGTAGTATCGAGGTGTTTATGTTTGACCTTATTATGAACAAGATCATGAAGTTTGCTTGAAAACTTTTTGTGTCCGTGGCGAAGCCATGAGGTATCCCTACTTCTTTTTGAGTATGTCAACTTCCAACCCCCAGTGCAGATGCGTTTCCTATTTAGATAGTGTAAACCTCACCGAAGAAACTGCAGAGTCTGGCTGGCGTTTGCTATGTTGGCTTGAGAGTAGTTTGGGAAGGGGAGAAGGTGGGAGGAGAAATCCTATTTCTTAGATGTTACAATGCTAGCAAAGCCCTTGCCAGCCTGATAGATACAGCTTTGTTGAGAAAAGTGTTTTATATTGCTTGTTACAATACTTCCCAAAGTGATGCTTTCGGCCAACTGAAAAACTGCTAGCAAGCACGATGTGTGCGTGAGGGGCCTGCTGGCAGAGCTCTCGTGGCTGAAGCTCTGGGGGACAGACTCCAGCAAAGTCAAGGTGGAAGCTGTAGCGTTGTGCATACTAAATGAGAAATCCCAAGGAACTTGCTACCTCACTATTTCCAGCAACTTGTCAGAAACTTTCAAGTATAAAAGAACTAATTCTAGGAGATATGAATGTGTTTACCAAGAAAACTAGTGCTCTCAACTTCTGTTAACATCCAGAGAACACAGCTGCAATGGCAATAAAAATGCTCAAGCTTCAAGTTCCAAGTTTTTCTTTTGGCCCAGGAGACTGCTCTCCTCTCACTAGCACTTATATGAGATAACACAGTGATCTGTTTAATACTTTTGAAATTCTTTAACGTACAAGCATACTGAAATTCTTAGCTTGTACTTTTTGCAAAAATACAAAGAAAGTGTTGAATACCCTTGAATCCAAAGAAAATCATTGGGAATTGAGAGTAACATATACGATGGCCCAGTGTGCTTTGGCATGGTGTCCCATAGTTTAATACAGTTTACTGTTTTACAGTGATGTCCCTGAATGGAGTGCCTAAAACTACTGGTTTGTCAAAGTAGTGCTAAGGGCCTAATGACAGATAACAAAGAGTATTTCATGTCATCTGCGACTCTGAACCGCACTCTGGTTCTAAACAGAATATATTGACTTGTCATCAAGGAAAAAGATTTGTGCTGAAAGATAAGGAGTATTCCATACTGGTTTCTCATGACAAATACTGGGTGACTGGCAGCCTACTGTTTGATATGTGGGTTTATCTCTTTCAGATCTAGTCCAGAAGGCCAAGAGAGCGAAGAAGAAATTACTGAAACGAGAAGGAGATGACAGAACTGATTCTGGATCTCAGGAACGATATGAGTCATTCAGCTATGGGGGAGTAGATCCATACATGTGGGAGCCCCAAGAAGTAGGTAGGAGAGCTAGAGTGATACGCAGTGGGGATAACTTTTCTTCTAATCTTAACTGGGGAAAATGCAACAGTATTGCTGTAGCTGCATGGAATCGTGTCTGTGCTGCATTTGATTTACTGTAGCATGGGGTTATGGCTTGCATATTGATTCTGTGCAGCCTACCTACATTGTATAGGGTGATGGAGAAAATACAGATAATGGGGAGGGTTACAGAACTAGGACCTATACTAACCTTGAGAGCAGGGTAATTGTTTGTCATTTCATTGTACCCAAGCTGTTGAGTTCTGCTGGATACATATTTAGCTGTGTGCATCTAGCTTTGCTGAGGTGTTCTGCAACAGTCGTGGCTTTTCATAAAACAGATAATCCACTAATTAATAATTAAGCAATAGCTATATTAAATCTCTGGCTTTTCAGTTACTCTTAAAGTAGATGTTAGTTTATATGCCTGACAAAATGCTTCTCCCTTGATTTGAACTCTTTCAGCTCTTTCTTTGGATTTGAGGTGTAGGTCATCTCACGTTAAGAGGTTTAAATTAAATTAAATAAATAAAACAACCAAACTTTGGCTATAGATTTAAACTTTGCAGAAGTTCACGAATATGTTGACTGAGCCAGTCATTACAAATACTGTTACTGGAAATTGCCTTTTACTGTTACAGAAATATTACAGTTATATTCAGGGGGAGGAGACAGCGCTATCTTTGGGTCCTAGGAGTTCTCCTGTGCTACTGGCAGATGAGGACTTAGTCCTTTGGGTCTGCAGAGTCTGAGTTCTGTAGATTACTGTACTTTTGACTTTATACCATGATTGCTGCTGAAATAGTCAAAAACAGTAGCTAAGAATAAACTTAAGCAGTGAACTAGCAGAAGATTTCTGATCAGAGTGGAGAAGATGAATCTTAGGGATTTTAGGATAGGATTTGTGGAAGGGGTCCTGTAATGTCTCCAAAGCAGAGACTGAATTCAGTTACACAGAGGGGCTCTCCCATTCCCATGAATTCAGCTGTGGAGGGGTTTTTACATATTTCATTAGAATGAGGAAGTGACATTGTCTTATATTTATACAGGTAGTGTCAAAGAGCAACATCTGCTTTTGTGTTCTACCAGTCAGAAGAAAGATCATTTTTGTATTTTGTAGCTTTGATTTTTAACATCTGGTTACTAAGAAAAGGATCAAAACTTCATTCTCAACAAAATTGGGTTGAGTTTAATTGTATATTTCTTAAATAGATGCTGTGTTGATCTTTTGTATACTTGGTGATGAGATTTGTGTAAATCTGAACTGTGATCAAGGATTTGGTTCAGACCTCTAAAAGTGAGAAGGATGATCAGAAATCTGAAAGAGAAGTTGCTGTTGCATGGACCTCAAATAATCATTGGACCTGTGTCTTGCCTTTGTTCCAGATGGAGGCAGGAGGTAGCGGGAGCTGCTTCTGAGAGCAGTACTAGCTGATAATAGCTTGCCACATGTAACTGAGAGATGAAGATGAAAAAAATTTGTTGCAGATGTTCTCTTTAAGTGTTCTTTGTTTTTCCTGTAGCAGAAATAAAACACCATTTATTGCTAGCCTGGAGATTAGGCTTTAGACCGCGTGTTTTATTTGGAGCAGCACTGCAAAAACTTAGGATTCTAATGTCTTTAAAATTCCACTTGAACCTGAGAAATAAATGGTGAAAAAGAAGGGACAGCTGCCTTTCAAGAGGCATTTAAATGCATTTAAATCCATGTAGTACACCTAGGTGATTCTGAAAACTTTCTGCTCTCTCCCAAGGTGCTATGAGAAGCCATCTTTCTGATTTTAAGAAACACCGAGCAGCCAGGATTGATCACTATGTAGTTGAAGTCAATAAGTTAATAATCAGGTTAGAAAAGGTAATTGTGCTGCTTTTCTAATATTCCAGCCTTTTCAATGCTTCCTAGATATAAAACCATGTTTTAGTATGAAGGGTGCCCACTTATGCAGCAATGCACTTTATAAAGGATAGTAAACTATGACTCTTTACACGTTACTGTCCTCCCTTTTTTATCCTTGTGTAGTATGTTTGGTCTGACCCTGTACTGTGGATATGATTTCTGTTTCCATGAAGTATTTTCAAGCTGAAAATGCTATTTCCATGTGCTTCAGGAACCATCTGTTTTCCTGTACGTTTTCTCCATCCTTTACCTTACAAAGTTTCTCCCTAAGGTTGTCATGATTTTTCCAGCTCTTTATTCAGCAAAATCCACCACTGATACTTGATTTACTTGCATTTTTACTCAGATGCAGTAATATTGGATGATGTAAGAATCATGTCGAAATACTCTGACTTGTGCAGGTTTGGCAGTAATTGTTTAGCACTACTTGTCTGAATAGGAAAGTTGCAGGAATCTGATGTAAAACAGGCTATCTTTTAAAAATGGCAGGCTTCTTTTTCCTGTTGGGCTGGGGGGGGGGTTGCCTTTTTTTTTTTTTTCTTACAAAAGTACAGTTTTCTTGAACGTGTTGTTTATCTTCTAGCTTACATCATTTGACAGAGCAAACACCGAGTCAGCTAAAATAAGAGGTTGGTATGAGCTTAGCTCAGACTACTTGCTGCTATAGTTTACCAGCTAAGGAATTAATTGAACGAATATCTTACATTGTGTGTATTCCCTCCCTCCCCACCCAATCATAGCTATAGAGAAGTCTGTTGTGCCTTGGGTCAATGATCAGGATGTTCCATTCTGCCCAGACTGTGGCAATAAGTTCAGCATTCGAAATCGACGTCATCATTGTCGCCTTTGTGGGTCTATTATGTGCAAGAAGTGCATGGAACTTGTCAGTCTTCCTTTGGCAAGTAAGTGCAGTGGGTGGTTTCATTCCTCCTTTCCTTATCTCACTCAGGGTACAACTGCATCCTGGCTTTTTGCAAGAAGAAAACAAGTTTAACGTTCTGCTTGTGTGGGAAAACTCGTTCCTTAATGTGTCATTCAATTCCACGCAGACACTTGTCTGCAAAACAGAATAAGAAGAATGATTTCTCCATTCTTTGTCTCTGTTCCTTCTTCAGATTTGGAAGTGTTACATAATGCTGAACAAGTTACTAGAATATACTAGTATATACTACTACTAGATCTGGCATATTCCAAAATTGTACTGAGTACCATAAGTATGGGGGTATTGATATTTGGAGTTATAACTGCCAAGGTTCTTGACATGTAAAACTACTGTGGATATTTCAAGTCTTGCCCATGTTTGTCCAAATGCCGACATCAAGGCAATTCATCCACAAGCCTTTAAGAAGCACTTCCATCTTCAGTTTCCTTATCTAGTGCATTGGAGAGGAGACTGTATTTTCTGTGGAAATAAATGATGTTAATTGGGCTCTTCAGAGAGTTCAAGCACAAAATAAGGACAGCATTAACATACCTGTTTTCCACACACAGTTTTGTAACTGTGCAAGCTCCAACGTGAGAATGCTTCTAGGCGTAAACAAAGCAAGCAGTTCCCGGTAGTGTGCTTTCCAGCTGCTTGTAGAATGGAGCAGGATCTTACAGTGAAGACACAAATTCTGACTTCTAGTTTTGGTTGTCATGGCTTCCTTGCATGTCTTTCAGCAGACTTTTTCAAGCTGGTTTTCTAGTATTTCAGGTAATACTAGCTTCTGTTAAAGCGCAATTCATTTGTGTTGATAAAATCTGTTGGCCTCTCCAGTCACTGTAGAATTACCTGTGTATAACTTTTAGGCAAACTCACCAGTGCCAGCAAAGAGGCCTTGAGTTCTCATACTAGCCCAAACTCCTCACCTAATAGTGTCCATGGCTCCCGCCGTGGCAGCATTAGCAGTATAAGCAGTGTGAGCTCAGTTCTGGATGAAAAGGATGATGACCGAATCCGTTGTTGTCGGCACTGCAAAGACACCCTGCTGAAAAGAGAACAACAGATTGATGAGAAAGAATACACTCCGGAGATTGTGAAACTCTATGAGGTAAATCAAGCTCCTTGCTGCTTTCATATTCGGTGTATATACCTGCAGTTGTCACTGCTTGGCTACTGGCTTGTTCTCTCACATCCAAGCTCTCTATGGCTTAATATTCACCTGCGTACTAATAGACTCTATTGGTTCTTCATGCCACATAACAAAGATAAATCTGAAATGATGAAGCCAGTTGCCATGTAGTGTTCATATCCCATGATAACTTAACCTCATTTTAAGGCACATCTTTATTCTCACCATCTGGAACTAATAGTTCTGAGATGTCCATCTTTAAATTGTGAACTATGTCAACTGGGATTCCTCAGAACAATTCTTGTTAAACCAGTGATGTGCTGTGCACTTCGTTAATGGGCTGCACTGGAATTATACAACTTCAATTGTCAGTACTGTTTGTCCTCACACTGGTGGCAAATACTTTTTGGAACCATCTAAATTGACCAACAGTGTATGGCTGGAACTTGGTGTTTAAATACACTTTGATAGCAGGTACTGACAAGCATTTGGTATCTTTTCAATACAGTCTGCAACCCCAAGGTTAGTATTAATGGGGGTTTCTGTTGGTGCTCCATATGAAGAGGCTAAGACTAGAAGTTGCCTAAGTTGCCCATTAATTCAGTTTCTGAATTCAAGTTCACCTTGCGGGGGTACAGAGATTCTTTCCCTGTTCCTGACCATGCCATCTGTGTTCTGAGGACAGCTGGAGGGTGCTGTGATCCTGAATAGATGGCTTTCATCACTGTTAGCTTTGAATGTGCTTAGGCACATTGAAAGGCCTATGTCAGTGTGTGCTTACGCTAGTGTTTTGATGCAAGTTCTTTTATACACTTTGTTTTAATAAGAAACTCCGACTCTGCATGGAGAAGGTTGACCAGAAGGCGCCAGAATATATAAGGATGGCAGAATCGCTGAAGTAAGCCCCGTTTGCTAATTTTGCTTATGAATATATGCATTTTTCTGCAACTGTAAGCGTGGGAAGTAGTAAGGAATTGGTGTGCTAAGGCTACAAGAGTGTGTAGGTCATGAGAAAGTACTAGATTTTTTTTTTTTAATCTAGATAAATACCTGTCCAAACCCCATGTTAGTTCATGGATTAGATTATTAAAGCAAGTATTAAAGCCAATAAGTGTCATCCCTGTGATCACTTATTAATTAACTTATGACTTATTATTAACCCCAGAGTTTTGCTGCATGATTTGGGTGCCTGAATTAATATTTTCTTCACACAAATTTATATTTAAAAAAAAATAAAATGTTAGAGTTATGCTTTCAATTTGTAGAATGGAAGAAATTCTAGGGTTTTAGCAGTCTTAAATACAGCTTCTGATTTAAGTGTGGTCAGAATTTCATGTTATAGACCTGCATATAAATAGGGCTTACGTTGCTTACATCTGTAAGTGTAATGACCTGCTGAAAGACTTGCCATATTGGATAAATGTAGTATAAGCCTGCAACATGTGCTTAATATATGAAACATAATAGAATAGTGAAGGCTAGAGGGAAAAATAGTACATCTCTTGGCTATAAAAAAAAGTTACTTCTGGCATTTGTGGTATTGCTGAAATGGATGGATTTCAAAGAGTTTATGAAGGCAAAGAAGGAAGCTGTACAGCAGATGAATTTGAGGAAGCTGCTCCAAAGGAGATGCAAAGCAGGCTACTATGTTTTTTTAATTTGAATTTTTACTACTTAAAATACTTTTTTCGTAACATCTTGAAAACTTCAGAGAATAAGTAGTATGCACAAATGCATGCATTGTGGATGCAGTGCTGACTTCGATCTTTACTCCTCCCCAACTTACGTTTGATCACCTCATAAGGAGCACTAGGATCTCCTCTCAAAAGGATTGTAACAACAATCACATTTTGCATTTCTTTACAGCCTTACAAAAATGTGAGTGGTTTTGTTTTCCCTACTTGACTTCCTGAATTTTTATGTTGTTGAATTAATTGAGGGGTTCCTTCCTTTATTCAGATTTCACTTAGTTGTATCTGTGGTTAGATTTACTATATGTCTGTGTTTTGATTCTTACAGAGGCATATATCCAAATATTAAGGTATGGTCACTTGTGACTCTGCAGATCTATTAAGGATCTTACAAGTTTTGCAGATTAGGAGATAAGTGTTACACCAAGGATTTTGCATTGGTTCGTTTATTTTTACAAGCATGGCTGTGTTCACTAAAATGTACTGCAGTAGCACTCAGCATGTCATTTGGATGCTCTTCAAACAAAGGAGTATGGCTTTTATTAATAGTAACATTGCATACAGAGAAGAAGTCTGATTTTTGTTTTGTTCTTTTAAACCACTTCCCAGTGAGGTGCCACTGTCATGCTTTGACATATTGTCTTTGCAAAAAAGAAGTACGAGGGTACAATTCTTGTTGGACAAATGAGCCTCTTGGAAACTGTTGTAGTAGGGTATTACTGTCCTCAGCTGGATGATATGGCTTCCAGATAGTGCCACAGCAAAGGATGCTTTGAGTGCTTCTCATCTGGTCTTGTGTAAAAGCAAGCCACCTTCACCTAAATCTAGCTGGCTTCCTCTGTGCTGCAGTGTATAAGCAGCATTCACACAGCATGCTCGTGCACAATTTCTTGCTGTACTAGACTCCTAACTGGGGTAACTTAAATCTCTCCATCTGTATCTGCAAGAGGATGTCATGTTATATTTCCAGCTTGCGTAGTAGAGAACTACACACATTGGTCTTAGTCTACAAAGCACATAAAAGTATGAACGTCCTGGATGATGGAAGCATGCATCAGACAGAAGATTCTAACTGATGAAATCAAAAACTTCTGACTAGTACTGAGTCCTGGGAAGTTACTTTTGAGAGCATGATCATAATTTTGTATATTTGAGGTATAAAAGGAGGGGGAAGCTTAAAAACTGGTGGAGTCTTCCACATTAAATATTAATATACTTTCTCAATAAATATGAGATTCTAGTGATTGTATCTCCATGTAGACACAGTGAGTTGCTAGCATCTTAAGTATTACACCCATGTGGGGTTGTAGACTTTTGCTTTCTGACAAACATAAGTAGAGAGAACTATTTTAATGGTATAGTTGCTTATTTAATCAGTGTGTGGTTTTTTTCTGCACCCAGTGGCCTGGAAAAAACACAGAATAGATGCATTTGTTAAGTTGTGCATATTTCAGATATTATTGATAGAGTGGGATTCTTGTATTAAAATCCAATTTCTCCTATAATTGTAAATAATAAAATCATAAATAAAATTATCTATGAAATGTTCATAAGTTGATAGTCATTTTCCACTTCTGTCAGAAGTAAAGGGTTTTTAAACACAATGAGCTCAAAATAAAGGCATTACAAAGGATTACCTATCCTTACATTTGTTGATGTTTTCAAGGGATAACTTTCAGTGTTTTATTTATTGTTAGCTGGATGCATGACTTACAATAAAGTTGTATTTATTTCTTTAGTGCTGGGGAGACGACCTACAATCTTGAACATGCTAATGACTTGAGGGTGGAGATTCAAAAAGTATACGAATTTATAGATGCCTTAAGGTAAAGGGAGTGCTCTCCCTCCCTCTCTTCCCCCCCNTCATATATGCACATTAGAACAGTAAGGAAAAACTGGATTTCTTTTTTTCCTCTTGCAATACAGCTTGTGCTAAATCTCCTTCTGTAATGACTTTTCTGCAATTTTTCTTATTCTCAACTGTTGGGACCTATGTTTGTGTAGCATCTAGTTGCTTATTCATACAGATAGTCAACTTGTCTTCTCAGCTGTAAAGAGCATGTTGAAAGGTAGATGCTGTCCCTGTGCACCATCAGCTTCTACTTCCCTTTCCAACCATGCATTCCTCTGTAGTAAAAATAACTTTAGGCACAGAGGAAACAAATATAGGCATCATTTGTTTTTGTTTTTTTGTTTTTTTTAGTGTTACAGCTTGTAATATCTAGAATGGTCTACCTAAAAGAGCATCGGAAAATGTTCATTTGATGTTGTCTGCCTCACTTTGTTGTATTTTCCTTGGCCCTTGTTTTTGAACTGATGAGACTGTATATTTGCTTTGATTCAGTAAGAAGATCTTGAGTCTAGGCTTGCATGAAGAGCCCCAACCTCATCCTAAAACACTACAGCTTCAGAGAATGATAAGATATTCAGCCACACTTTTTGTTCAGGTAAATGGAATGCTATGTTACGAGCTGTATTTAAATTTTATATAGAGTTCTCTTCTTTGCTAGGCATCCCCATGGTTTAAAACTATTTTGATCATTTTAAACTCTATAGTTCTATATATTTTCTGTAGTTCCTCTGAATATGGATAGTGTAGTCAGAGCAGTGTTGTGTTCAGGGGCCTAAGGGAATGCGTGAATCTTGGCTTTGTCTCTGGTGGAGGTTCAGCCTAGCTGGCAGTATAGTTAAAGCAGCCATGATGTGCTCAGACTTGCAGCAGTGACTGTAGCGTAGAAGTACTTCTCATTTGTCTGTGGAGTGTTCTGTTGGTGGTATTTTTCTATTTTCAAGAAAAATCTTCCTGAAAATTTGGCTGAATGCCTGCAAGTAACACTGTAAACATTTCAATTTTTGCCAGGAAAAACTGCTTGGCCTAATGTCCCTGCCAACCAAAGATCAGTATGAAGAATTGAAGAAGAGAAGACTGCGTATGGTAAGACAGGTTAAGATCTGTAACTTGTATGAGGGCCTCCTTCAAGGACTTAAACACATATACAATTATTTACTATTCAGAGTTAATCTCAATGTATATGAATAGCTGTCCTTAACACTGGACTTCAGTCTTTTTCATTTTTGTTGCATTCCAAAAGCTACTATCATCAGTGACCTTTAACACTGATGCCCTATTACAGAAGTATCTGCTATAGTTGTATGTGATGATACAGTTACTGTCCAAATCAGTCTGAGACTACACTTTGGACAGTTGGATTAGGCACTTTTTGCTCTATGTACAGCACTGTCACTGCTCCTCCTTGCCCTCAAGCTTGTACAGGCAGATGTGAAGGGATTTCATTAAATATCTTCACAAATAAACTGAAGGGAAGCATCTAGGTATTATGAAAATGTACATTTTCTGCAGAGTAACCAAAAATGGAACTGATCTGTTTGTGACAGCAGTGTCTAAGGTAGATATAGCCTAACTTTTTGTACCTATGTATATTAAAAATAGAATTTTTCAAGCTCATGATGTTCTCTCCCTACATTTTTGTTTTAGGTGGCTCTTGAAACACACAGAAAACAAGAGGAAAAGCAGAAAGACTTGATTTCCAGATCTGCAGCTGCAGTTAATGGTGATGCAACTCACCTAAAAAAGGGATCAGTCAGGAAAGCTGAAGGCTGGTTACCTACATCTAGCATATCTCGACAGAGTGAGATAGCAGACCCACTTCTTCAGCAGATTGACAATATCACATCCTTTATTAAGCAAGCAAAGGCAGCTAATCGACTAGATGAGGTTCGTATGTTGCAAGAGAACCTGAGGCAGCTTCAGGATGAATACGATCAACAACAAACTCTGAAAGCTATCGAGCTTTCTAAAAAACAGGCAGAAGAGGAAGAGATGCAGAGGGAGGAACTTCAGGTCCTTTGTGAAAAAGAGTGGGAAAGAGAACAGCACAAATTCATGTCTCAGCATTCAAGGACACGCTCCTTAGACTTCAGAGAAGTCAAGCAGCATCAGCATGAAGTTGCAAAAGAGAATTGGAACTTGATAGCACATGGATTGGATTTGGATATTACTCGGATGAAAGGGAACCCAAGTTTTGAAACTACTGCTGTTCAACAGCTGCCAGCTAAAGAGTACTTAATCTTTCCAGTCAAACCCCAGAACGTCCCACAGTGTGACAATGACCAAAATCGGGCAGCCTGTCTAAACCCCTTTGAAGATGCAGATACCCCTCTATCAGAGGAAGATCCTGCTAACCCATTTGCCAAAGATATTTCTCCACAGATTTCTTTCTCTAACACAGTTCTACAAAGTGATAAGAAAGAATATAATCCATTTGAAAATGAGGAGGATGAACAAACTAATGGAGCTTCTGTCAGTGCTTCAAACCCATTTGAAGAAGATGAAAATCCATGTCAAAAGTCTAGGGGCAGTTGGAATTCTGGGAATCCATTTGAAGAGGGATCCTCTACCAATCCTTTTGAAGTGGAGGATGGCAATGAGATCTCAGGAGAGGAGGCTATAGAGGAGGAACTGCTTCTCCAACAGATAGATAATATCAAAGCCTATATATTTGATGCCAAACATAGTGGACGAATGGATGAGGTGGAGGTACTGACAGAGAACTTGAAGGAATTGAAGTACACCTTGGCAAAACAAAAGGAGAAATCCAACTGTTGAAGCAGCAACAGGGCTGTGTAATAATTATTTCAGGTCCACTGTTAAAGATGGGAAAGTGGAGCACATAGTTGTAAACAGGAATACAGGTTACAAGAGGGAATTGGGAGAATCTTTTTTTTTTTTTTTTTAAATGCACTTTCATTTATGCATTTCCACTACTACTCAGCCTTGAAGAAAGAAAATTGAGGAATGCTGCTAGTCTTGGAACACTTAAAAATTTTAAAATAACTTGTTACAACCCTCTTAATTCTGATTGGTCTTACCGTTTACTTATTTTGGTCAAAAGGGTTAAGTGGTAATAGGGAACTACGACTTGGAAATGGTTTTGGGGTTGGTTTGTCATCTTTCCTCCTCCTTTCTGTTGTGTTATTGTAGTAGTTGTATTATTGGCTTTTCAAATGGGACTTTGACTAAAGAGATGAAAATGTTTCTAAAACTTCTGCATCTTTTGATAATGGCACATTACAAGTGTTACAGGCTAGCCTAGTTGCCCTAATGGAGTTACAAGAAAGTGCTGCTGAAAGGCTGCTGTGATTCTTTGAGATACAGAATATACAGGCTGCAGATCAATTTTGTGCAATGCTAATACATAAAAGGGATTTTAAGACTATGAGAAACTTTATAACCAATCTTAATATGAGTAACTTTTTAAATGCATTTATAAAAAATTCCTGAGTAAAATTTGGGTGCTGCCTTTTCATCACTTCTAATTTCCCAGTTGCTCTAGGCACAAATTGCAGTGTAACAGAGAAAGCCATACTGGCTTCAGAGACCTACTTGTGTTGGAATGAATAAATATTCAGTTCCAGGGAAAAGAACATCAGGCTAGCACAAACTATAGTACTAAAGGTGACCCTGCAGTCCCTAACTATATTATGGAACCTGTACATTCCTTTATATCCTCTGGGTGATGGAATGATCATGTTTGTTTTATCTGTGAGACTGGAACCCTCTTCATAGCATTTTGAGAACAAAAAATCTTGTTTACAATGGAGAGCTGAAGTGCCACTGAACTGGAATTCTGTGAAAGCTGGGCTGTGATGGTGCCAAGTAGCAGTTCCTATCTTATAGTTGATTCCCATCAGAAGACATTATGAGAATCAGGCATGTCTGTCTTAAAGAAGCAGCTCCAGACTGGAGTCTTGGTGTGAACCTGTGACCTGGGGGATGGCTAGGTGAAGGCAGCACCTGTGGTGCAGGGGGGCTTAATGCTGGGCTTCTGAAGATTGCTATGTAAAATGCAAGGAGCATTCAGTGTTAAGTCAGCGTGTATCTCTGCAAAAGACTGAGCCTGAGCTGCTTTGATTTTTGTTTTTGAATGGCAGAGGTCCCTCATCAGGCATCAGTGTTTGGAAAAGGTGGTTGGGAAGAGTTAGTCAAAAGGGTGTATTTAAAGCTGAAATAGAGGAAATCGGGCAGATCACACTGCATAGTGCTAATACTGGTGGGCTTAGTCAAAAGTGCAGTTTTATGGAATGGGACACTTTATGTCTCCAATAACATATGAATAGCATAGGTATAACTTGAGCATTATGTAATATTTCAGAGACACAAATAATCATGCTACCTAAACAGCAGGAACCCTAGTTTTATTTTCTTGTAGATATGTGGAGGTATGGACTTGTAGAACTTCTGTTTCAAACAAACAAAACATATCGTCAGTAACACTAGTAACTGATCAAAATAACTTAGTGCAGCCACTTGAAGAACATAGCTGTCCTTTTACTGTAGCCTAAATCTGAGGTTGAAAGGTGTGCAGAATGGGTTGTCTTAAGGCCCTGAGGTTTTATACTGATATGTTTTACGATTGTTCATTGAGTCCTGAAGTGTTACTTTGCACCAAGTGAAATGAAGAACGGAGGATTCTGAAAGGTTGTAAAATAACTTATGTGCACTGTGGCACCAGATTTATGAAGGCAGCAAAAAATACACATTAAGATAGCTAAACTTTATCCCCAGAATTATTTGTTTTAAAAGTAGTAGTATAAGGTAACTCTTTAAGACAGACTAGTTTGCTAGTCAAGAGGCTTGCTCCCTGCACTATAACCCAAAGCTTCTTTTGGTATCAACATTAAAAGAATGTTTCAGTGGCTTCAGCTTTAGCATTTAAAAAGTGTTTTTCCTTGTTGTAACTATCCTGCATTGTTTGCATTTTCAGTCTAATACACTACTAAAGTATCCTTATTGTACATGTAACAATGTATTTTTACAAGCAGATAAGACTAGCATACCTCATGATCATTGTCAGTGTTAAACATGACTAGCGATCTGATACTAAAGTCATCTCCAACGTGAAGACCTTATGCCACTCTTTGGACTGCTGTGTAAGGCTCACAAGGCACAACACAATGAAGACATCTTAACCATAAAGCTAAAAAAATAACTAGCATTGACATTTGTTAAAATTGCATGCACTACTCTGTATGGAAACTTTGTAAACAGATGAAATAAAATAACATTTATTTTGTGCCGTATTTGCCCTTGATAATTTTCTAGAGGATGCTCACATTGGTGGGAAATTTTGTATTCAGCCATTTGCGCAAGAATGCTCGTATCTTTCTACAGTAATTTGAACATATAAGCCTGAATTAATGGTATATGCAATTACATAATTCAAAGCAATGTAGGGCTATCATATATTCATATACTATTATAGGTACTCTGTAATTGGCGAGGCAGAAGCTACTATGATCTAAAACTTTGACCATCTTCAGGGGCCAGGAGCATCTGAACTAAAAGGAGGTACACAGCAGCACTGGCCTCTGAAATACAATGAACTTGCTGGCTAGAATTACCTGGAAGTTAAGTTCTCTAGCTACAGTTCTCCTCCGTATGTAGGTTTTTATTCCTGGCCTTCATTTCAGCATTTACTGTCAGTGGGGAGTATGGCAGTTGGCTGTCTTCAGTTAGTGCAGGCTGGAAATGGGTGGGAACACAAACCATTCTATAAATCTGTGGAACTCTGTGCTGCTTCTAAGAGAAATTAACTTTTACCCCTAGTTTCTCTATCCTAAAGTATGGCCAGCAGGGTGAGGGAGTGATTTTGCTATAACCTTATGTCTGTAGGCATGAGTACAAAACAGGGCTCTGGTCAGTTTTCCTTGTTGCTTTCACACAGCCTTGACTGCAGTGCTCCGTAAACCTGGCACAATGAAAGCTGCTTTTTTTAACTTACATTTATTTAATATTTTTCACTTTAATTATTCTGGTTGTAGCTGTAACACTTGTGGGACAAGGATGTCAGTATCACATGAACCTGCTTGTTCCTGTTTCCAGGATGTGTTAACTCTTGTCTCTCACCGAAGTACCTTGATCATCCAGCCCTGAGGAAACACAGCTGCATGACTTCAGATGTCAGGCTGATGCTTCGTTTTTCATAGCAGCTTTATATTTTCCCCTCATCTCTTTGGGCAGTGGCACAAAGGCAGGGCAGGGAACTTGGCCTTCAATTTCACACATGCACTCTCGCAGATGATACTTCTTGGGCCCAAAAGTTGCAGGATGTGATAGTTTTTTTCTTTCTCTTTCCTCTTTTTCAAGTGTTTCTCTAGAAAAAGATATTTGTTTGTTACCATCAGAAGCCTGAACTGCAGCCTTTCCTATCCCTTCCCTGTAAGCAATTTGCCAGGAGGATGGATTTACCTTGGTAATAACAATTTTTGAAAAGGAGTATTTTTTCCTATAGCTGACAAGTTTGTAGGGACTGTATTATGATGCATGCTAGATGATATAATCAGCTTATTAAGCGTTACTTACTTGCTTTTCCCCAAGATTTTTTTAATGTGTTCAGTTATCTCTTTGTTGGTTTTATCTTCCACATCAACCAAAACTTGTTCTCCACTGTCTGTTAAAAAAAATCATGGCAGTATATCAGAAGTTGACGTTCCTGTAGCCCCCTCCCCACCACATGCAATGGCACAGTGGCTGCGAAAGTGCTCTAAAGACACGAAACCTAAAAAAATAAAATAGAAATCTGCTGCTCTGCTACAATTCACACTAACGCACAATTTCCAACGGGAAAGGCAAAGCCAAGCCGTCGTGCACACCGACGCGAGGCCGGCGACCAGCAGCGCCAGGCACAGGCCGCGCGGGCCGACACACAAAGGCGCTTCCCGGGGCAGGCCGCAGCGAGGCCCAGC
>VXAA01005410.1:0-23047 GCA_013399115.1 Anseranas semipalmata
GAGACAGGGGAACCTTTGTTTCTAACACCAAATGTTGAATTAAAGATGCAGCACTTAGAAGATAAAAGAAATTAGTTTCATTACTACATATCCCACAAGGTACACAAGTATTTATGTTTAAATAATAATGTTAATATTAGGATAACTATAGCATAATCAGTTGTGCTTCATTACACAATCTTACTGTAGCTGCAGCAGTATTTCAATTTGATGCAATCACATAGACATTTAGCACTTTGAAGCAAAAACCAATTTCTTAGTTTATGCACAAAAACATTTTTTACTTCCCTGATGGCTATGTCATTGGAAATATTATTAAATCTCAAATCAGGCACATATAATAAAAAAAGTCAACATGACAGTTTCAAAACCTGGTTTAAACACCTTTCAACAGAAAAGTTTTAAATCATTTCATTTTTTAGTAAAGACTCAAGGGTAACAAGTGGGTAATGTTGCAGAGACCAAAATTCCCTAGGAACACTTCACACTAGCATATATTCAAGTTCAGTCACGCCTATGAAAGCAAATTTAAAGTCAGAAACAGAACTGCTTTCAAATTCATTTGGTCCTGTAATAAACCAGTATGACAAGGATTCTTCAAGATCTTCTGGCTTCCCTACAGTCTATAAAGAGGTGTTTTTTTTTTTTTTCTTTGAGTTGCATCTAGACTCAAAAAAAAAAAAAAAATCAAGAAAACAACACAAATATACCTTTTTCCCTACCAACCCCAACACACACCTTCCCTTATTGGTTTCCTCCCTACTGAATAAACACAAGATTAGTTCATTAAGTTAAGGTTAGCCTCTGTGACTACTTTTCAGTTTGTTGTATTTGTTCAGATCTTGTATTTGCCAGTTTCATGTAGGTAAAACAACATATACATTTTCAGTAAGAACTTATAAAAATAGACACAATGAACAAATGCAAGAATATCACAGGCGTAGATTTGCAAAAGGAACAAACTCCTACTGACTTTTATCAGCAAAAAGGCATTTTCCTCTTAGTTAAATAAGCTTTCCTTGACAGGAATATTTTTCTCCACCTCCAATTATTTACCAGTGCTGTCAAAATCAGCAGTTTCACATTGGTGAAAATGACTATATAAGGTGCAAAGATCCATCTATTCAAGTGTAGTTGCAATGGACTTTTGGGAAGCAGATTAAAAAAAAAAAAAAAAGACATAAATAACATTCAAAGTACAGTGGAAAATGGTTTCCCAAATGGTTTCCCAAATTCAGCTTGCTCTTGAAAGGCCATTCCAGATATACTGACTGATTGTATACAGATAAAGGACAGGGACCATTCATGCAGAAGAAAGGGGGCCTTCTGTCTTTAATCTTGCATTAGCAGGAGCTGCTGTGATGCAGCTGCCACTGAGAAAACTCAGGTCAAAAGCAGAAATGAGGGGTGGAGACGGGGGACTGGCAAAAAGGCACTTTGTGAACATCTCTCCTGCCAGGACCAATCATCCGTCCTTTATTTTATAGAACGTGTCATATGGTGACGAGAATAGTATGTCCTGTGTCAAATCAATGAAGCCAGCACTTTGTCCTGCACCTCAGCAACCATCATGAAAGATTAATTTGCACAGCATGCAACTACACTTCAGTCCAATTATATTCCCAGGGAGATTCTTGATTGTGTCTCAACTCCAGGCAAGACAGGCAGGGGGCACCTCCAAGCAGGCAGGGGCCCGCTTGGAGCCTGTAGCCCCAGACACAGTTCAAACCAAGGCTTATGGGCAAGCCTACCATCAACAGACTGCTGCAGTGACTTCAGGTATCTCTGGGAACCTGTCACATTAGTTAGGTTTTCAAAACTGAGTTAAAATGTGTATTATTTCCAGCATTCCAGATTCTTCTTGCTACATTTGCCTCCAAAGTTTTCACTAGTGAGTGGCAGAAGGTACTGTGCAGGCATTAACGCACAATTACGTCCTCTTCAATCATTGTGGTGGCTGAACTTTACTGTTTTTTTTTCTCTCTCTCTAAAAAGAAAAAAATATTACCAACCAATTACCCTCTTCAATGAGTGTATCATATGTAAATTCAGAGATTGCTAGCATATAAAACTGGTATTTCATTCTTTTTGAAATGGACAGAAGATGTAGTTTGGTAGTCTGGATGTGGAATCACTGCTTGAAAAACATAAAGGACCTTAGGAAACTTCTGCTTACTTTCTGTGTTTCCTTATATATTAGTTTCCAAAGTTCAAAGACAACTATCTTGAAAATGGAATATTTCTAGTTGTGTTTCAGTAATGAAATCTAGCAAGCAATTGTCCTCCCATTGTTGCATTAAGTTGCTGGGAATTAAAGGGCACAAAGTTTTAAAAGCTTAATTTGAGTGTCAAAAATAGTCTTGGACAGAAAAATAACAATTCATATAAGCAACCTGGAGAGAATATTGCAAAAGAAAACAATGTCTTTTAGTCTGTATGCCACTGTCTATTATATGTGGTTTTAGTTGTCTGTACATCATTGCATCCTATTTGAATGACTTGCCCTTTATTGGCAACTTATGATTGATACCAAAGCATTAAAGTAGCATTGTACGTACCCTGCTCCTCGATTTTGACCATCAGACATTTGCTGATAATGTTAATATATGGTAGTTTGCAGTTCTCTCATAATCTTCCCACCCAGGGTAAATCTGATCCTCATTAATATGAGGTGGACACCTTCTCGATTTCCCCATCTGCTCTGCTACTGTCAGCTTTACGTTGCTTTTATGGCACTGTAGTAAAAAGTAACATGCCAATGCTTTTATAAAACTGATTCAAACTATTTTAGGAGTAAGAAGTCAAAAATGTGTACAATGGTGTGTTAAAAATTGCCTACTCTGATAAGAATTTAGAATAGTTCAGTCAGCAGGGACCTACAAAGACCATCAAGTCCAAGTGCCTGACCACTTCAGGGCTAACCAAAAGTTAAAGCATATTATTAAGGGCATTATCCAAATGCCTCTTGAACACTGACAGGCATGGGGCATCAACCGCCTCTCTAGGAAGCCTGTTCCAGTGTTTGACCACCCTAATGGTAATGACCTAATATCCACTCTGAACCTCCCCTGGTGCAGCTTTGTGCCATTCCTGCTCATCCTTTCACTGGTTACCAGGGGGAAGAGATCAGCACCTCCCTCTCTATTTCTACCCCCCTCACAAAGTTGTAGAGAGCACTGAGGTCGCCTCCTAGCCTTTTTTTCTCCAAACTAGACAAACCCAGTGTCCTCAGCCTCACCTCACAAGGCACGCTTTCCAGCCCTTTTACCAGTTTCGTTGCCCTCCTCTGGATGCTTTCAATTATCTTAACATCCGTCTTATATTGTGGAGCCCAGAACTGCACACAATATTCCAGGTGAGGCTGCATCAACACTAAATATTGCAGGAGAATCACCTCTTTTAACTGGCTGGCTATGCTGTGCTTAATACACCTTAAATTTAATCTGGGGTAAGCATGAGATTGCCTGTGTTTATTAAATTTTACAAAGAATTTAAGCAGATAGCTTTTGTTTTGTTTTGTTTTGTTTGATCACATTAACACGTTCAGCCACCTCCTCTCTGGTTAAATTATTCCCGCATTCTTCCTGTCACTCCTTTTGGAGTCGTCCCTGAAATGCTCTCCCTTGCCACACCATAGTCCTATGCAAAGACTCGTTGCTGACATACCTTGTAGGAGAGATCCTTCAAATAAGCATCCAGGTTGTCTTTGCTTCTGGTATGAGAAACAGTCTCATACTGAGAAACAGCCTGTCTGGATCTATCGTGTCTCTCCGGCACAAAGGTGAATTGCCATTTCTGGCATCCTGGTAGAAAGGCAGTAGCCAGGTACGTTACTGTTTATGTTGTCTGCTGAAAGTTAAACATACTTTTGTCACTGTTGCTGCTTCCTTGAGCTGCCAAAAAGAAAGACTGAAAAAACATAGCTGAGAATAATTGTTTCATCACTTCAAAAACACCAAACCCCATTACTCCATTAAAATCTGTTGCATCTGTTATTGTAGTGTGCTAGCGGTAACTCTTGTGAGGTGCCATTTCAGGACGTATAGGTAGGATGGAAACTGCCTACATTTTCTTTTCATTGAAAAGAAGTGAGATGCTGTACAGAATGGTAGATCCATTTAAAACAAAATAACTGGAGCTGGATCTTTTTGTAGATTTACCACTTTAATTAAAGGTGTTACCCAAAAAGGTCTTCACTTTCATGTACTAATTGCCATTAATGAAGGAAGACAACAATGAAATGTTGATTGTTCATTTACAGAAACTTCTAGCCAATGACATGAATTAAAAACGTGACTAGCAGCCAGGAAGATAAAAACCTGTAAAATATTATAACTGATTTATCAGTTTGAATTTGTACTATCCAGTATATTTATACATCATTTTTGAGCAGAAATTATTATATTTCAGGAAAAAAAAAAAACAGCAACAACGACAAAATGTCTTCATAATTTCCTGAGAGACAAGTTCTCTTTGGCAGGAACCTGAATTAAAATGGAAGCCATAACTAGGTTATACGCCATTTCTAATGGAGGAAGTAATTTAAGAGAGAAAAAGGTAAAGCAGATATTTTCTCAAGCTTTTCATATCTGTACTTGTGCAGCAATCACAAGCTACAGAAATATAACTCAGTAGGTTTCTGTCAGGAATACACTGGAAATGATCCACTCCTACTTTCACTCATATGCAATAATTGTATTAAACCAGACATGAATCAAGTTAGAGTAGGACTTGAATTAATTATTATTTTCATCAAAAAACAGTGCTGGAAAATGACTGTGTACAGAGCTGTATGCACTACTGCCACTCCTTCCAGGAGTAAGGCTTTCTCTTTAGGAGATGCTCATGTAAGTGGGAATTACCTGATCATTCCCCACAGAGGGGCACAACACTGTTCATAGCTCTATGCCATCAGCATTTATACACTATATAGTTATGTCCATTCTACTTCCACTTCAGAGCATATGCAATTACAGTTCGCCTGACGTGGGCACATAAAGCAAAGATATTGTTGTTCAGCACCAGAGTACCACAAACTCCAGATGTTTTTTTTTATTAAAGGGGTTACACCTAGTTCATAAATGATGACAAAAAATAAGGCCATAGCATGTGTTTAATAATATACTGTTCTGAAAATTTCCAGGAAAATACAATTAAGAGCTCCTCTTCTATTTGTGGTCACATCGTTAAAGCATTAGGTCACTGCCGTAGCATCTCCCATCCCACTGATTTCTCAGCACCCCTGCCTCCACTGCTATACACACACACACACACACACCAAAAGCCAGTAAACACAGCATACAGGAGCATCAAATCTCCAGAATGTCAGGAACCTGCCATCACATAACCCTGTAAAAAATCAGTCCATGTACTCACACAAGTACAGCCCTGATTTTCATCTGACGGATTTCTTGGAGATGCTCTCTCGCTGAGGACTGTCACTTAACTCAGGTTACACAACAGCAGCCATCCCTGAAACACACAAAGCCACAACAAATTCAAAACAACAGCTAAGCATCTACAACACCTCTGAACTCATTCTGAAGCTACCCAAGCATGTTGTAGCAAGTTGTATCAGGCACATCTCATTTACTAAGCCTGATTGACAAAAACAACACCCAGGATATTGTAGAAATGAAAGAAAGGCATCAGCACCTAACCTGGGACTTTGACAACTGCTAATAGTTCAAGTCCAAAGCAAACTTAGAAGCCCTTACACAACAACTCACTAGTTCTGGAGGTACTTAAATGCAGCGAGTGCTTCCCCTCATAAGCTACAGTTTTGCTTTTGAATACACTGTGATTTGAATACGACGTGTTTACTGACAAACAGCTCAGGGCTCAGCTTACATTTAAGTCCAAGTTAAAAACATAAAATAAAGCCCTTCACCACCTAAGTCCTCAAGGGAATCAAAGTAATTCTTAGAGAGCACAGCAGAACAGACCTCTACAGAGCACGTGTCTACAGCCTCAGAATACCAGAGGGCAGGTTAAAAACACAGGTTCAAGACCTACCTCTGACTCCCTTCCTGAGAAGGCTCAAATGCAAATTGAACAAAACAAGAAAAAACATTGTTTTCTGTTCTCCAAGCAGTCACATGCTAAACAAAAGAGTCTTCTAAATTATAACTTTCAAGAACAACCAAAACCAGGTAGTTACCTACAGCTCTGAATAAAACACCTGCAGAAGAGGATAGAAGTTTTTCCCCTTGCTAATAGTTGGATTTGCTACTAGTGGGCCCTGAGGCACCTACCCTGGCCCTACCACTTCCAGGCCCTTTCTATCACTTCAGTTCTTCCTTTGGTTTTATTTTCTGTTAACCCTGTTATCAAGAGGGGCTCTTTTTTATTTAGTGCTGTAGCATGGTCACAATCTTAATCTTCCTGGGAAAAGCAGCTATTCTGTTCCTACATACTGAATACTGAATACTTGGTTTTACACCTCCTGGCATTGCTTTCTGGCAACAATAGCTGACTAGCAACATGGTTTGAAGCCAGAAGTGAGGCTGGAAAAGAGCAAAAATCTAATGTCTCCAATTGTGATGCTAATTAGAAACCAGAAATAATTGTCTTTCTTTGTAGGCCATGCCATATTTTAGACATGAATACAGCAAGCTGATGTATGTGAGCAGATCCCCCTGTGACTTCCCAGCACTGCAGGAAGGAAAGGAAAATGACTGTGCAGAACAGTTTGAATAATTAGGTGCCTTAATTAGAAAGTAGAATGATGCTTCCAGCATCCATATCATTTTGCCTTGGTTCCATTAAGAAATGTGTCTTCCAGTTTCCCTCCAGGTTGTCCTCAAACAAAGCTTTATGCTTTTGAATGTGACTATTAAATTAAAGTGCTATGTATTTAAGACTTAAAACTTAATTCAACACATTACTGAAGTATGTGTTAATTCTAATCTCATGGCTTGTCTCATTTAATAATGCGTTAATGGGACACATCACCTGGCACAACTAAATTCTCTTTAAGTGCTTACCTTAAGCTCTTAAGTCAGGTGTAAGCTGAGAATCAATCCTTATCTTTTCTTGTATTTAAAATATTTAATGTTCTTTGTTTACTTCACAAGGAAATACAGTAGAAGTAGCTTGTTGACTGTTTGGAAATTCCCACTTCCCATCTTTTTTAGATTATTGATTTCTGTTTTCCACTGCTTACCACTTATATGGTGGATTTGCATTCCCTTTTGCTTGGATTCAAAACATAGCAATGAGTTATAAACATGCATTTTAGAAGAACTTTCTGGGTATGTAGGTAGAGTATTGTTAAACTGTCACATAATCACATACCATCTTAATGTCAAGATTTTATTTAGTAAGTGAAATTGATTTGTGCTAAGATAATGCTGTGCATTTGCCAATGTCCTGATTCTTTATTGTCTGAAAAGTGGAAAAATATAAAACAAGCAATCTGAGATAACTTTCTAATATGGTGACTGGACTGTGAATTTGAAAAAAAAAAAAAAAAAGGTAATTACAAATAAGATGACGGGATTTTTTCCAGGTGTTAAGTAATTCAGAAAGAATTTAATTCAACAGTATTGCATTAATTCAGTTTCAAATACCTCATTGGTACTTAACTTCTGCAAAGGAGTTCTTCAAAAATACAAAATTTGCTAAGATTTTTGACACTTTTGCTCTCAAACTTATAGAGGTTTGTCAGTTGTTTTTTTGTTTGTTTGTTTGTTTGTTTTTTAGCATTAAACTTAAGAGCTCTAGTTTGTCTTCCTTGCCTCTCACAGTTCTGCCAGATGCAACGTGGATTGATCTGTAGTAGTTGTACTACTTTAATTTTGGGAATGTCCAGAGTCCATACATTATTTTAATTGAGACCGTTATACAAACCTTATTGATTAGAACAGTGACATTTATTATTCAAAAAAGTTTGCTGATGGTACATAAGGAAGCTATCTGAAAGTTAAGATAGTAAATATTTTATACTGTAGCTTCTTTGAGTACCTTTCAAATTCTCAGACAAGCACAAAATCAAAGTAACAACCTACCCAAATGGGAGCAAGATATGTTTTTAAGCATTGCTCATACTTTTAGAAAGAACGTTGCTCAAGGCTGTTTCTGAATCTACATACATACACATACACACGCACGCACACATATACGTTTCTACCACAGAGCTGAAAGGAGTTATAGCAACTTCAAGTAATCTGGCTAAGAAAATATCCATGAATCACCAGTGACTTTAATGATGTTATTTTAAATGTAAGCATTGCCAGTACACCTGTGAGATAAGAAAATTATATATATATATCTTTCATGAAAACTTCCTCTTACTCTAGAAAAGTGATGAAATGTGAAATCTTTTGCTGAAATTGGAGCAAAACATAAGCAAGACTTATGTAATTGGTGTTGACTAAAAGGACTGTAACCTAAAGCTAAAAACTTTAGCTAAAAGCTGAATGAAACTAAAACAGAATAAGACGTGGGTGCCTATAGTCTAAAGTCTCCTTTAAAAAATCCAGAGTCCTTCTTTTTCAAATTGTGTTCCAGCCTAAATCCTGCTGTTCTGTCTCCTGTGTTACTGAGAATAAAAGGTGGAAAGTAGATAAAAATATGGGGCTTTTAGAAAATATTCGAGAGTTCCAGCATCTGAAATGGCCTATTTTTAACTGATGCTGTTCATGGAAAAGAAAAAAAATAGAAAAAAAAGACTATCCATAGCAACCACCATTAATTAAATAGAGTGAATATTGTACATTTTCAAAAGCTTTTCTATTTATATAAGAGCTCAGCAATTTACAGTACACTGGTAGTCAATATCACAACCCAGAACTCTTTTTTTCATCTCTATGTGAAAATTGGCCTCTCGAGACAAACTGTGTTTCCCAAAACCGATAAGTGAAGCAAAAAATACAGATCATAATGAAAGTCAGCCTATAATACATACACATATACTTTATGTATTGCATCAGGGTAGTCATTATCTTTCCTCCTATTGGAACATTTATATTCTGAAATGTGCCAACTAAGTTTACAAATATTTTCCCCCTAGAGTATTAACGACACACCAGTATGGGTAGTTAATGACAGGCTTTGCGTTGGAAATAAGACAAATAAAAAACCTCTAATGTAGCAACAAAGTGAGAATTGAAACCTCAAAAATGAATACTTAAAACTAGTTTTATTGCAATGGGAATGGGAGAATTTCTTTTGAGACCAAGTTGTTTGCTTGTAATATTTCTCTCTGTCCTTCTGCCATGTTGATAAGTAAAAGCAACTTCTTGCATTTTGTCACCTTGTATTTTGTCACCATGTCACCACCAAGGCTTCATCCTTAGACAGCATGTGACACGGGCCACCCAGAAGTGACAGTTCTTGCACTCTTCCAAGACTGCAAATTACCCTGGAGCTTCCAGGAGGAGCAGACCGGGTGTATTTCTGCACACTCCAAAGCCAGCAGAGCTCACCAGCTGTGAAGTGGGAAGCTTTATCTTAGGGAATCTCTGTCTAGTGGGAACCTCTGTCTGTAGTCTTCCTTTTGCACTACAGATCTGTTCCATGCACCAAAATAGGGGACAGCCCAAGCCTGAAAATTACTGTGTAAATCTACAATTAAGCAGTATATATAATGTATGCAGGAGCACATAGGAAGCAAAGTCTTGGCATTCTCTAACTTTCAGGTGAATGATAATGAAACATAATGATTTAAGTATAGCTTAAAATTTCCACCAATTAAAAGTTATGATGTCAGCTAAGCTAGAGAGTCTTTTGCTCTTCTGCTGTGCCAAATGCATGGCAACATGACTTAGCTCAACTGTCTTTTGTCACAGATCACATTAAGTGTCATTACCCTCTATTTCCCATCATCTAATAATGCAGCTACTGTGGCTCTTCTGATGCATGGTAACTGGCTGCACACAGCAATGTGAATGTGAACTTGAGCTGTTACAACTTTCTTTTAATGCCATTCTTCACAGCTATTGCTGTGGGATTATTTCAATTTTCTGCAGGGGAGAAGAGTTATGTCATTTTCTAGTTTTCATTTTCAGAGGAATTTAAATGCATAGCCATTATGTACAGCTGCCGTGACATGTGTGTCATGCTATTTTAACTAGTAGTAGAAGGACTGCAATTTTAGAGAGGAGAATATGTTTACACTGTGCACTGGATTCACAGGAAAGGCAGCAAGGGCATCTTGAGTTTGCAGATTTAGATAGAGTATGCCCAGATCTTCCTGGCCAGACAAGAGTAGGCAGCTATGGTGAAGTGCCATGTGCAGCACTGTGGTGAGTGAGGCCTTCAGGCACTACTTTCTCCTACTTCCATCCTACCTGTGATTCTTCACCATGAAGAGATCAGTCAGCTTGCAGACCTCAGATGCCCATTCTGCCTTCCCTGTGAAAGTGGCAAAAATTATCAGCAATGAAATCCACATTAGAGAGTTTTGTCTGATGGGGAGACCTGACCATTCAGCACATCTCTATTGTTCTGTTCTGCATAATGTTCTTAGTTCTGATAGTTACTCAGCTCAAATGGAAAGGAATTTCACTTGACAAAGTAGAACTATCCCAAAGGCTTGTAGCCAACACTACTCCGGAAGATCTGGAGTAACTCAGAAATCAAACCAAGAAAATGCAACACAGCTTCAATGCATGGTCACCATCCATTAATTCTACCATTTATATAGCTATTTTCAGTTTGTCTCAGCAATTTCAGCTTCAACAGTGAACACCTGACCCTACAAACCAGATATTATATGTGATTTACTCCAACAATGTCCAATTTGTTTGTCTTCCATATTGTTCTTCAGCCATTGTTGCCTTTCCTTATCATATTCAATTTTCATTAAAAAAAAAAAAATAGTAATGTTGGAAGGCTGATACAACTAGAAGTTACTCTTTTTTCTTTCTTTATTTTTTTTTTTGAAAATGAAAGGTAATTTCATTTTAAAGCTCATTGTGGCATTTACCCCAAAGCTATTGAAATGCATGGAAGGAGGAGGGGGTAAAATTATCTTTGTAGCTTCATAGTTCCATTACTATAAGTTTAAAGAAAAATAAATAAACTTTAACAGCTTTTTACTATGGAAACAGGACATTTAGTCTCAGTGGGTATCCTGAGTGCTGCATTTTAATTTTGATTTTTTTTTTTTTTCTAAAGGGCCTGTGGGGGAAAATGATTAGGATGAAAGGATAGGTCTAGAATTTCAGAATAATTTTAACAGCAGTTGCCAAACTTTTGAAGCCTCCATAAAACACAGCCTGTTGTGAAGGACTATAGCATTACTGGCTAATATGAAAAGAATTATAGATAGACAGCTAAGATAACTGTAACCCTGAAGAAAATGTGATAATATTGTCAACATAATATACAGAGCAAGGAGGAAAAGAAAAAAAAAAAGTCTTATGAAAGAATTTGGGAGCAGTTTACTCTTTTCTAAAAGCAAGAATTCATAAAGGTACTTCAGATAAAGCTTGTTTGTGTTTCAAAGAAAAACACTAGGCATATCCTAAGGCTTTTGAGCCAAAGAAAAAGGTAGAAGATACTACAGCAGTAGAAAAACTTTAGAGCCATGTGACTGCAAGCACTTGATGCAGGAAGCAGTCAATGAAGGCAACCATCCAGCAAGTCAAGGGCCATCCAGGACATTGTTTACAATCTTCCCCTTCTCCTTGTAAATTTTAATCTGCTTGGCAGAAATCACAAGGCTAGAGCTTTATCCATCACCATTTTCAAGTGAAAGCTGAGTTTCTCCTGCAGTCCAAAGATTCTGGGAGTGGGAGCATAGGACACGTCAGAAGCACATTACAGGTGAATTAAAACTGGGCTATAATAGGCAGTTCGGGTACGATAGGCAAATAGTGAACTTGAAAAAGGTATTGTTTGAATTCTGCCTATAAGAAATATACCTGCTGCAACATGTATAATCATTCGTTTGTTTCTTTACTTTTGTTTTTCTCTACTTAAACTAACAAACAAAAAACCTCAGAAAACAAAGTAAGTGTTATTTTAATGCATAGTATTAGAGAAAAAAAAAATCAAAATTAAAGATTCTCTGGAGCAGTTGGCACCAGCTAAATGGTAAATAATAAGAATGTAATTCCTACCTGGATGTTTCAGGCATCCTTCTCCACTTCCCTTTCTCCTATCCAGCCAGGCTGACTCCACAGCAGCCTACACCAGTCTACACTACTGATTGCAGAGCCCTTTGCTGCACAAACTCATCCAGTCCTTTGCACCAGCTCTGTCATTCGTTTCTTTGCAGCACCTTCCAGCATGTCAAGACATCTCAAAGCTTTGTTTTGTCTGCATGGTTCAATGGATTAATATACTGATTCAGTTCCTAGCTGGGAGGGAGGCCCTCACGGTCAGTGCAAGGGTAAAGGAATAACCATTACACTCTGCACCCAGGTGGGTTTGTGCTGCTATTGAACTCTATCTAGCCTGATATTCAGTACTGAAGTGCTCTTGCGGCTACCCACCCCAGAGTAATTACTAGTAAAAGGACAGAATCTCTAAACTGTATACTTTATGTTTTGTTTTTTGTTTGTTTGTTTGTTTGTTTGTTTTTTTAAATTCATTCTAAGATTGCACATCTGTTCCAGGAGTTCTTATTTCTTTATCCTCTATGTTCAAGCATAGTGGCTAATTTTGTAACACAAGCCATGATGAAGAACCAGTACAAAACTCTAACAGGGAACTGCCAGCTCTCCAAATATATTGATGATAAATTTTAATTGCTTCAGAATGTCTACTGTGTATCAACAGTTTCCCTAAGCTGTTATTTTTGCATCCAGTGTTTCAAATAATGATTTTACAGATAAGGAGAAGAAGCAGTCATATTGTGGTTTCTGAAATGACAAATTGAGGTATCCTTTTGAGAACGAATATCCTGGGAGTGCTGAATGATATTATACTGCCTTGAATTCAACAGAGAGAGCACTGGGGCTTTGTATCTGACATTTCATTTAAAAAATAGCCTGTGCCTGAGCATAACAAGAAAGAGGAAGGCTGTGCTTAAAGTGTAAGTAATGGTTCAGACACTTGTTCCAATTTCTTTTCATCGACTTTTCATTATTAGTACCTGGTCAAGATACGTATTTTTTTCCCTATTGTGATTATGTGTCTTTATAAAAACTGAAACACAAGAAGTTTTAAAGTGAAAGAAAGAACCAGGTTGTCCCTCCCTATTCAACTTTTATATGACCCACATTAAAATAAGAGCCTATAGCATATAATAGCAGTACCTGAGCTAGCTCAGAACTGAAAGAAAGGTTACTCGCATCAGTACAGAGCTCAGGGTGATCTACGCTGCCTTGTTTCAGTGTTTAAATCACAGTGATTGTCATACACCTGAATAATGGAGTCCCATTTTTAAGCAGCTTGTCCACAGTCACAAAGGGCTGAAGCAGCTGCCGTGGGAACTGAGTTCTAACACACTGTGAGCTCTACTCGCAGTGCTTTAACAGATCTCACCGTCCCTTGCTCAGCTCCGTAAGAACGGACCTGAGCTTTCCATGTCTGGTGCAAATGTCATCACCTTCAACAGCACTCACACTCATTGACCACACTATGAAACTGGAATGGTAAAAAAATAACAGCCTCACTCAAAGTCAATGTACTCTTAGTGCCTTATATGAGGTCTAACTAATTTTTTATGATTCCTTTTATATCAGTGTTGCCTCATCTTAAGTACTTTCTTCATAAGTAAAGAATTGTTGCTGGGCTATTTGGCAAATTTAAAAAAAAATCTCTCATCTGGGAATGACAGTAGTTAGATCAGGTATGTGCATTATTAGCTCCATGTTATAGACAAGTTTCTTTATTTCTTCTCTTTGTCACCCCTTCCTTTGCTTTCTAGCAACAAGAAAAAAACATATAGCATTTTAGTAATAGAGAAAGATTCTCAAGGGAAGAAAAAAAGAAAAAAGAACACAGTTCACTGACTGTGACTGAAGAATAAGTACTGATTGACAGAATGGGAAAGATGATTACTCCAATAATTGTTTAGTTCTCCTTATGGAGAGCTAATTGAGAAAGGATTGAATAAGACCACATTTCCACTGCAATTTCTTTAAGGCACAACACTTATCATAGGGTAAGAAAACTGATTTCTCTGTTTTTCTGCAGAAAGCACTACTGTCCTTGTGCAGCCTTCCTATCCATCTAAGGGCCAAACAGAGGCCACCTTTCCACTGGACACTTTGTTCAAAACATTCTGTGTCAAAAAATTGTGTTAAAAGATTGACATTTGGGCTTCACTGGAAACTCTCTGGTTCCATTCAGAATTAAATAAATAAATAAATAAAACAAAACAAAACGATAACAACAACAACAACAACAACACAGATAATCTTGCACAATAATAATATTTTTGTTTCTGAGCTCAACTAAAATCAGAACATCCCAGATAAAGAACAATAAAAAAATGTTTTTTCTCTCAGTTATTTGAAGTGCTTTGGTGCAAGTTTGAATTTTAGACCTAAATTTCAGGCCAGTTCTTGTTCTATCAACCCTGGTTCTTCTGGCTGTAATCCCTTTTATTCCTATGTGTCCAAGATACACAGACCCCAAAAGCCCAGTAAGAAACAAATTGACCAAGGGAAAGTTGTCTGGCTACCTCTCATTAAAAAAAAAAAAAAAAAATGTTTTTTTTTCCTTGCATCTCACAATATTTTTTTTTTAATACAATGTTGACATGTTGTTTTCCTGTGCTATTGTTGCTGAATATTCATATGGCTGCATAATATCTTCCCACTGTGTGCAATCTACAATGAAAACTGCATTTTAAAAAATCAATACCATATTTTAGGCAAGCTTCAACTCCCTGGATGAGCGAGAACATCCACGAGAACATCCCACTTAGTGTAAGAGATGATTGACTGCTAACAATGGATTAGGAAATATGAGTGAAATCAGTTTTAAAATTACATGAATTAGCAAAACTAATATACTCCCAATGCACAACTCTATCATATCTCTGTTTTCTAAAATCCCCAATGCAAACAAACACAAAATATATTTGATACATCAAACATTTAGGAACACAAATATATTGGAAGACATCAGGTAAGTTATTAGATCCATTTTTCTCCTAAACAATACAGAAGGGTTATTTCTGCATTTCTTTGATATAAACAGTGCTGGTTTCTCATTTTGTTTTTTTATCCAGAGAAAACATCCAAAACATAGGTGATTAGACCTGGAGGCAGAATTAGTCTTAACAGAAAGGCATTTAAAAAATCAGTAATTAGCAAATTAAAAAAGGAACTTTACGTAACAGTTCCTTTAATGGGCTACTAACACTCTGATGTAGTTTCATATGTAGATGGCATAGATGGCAGAAATGCTACAGGAAACTATAAATCAGTTGCATGCATATTATACTAATGCACTTTTGTTTATGCAAATACTGACTTAGTATGTCTGTGTCAATTCTTCAGAATAAAGCTGCAGCAATGTTTTATATGAACAAAAGCAAAGTTATTTGGTATTTAAATTCTTTGCAAATACATTTTAAAATTTGTCAGACAAGGAGAGAAAATTTCTGTTTGCTCATGTTGTTAAAAACACCTGTATGAAATTTAACTTAAGCGGTTTAAACATAGCTAACAAGATACTAAGTAATTTCATAGTGGGTTTTATTGCATATGTAGCACTTCAGTATCTGTAAACTATGCTAAAACTGTAGCATATAATTCTTCAGGAAGCAGATATCATTTTTATTATAGTCCATATACATCAATCCATTTATCTGATGTTGATCCAGGAAGAAATCCATATTTTTGTGAAGTTTGAAGTCAGAGGTGATAGTCTCCCCTTTGTTCCTCCAGCAATTGCTGACCCGTTCTCAGAATGGACTCAGCTTTTCCTCCATCTCCTTTGGGGAAAAGAAAAAAAAAAAAAAGAGGAAAGAAAGAAAGAAAAAAATGCCATCAGTTTCATGTAGGACTGCTGGAAAAGGAACAAACACTGAAACTGGGAATCGTCACTCATACAAAAAAGCAATCAGACCTTCTCCCTCTGTTCTTTTGCCATACAGTTAATACATATCTGTTGCTCTACTGGGGCACACCAATTGAAACCAGGTTTCTTGTTTACTGTTATCAGTCTGTAAATGATTTCTAGGACATGAACTACACATGGTGGAGAAGTGCATACAGGATTAGACAGGTGAGCTTGCTCAAACTGGATGATTATATGATTGGCAAGACTTTCTGGGAAGATGACATCTCCTTTGCTAAAAATTCCAACAGCTGAGACTTGACTAGTCATACCGATGCAAGTGTTTAGCCCTGTGGTGAACCAGGCCTTTGGGCTACATTTACAGAATATGGATATTGGCACCTAGTATGAAATTATTGCTCTTATATGTACTGGAGCAGAAAAGAGCAGTGCTTATTGCATGCAGTTATGGGAAGTAACTGTAAAAAGGCTCAGCACTTTTTCCTGCAAATACAAAAAGCCATGCTGTAGTTACATGGTTACAGTGATGTTTCTGTTGCAGATGGGGTAGAGCCAGCATACAATACCAGTAAGTCTTAACTGATTGAATTGCTGTACAGATGTTGTTCCAAAACCTTGGTGAACAAAAGCAAAAGTAGGTCTGCACAAAAATGGCATGACCTGCCTGTCCAGGGAATTGTTACAATGTTCTCTGTTTTTCTCCAGCTCCTGAATCTTGTGGTGACCATCCTTGGGCTGGTTGTTACTTCTAGGTATGAAACAGTGCTTTGATGAAAATATATGCAAGACTCAAGAAAATCTGTATATAGAAGAATAAACCGTAACTCTAGAAAACCATTGGATATCAGTGTTTTTTTTTTTTAATTTTATTTTAGGAACTAGCAATAAATTCACAGATCGTGTTATATATCAGTAGGAAATCCTTTTGCAAGATCAAGGAAAAATGAATAATTACATATAAATAGATGTATTACTTTTGAATGAAGTGATTAGAGGAAGTTGTCTTCTTGGTGTCATAAAACAATTGATAGACCATATACGAACTTCCTTTTTTCCACTTGTTTAGATATGATCAGTCTTCTTATATAACATTGGAAGGTACTAAGGGAAGGATTTTAAAAGTCCCATTAAAAATATTTGCCCTGAAAATTGTGTCTGCCTCAGCCCAGACATAATCAGAAAGAGAAAGGAAACTAAAGCATATGGTCCAACCTCCCGCACCTGTTGTCTATCAAACAATAACAAATTAACACAAGAACTCTGACACTAGAAAGCAATTGTGTCTGTTCTGAGTGTGGTCATAATAATATCCTTTAGCTTTGTTATTCATCTGTAAATCTGTCCCAGTAGGTAGTTTGGGTGATAATCCATTACTTGCCTCTTACCACTCCACTCATAGTGGAGAGGGTAGTAATTTACAAAATTATCCCATCTGCCTAAATTGTATTCTAACTCCTTCTCTTCCTGTTCCTGCTGTCTCCAAAGTATATTTTGACATGTGCTCCAGATTTACTCTCTTCTTCTCAGCATTGCTTTTTCCTACGGTATTTTAATTTGCTTCAAGACACCTTATCCTTAGCTTTCTGCGTCTGTTCACAATCACCTGTTTTTGTTTGTTTGTTTGTTTTGGTTTTTGTTTTTCTCTTGAAGAGAATTCAGATGGTGGAGGCTTTGTTGCACTCTTCTCTGTCTCACCCACACATTTTTACACATTACAAAAAAAGAGGAGACATGCAGGTTCCTTCTCTTTTTACAGTTTTGAGTGTCACCCTTTAAACAGTCAACATGGAAGACTGAGCCCACACAACCTACAATCCATATCATTTCCTGACACCATACCCATGGCACACCATCCATGTACTCTTATAGCAAAGCATAAAATATGCTCAATGTTTTCCATCTTTAAAAATAGCAGACTACCAAGTAGCTATCATTGCTTTTTTTATAGCCTCACTTTTGGAAGAGATATCTCTTGCTGACAGAGAGGCATAGATAAGAATGACTTTTTTTGTTTATTTTAAATAGTCCCTTTAATCACTGTATGAAGGCTTGTCAGAGGCTTTTTTTTTTTCCCTGAATTCAGCTAAATATAAGAAAAAATGCACTTCAGCTGCTCATTCAGACAGATGGAATTCCTCCTATGACCTGGCTGAACATACAGATTGGAAAGCAATAGTCACTGGATGTGTTATATCAAGTGATATCAGTTATATATAGCTGATATATCAGAGTTTCATACCAACTCTTCTTTCAATGATACATGTTGTTCACTAAGAACCAGAATGATCGCATTTTGGGGATGTGCTAGGGGGTTTCTAGAGTGGGACAGAATGAGGACTCCCAAAATTATAACCATGAAAAACAAGTCGGCCCTATTAATGTCCTCAGGACCAAGAAGAGACAAATTTTCGCTCAGAAGCAATTCAGAAGCTGTCTCAAAGCTGTTTGGCATGCACAAGTAGATAGCACCACATGTAGACCTGAAGGGGAGGAGGAGGTAGAAGGAATAGCTTGCTGCCTTTCCCCATTTTTCTCTCAATTTTTTTTGGCTCTGAAATTACCCTGACAACTTCTGCACCAGTGGCAAGGAGCTTAGCTGACTGAGATCAGTACAGGGCCCATGGGGAATCCAACCACATCTCAGGCATCTCATCACGAGGCCAAAGCCCAGGTTTCACCAATATTTGGATGACTAATCTGCAGAGTTTGACATTGTGCTCTGTGGCCAGACAGCCAAGAATTAGATTCCTCAACATAGTGCTTTTAGGCACTTGAGTCCTTTTTGGAGGTTGCTGCCTCCAGAAACATAAATAGCAGGCAGAGCAGTCAGGACATATGAGAGTGATTTTGGTGTCTTTCTTTTTCCCAAATGATTTATTTTCGCTTGTTTTCATAGACCTTGACTTTTACTTTGGAAAACTATTAATTGTGCATTTTCTGTGCATTATTCAGTGGTATTCATGTAGCTGAACTCAGGGTGGATAACCCTGAGTTTGCTAATACAAAATGCATCTATATTTAAGAACTAGAAAGATTGTTTCCAGACATTTTATTGTACAAAGTTTACATTTTGACAAATAAGAGGCAAATTTACCAAGGTGCTTAAATAAATAAAATTGTTTTTCTTTTTTCTTCAAGAACTTAAACATCTACAAGCAATTAATTGGCTACCTCTGAATATAATTTTAGCTTTTATCTCTAATTGAAATTCACAGCCTAACAAACTCAATCTAGCATGAAAATTAGACACATAAGTGTATTACACTGTTATTCTCTTTTAGAAAACAGTGTATTTTGGTAGTTATCAGGGACTCTCACTGTATTACTGGGAGCCATTTGCTAGCATTTATTCTGCCTCTAGTGCTTTGAGAAACCCCATCAGCAAAGAAAAGCCCCCTTCATCCTTATACAAAATCCAATATATTAGTCTTTTCCTCTTCTCCAATGTTCTTTGTTAGGCCATACCTAAAGTCAGAGTTACTTTTAAAGTTAAAGAGGAACCTGATTCTGAGGTCTACTCCCATAAAACAATGAAACAGAATTTTATCAGTGATGTATGTATCTAACCTAAACAGCTTGGGTTTTAAATTGTAAATGTAAAATACATAAAGCAATACTCATAGCAAACAATTTCTCAGTAATCTATAGGCTGAAATATATTCACATAAAATAGCTGTTGAATAATTCCAAGGAATGAAAATATTCTGAAAAGCTGTAATCATTTGTTTACAATTCATGAACAGTAGAAGTTTCTGTATTTATAAATAGATTTGTTTGCTGCAAATAATTCTCCTCACTCAAATCAGAAGATACCTATCTATTTTCAGAGTATTTCAGGTGACAGATACAATGTCAGGCCACTCTGTTTCCAAGCCCTTGTAAGGAAAATGATTGAGGATTTTCAGTTCAGCATATTAAGGGACTGTACTAATTTCAGTGTAATCATAATTCAATCTAGTATGATAAGAACCTGTTTTAGCTCTCTTTCTTTCACAGCACGGAGGAAATAGTAATATTTGTTTTATGGAAGAGAAAAAGAAGCAATTCCAGTAATCAGGATTCAGTAGCAAGCTTCTTGGTACAGTGGCCTTTACCTCTGTTATAAATGTTTCAGTGTGTGTTTTAAATCTATGGACTTCTAAGGGAACAAAGTAATCTTCTGTCATTCCATTTTCCTACTGTTGTTTCCTTTATTTCCAATGATATCTGTTTAGGTTTCTATGGTCTTGATTCTTTTACATGGTGGAATTCAAGTTTTTCGATAACCATGTGTAGCTATGCTTCCATTTCATGGTCGAAATCTAGCTTACCAAATGGTAGTCCCATTTTTGCTCACTTTGCATGATAGTCCCATGTTTGCTATCTTATTTTCTTTCATTTGCAGTTCTCACTGGGACTTTCAAATGCAAAATCAGGCAGAAAGTAATGTCTTGAATATATTCAAAGGTTAGAGATATATTCCCCCCCACCCCCACCCCACCCCACCCCTCCTCAGCATTCTGAGTTTCATTTGAACACATGGAAAGAGCTCTGAATTTTATAGGAGGGTTATCTAGACAGAGCAATCCACTTGACCCAAATATGTCCTAAAATATGTTTAGCAAGTATAACTTCTTGTGGTTTCCCACTTGCTTGCTTGCTACGAAATTATCAACACCTTTGTACTGCAAACAGAGTTTAGAAATAAAAAGCTACAATTGTAAATGTAACCCACTAGTGAATGCATTCTTGTCTCTGTTCCCAATGCACAGACCACATTTATCTATTATCTCCCCAGCAAGGTAGCTCAGGGAGAGGGGGGAGTTCAGCGGGTTGCTGGGTTGCAGTGGCTGAAAGATCATTTACAAAACATTATAGCCTCTGTTTGCATGTGCATCCCAAAGCTAAGATAGACCCCACTCCAAAGTATCTTCTATGTACCTAATCCTCCTGTGACCTCAGTGTGATTCAGCACTGCAACACATTTTCTGTGTGTAAAAATATGCTTCCTGCATGTTGTGTTGGCATAGGTTTCCAAGAGTGATGCTGTTCTACTCTTCCCTCTGCCTCCCTATCCAAGATCACCACCAATAAATTTTACAGACACTTTAACCAGTTTAACATGGGCACGTGTTTCTATAGCATGTATTCCCTGCACAAACGTCACATAGATTTCTAAATTAGGTCACCCTTTCCCCACCAAAAAAAAATGTACTAGTCTCAGCAAAATAGTAACTTTGGCTTAATTTCCTATAAAACCTTTTCACTTTCTCCAGGCTCAGACAGCTTCCAGTTTCCTCTCCTAATCATGGGGTTGCTGGCTGATCAAAGTTAATCTAATCTTGTTTTGTCTGGTTGAAAGGGCAACCTTTGCTCCAAAATATTATCAGCTTCTGCATTGGGCCAAAGATCTGTAATCATCAATACCAGATCGGTCCAGTAGAAAAGCTGAACAAACAAGATCTGAAGCAGAAGTGGGCACAATGACCTAATTTTTAGCAAATTAGCCACTGAATCCAACACAGAAGTGTGTGTTTATACAACATTAATACATGTGGTGTGTTGACCCCAGCCAGCAGCCAAGCACCTGCGCTGCCGCAGCATTTTTGAAACGGTCCTGGTTGTCCTAAAATCAGATTTGCTCTGTTTGCTCAAACCACAGTTTTACCACAGACTTTCTTCTGCCTCCAGAAACTTGTTATCCTCTTCTTAACCAACTATACCCCAAAGTATGCCCACCTTACCTTACCAGGTGATCATTAAGGCTGAGTAACTGACGTTGTCACTGGTCTGCCAGGACTATTGCTGGTAAAACTGATTGATAGCACTGCATCGATTCTCCACAATCAAAGGTCTCCCTTGATATCCTAACAAACTATGGATCATGAGATGTAGATAAGACAAGTCCTTGAAGGCAGGAAAATAGCATGAAATTTAATTATTCCAGAAGACGAATGCTTAAAACTGTCACAGAGTACACAATGATAAAACTTGTCTAGGATGGCTGTTCTGGACCTATGTTTCCTCTGTGCGTTATTTTTCAGTCCAAATAGATAAGTTTATTTGGATGCATATTTGTATTCATGCATCCATGTTGATCTCTTCTGAACTTTGGCATTAGTTTGGCAGCCTCAGCGCAGACCTGGGGTCATATGTCTTCTGTGAAAGTTTGCATCATGATACCTGAGCAAAGCTTATGTTAAGGTTACATGCCCAAGCAAATTCTTTTCCTTTCATATGCTTTTATTCTTATTCATCCACATTATTACTGATTTATCATGAAAACTAAACACATTAATAGATATTCCCCAAAGTGAAGTTACTTCCATTTTTGGGTAAAAAGAAAAGGTCTGTTCACATGTTATAACAGTGTTTGGCAAAAGGTGTGTCAATGTTAGTAAGAAACTCAGAAAGGATTAATATGCAAATTAATTTTTCCAAAATTACTTACATTAGTCAGAGTGCAGATAGCTTTGAAAAATTAACTGTAGCATAAAAAATATTAATTAAGTTTTGAGGAAGCTGAAGTCTGTGAATGTGTTTTGTGACAGGCCAGTAAAATTAATTACAACTGACTAAAAATGTAGTTATAAAGTAATTGCCGCTTTCTACCAGGACTGTAGTTCCAGCTACTGTAGTGCACAATGTCAATACAAGGGCTTCTCTCTAAGGACCCAGGGCAGGATCCTGGCTTCAATCTATGATCATATTCTTGGGACTACACCTCAGGAACATTGGCACTCAGCTACCACGAGTAGTTTGGGGCTTCTTTTGGTACTTAACTGTCCAGCCCAGGATAGCCTCTCTTCCTGGCTTCTTATTTAACCTCACTTCATTATTCTCTGTTGCTATTCAAATCTGACATGAGCTTTGATACCACTGTGCTAGTTCCAGTCTTTATCAGCCTAAACTTCTGTGCAAACAATCATTATGTCCACCATAGCACCATAGAACTAAGTCTTCCTTGTGCTTTCTGTGTCAAAGTATTTTTCTTTCAAGATATGCAAGACTAGCATGGGATCTCTTTGAAAAGCCAGTTGCATCTTCCCTTTCCTTTCCTTTCCTTTCCTTTCCTTTCCTTTCCTTTCCTTTCCTTTCCTTTCCTTTCCTTTCCTTTCCTTTCTTTTCCTTTTCTCTCCTT
>VXAA01005410.1:23079-81973 GCA_013399115.1 Anseranas semipalmata
TTCCTTTCCTTTCCTTTCCTTTCCTTTCCTTTCCTTTCCTTTCCTTTCCTTTCCTTTCCTTTCCTTTCCTTTCCTTTCCTTTCCTTTCCTTTCCTTTCAATTTTTCTGCATATCTCCCAAGCAGCCCGCAACAAATCTAGGTAGCAACTTACCTGGGAAATCCTGCCCAGCTCTTTCTGGCTTGGACTGGTGTATACCCAGGTAATTCAAGGATATAATGACTGTTCATAACAGTTACGTGTAGGAGCCATATAAGACTGGATGATGCTCAGCACAGAATGATTTTTTTTTTCCATTTGATCAAACTTTAACAGACATATCACATTTACAGATTTAATATTTTGACGGGAACAATAAAATTCAGGTCCCGAATAATACTCAAATTGTCAGTCCCTCTTTTGAAGAAAAGGGCAATATTTTTTAGCAAAAGTTTGTATGAGTTTTTGCCATAGTCAAAGTAATATATTTTTTCCTGATTCCATTTTCAGAATTATCTAAATAATTAGAATATAATCAGAATTATCTAAATAATTAGATTGCCCCCAAATCATCTTGTGGCAGACAAACAAAACAGAAAATTTCAGCCAGAATATCTCAAGTTTGGCAGTCATAAGCTATTGAGAACCTGACACAAACAGGAGTGTCAGACAAAGTACAGACTGGAAAACACCATCAGTTCAGCTCTTAAAAGCTGTTATAACAATTCTTTTCATACTCCCCACTTACAGGTTAGATGTGTGATACTGAAATTCAAGTCCATTTAAAAATATTTTATATTTGAATAGCTGCCTTTTACTGTTTCAGTCTTGAAAACAACATTCAGTTTAGTTGGGAGAAGCTACTGGATTCATTTACAGTTTGACATCCTTTGAATCAAGTAATGACAAATGTTTGAATTCAGTCACTTGGATTCAATAACACGATTTAAAATAAAAATCAAAGAGCATGCTTGGGGTGAAATGAATATTCCAAAATCAATCTAAAAGCAATCTTATTAAACTAAAACAGTTTAAGGATTAGTGATTGGTATTTACAAAGGAACATTAGATATAGGAATCACTTTTACCACATTTATATTTAAATTCTATTTGCAGATTTTTTAATGAACTAGCTGTTAATGAAAAGAACAAATTAGAAAATAAATACATACAATTAGCTTTGACACTTGCATACCTGTTTGTTGCTCTGGAAGTCTTATTATAGGTTCAAACATTCTAAGAAATATTAATCTATGGAAAACAGGAAGATAATTTAAAACTTCAGCATGTATCCAATGCAACACTGAACATATAATATGTTATTTGCACATTGCTTCCCATTCCACACAAATACAAATGTACAGATACAGAAACAATATACATATTTATGTTATATACACTCATGCAATATATGTACAAATGTAGAAAAACTGAGTTACATTAGCTGAACCAGTGGGTTACAGTGGCTGAACAATACCGGGTTACAGTAGCTGAACAGAAACTATATATATATATATAAACATACATACATTACACATACAAATATAGAAAAATGAGTTATATTAGCTGAACCACTGGATTACAGTGGCTGAACCACTGAGCTCTAGTTTGTTGTTACAGAATTGTGCAGGTTTGATTAAAACTGAGGTCATTTTGGGGGAATGCACCCACTAGCAACAAAAATTTAAACATGGAAACTGAAATAAATGCAGCAACTGAATCCACTGAGTTGCCAGTAGTTGTTCTTTAAATGTTTTATAAGTAGCAGTGATCCAAAGTAAGATAATTTTACACATGTAGCTCAAATAAACTGCAGTATAGCATCATTAGGGCTGTATCTTTGGAATAAGTGCTAGTGTAAGCTAAAGTGAAGTGTTTAGTCTCTTAAGCTGACCAGAAACTGATACAGGGTACAAGGTACTGCTAGCCTAGTTTCAAGGTTGGAAGACTCAGCTGCTTTTTGTAGACAAGAAATCTGAAAATCAGTTGGAGAGAGGAGAGAAAGAGAGACAGAAGTGAAAAGGAGATAAAAAGAAGAAGAGAGAGAATATAATCCTACAAATCTCAAAGCTTTCTTCTTTTTTTAATTGACACGTCTTTGTATTTACTAAGACCAGGCTCCAAAATTCCATTTTATAAATAATGGTCCAGCCCAATGAAAGCATGAAAATGCATGGCTAAAATGAAAAAAAATTAGAATGATAAAATGTTAATTATAAATTACTTTTGACAATAATCTTCATATTCTCAAGAACAGCAGGGAGGATGCAGGATGTGTGTTGAGTGTAGGTGACAAGGTTTTAGTAGCGGAGCAGGGTTTGGGAGGCTGAGGGTTTCTTCAGGGGTAGCCACTGTGGGAAAAGGTCAGACACAACCTACTCCAGACACCTGTACGATGGATCCACCACAGGACACATCTGAGTCCATCGGCCATCTGCATAGTGCCTCTGGGAAAAAAAAAAAAAAAAAAACAAGAAAATTATTTAAGGGCAGAACTTTCTAGACAGGGAGAGGAGGAAGGGAGAAAAACTATTTTTAAGAAACAAGAGAGTGAACATCAAGGTTGGAGGAGGAGGAGCTGCTGCATGGCAGAGCAGGTATACCCCTGAAGGGACTGCAGCCCATACCAGAGCACAGGAAAGGAGTGAGAAGGAAGCTGTGGCAGGGAGAAACTGATACGCTCTGACCCTGGCATCCTGCACTGTTCGTTGCCTCGCTGAAGGGACTGANCTTTCTAGACAGGGAGAGGAGGAAGGGAGAAAAACAAAAATTAAGAAACAAGAGAGTGAACATCAAGGTTGGAGGAGGAGGAGCTGCTGCATGGCAGAGCAGGTATACCCCTGAAGGGACTGCAGCCCATACCAGAGCACAGGAAAGGAGTGAGAAGGAAGCTGTGGCAGGGAGAAACTGATACGCTCTGACCCTGGCATCCTGCACTGTTCGTTGCCTCGCTGAAGGGACTGAGTGTAACCTGTGGCAATACTGGTTGGGGGTTTCAGGTGTTTTAAAATCTATTTTTTAACCCCCCAATACCCAAATCAGTAATTAAATATTTATGCTAATAGGCAATAAATTAAGCTACATTTCCCAGGTTGAGTCTGTTTTGTCCACAGCAATACTTGCCAAATTATTTCCTTGCCTTTATTTCAACCCACAAGTTTTTGCACTCTTGCTCTCCCTATTTTCTTCCCTGTTCTGCTGGGTGGTGAGAGGCAGTGAGGGTCTACATGGATGTTTAGCTGCCAGCTGGGGTCACCCCAGCACAGGATGCTATTACATACAGCAGTTCATAGATGGAACAAGCCATACACAGCCATCCTGTCCCAATAAAGAACATCAGTAACCGGAAAACAGGCTCAGGAAGGCATATTCTTTCACTATTGAAAAACTTCAGAAATTTCAGACATGAATCTCTTCACTCTTTTAGTTACATTTATTACCCTTAACAGTAATGATAATGACTTTTACCTTTTGCTAAGGCCACTTTTCTCTGCAACTGTGAGGACTAGTTTTTTTTTTTTTTTTCCAAAATGTAATCCTTTTTAAAGAGGAAGTTGAAAAGAAAAAAATTTGATTTACCTACCTACTGCATGTGATGCCACATGGGATAAAATAAATACAGGTGACCTTTTCGTGTTTTTGTAAAATGTAAAGTTTTAAGACTTTATGAATAAAACTCTGTTTTAAATGGAATTATCAAGGGAACATTTTCATGGATGAAATGAAGGCCCAAAAACCCTTAGTTATTTGAAAATCTTCTTCTATATTGCTTGTTACCTTCCACATGTAGTGACACACATATATATAAAAGACAGCTTATTTACTAATATATAGAGCAATCATGATGTTGTCTGCATTATAATGAAATAATGGCTAATATTTGGGCACTTTTAAACTGTGCAACAAAGAGCCATGCAGAATCTTTAAAGAAAGCAGAGGCCATGCCTGCTCCAGAACCAGCACTATTGCTCTTTCAGCATGGCTTGGCACCTCAGCAGATAATTTATATTGAAGTAGAGATCCAGGCAGATACACTGCTATAGGGACCAAAATACTACTCCTCATACTGATGCATGGACTTGTTAACTCCAGTGGTTATTTGTTGAGTTATTTCTACATAGTTTTCCATTTTGTGTGCAAAACCCCTAAGAATGCCCCTGGAAAGCAACAGACCAGTGAAGCACCCCAACCTCTTCACCAGTACGAAGTGTAACCTCTCAGCTATCAACAGGGGACGGAAATTTTCTCAGCTGCTGTTCTCAGCAAAATGGAGAGATGAACTACACAATAAATCAGGCTGTATAGAAGAATTGTCTTGATATATGTTTTGGAGAGCAGTAAAGAAGCCTAAAAATCACACAACCCCACTTCTATCCAACAGTGAAGTAGATGTCTCACCTAAGAATATTTAAGTGCTGGACTGTGAAGAAATAGCTCAGTCTGAATACAGTTCAAATCCAGTGTGATTAATATACCTGCTTTTTCTTTTTCAATATGGTAAACAGACTGACATATCTAGATAATATATGCAGCCACAAGCTGGGCTATAGCCAGAAAACATTAAACAAGAATATATTTTGTGGTTTGCTTTCATAAAAAATTGCCCTAGAGTCTTGCTGGAGATATGACATTTTATACAGAACAAATAGCTATGATTAAGGAACAAATGGTTTATGCTTAATTTAGTTTTAAGGCTGATCGCTCTTTTTTTCTTATTATATGATTTTTTTCTCAACTGAAATTTGCAAGAATAATCAATGGGCACTGTACAGAAAAGATGTTTTTCTTTCTGTGGGCTTAAATGACTATTTAGTATTGCATATAAAAGACAAGTCAGATTTTAACATTAGAAACAGCACAGAACCTCTACCCCCCTCCTTTTTCAAAAAGCTGCCTGCATGCTATTTGCACAATTCATATGTTTACATATTCACAATTTCACAATATGACATACAGATAAAAATGTTGAGATATCCCCTAAGTTTATTTAGCTTTGTTTGAACTGTGAATGGGCCTTGAGCTTAGCACTGTAGCCCAGATCCCAGGCAGAACTTCCCATCATTTCAGTTCCGCTTATATCGAATTCTTGACTTGGACCTTGAGTTGGATAGACATCAGCCCTAGACACCAAGTCTGTGGTGTCTTCCCAATAGTGAAGATGCTTGGTTTTAACTCTTTTTTTTTCCCTCTTTCCCATTATCATGGTACCTGCTCAGGCTTTTTTTTTTTTTTTGCACCACATGGTACATGGTAGTCACATTCCTAGAAATATTAGAGGAAGCATTTTGTTCATTGCTAACATTTTCTAGCTATTCCAACAGGGCATGTTTATTTTTAGTGGCTTCCAGGCTTAGAAATAACCCATGTTAGTATGACAAAGATGCTTTTATAGTTAAGATAGGAAGACATTTTTTTCTGATACCTAGAAATTTCTACATAGAGATGAACATTCAAGACAGAATCATGTGATATTGATTGATATGTAATTCAGAGACCGCGATAAAATTTTCAGTTATGTGGACTGGAAAAAAAACAGATAACTCATAATTTTCTTCTCTTGTTTTGCAAGCTCTTTTAAAAGGACCAGTAGTAAATATAGTTGGAATGAATCCAAAGTTTAGTGTAGCTAAAAGATTTAAGAATATTTTGGTTGTTTGTGAGTGAATACTGTAGAAAAATAATTCAAATTGTAAGTATGATGCTATAAACTCTCCAGAGGGATAGCAACAAAGTATAGAAAAGGATTAAATATTAAAAATGCGACAACAACTAATAGGAAGGAGTAAGCTAAAGTAGCCAGGTACAAAACAACCATACTGAAATTACATTTTAGCTTCTATCCAGCTGAAAGAACCAATCATCAGAAGGACATGTTGGAAAAAAAAAAAAAGTTTCTATAAAAACAAACTTGCATATAGAAATTAGGACTCATGCTAAAAAAAAAAAAATGCTTTTTTCTACTTACCAATTTAATTTATCTGTTATAAATCACAATAACTGACTATGAAAAAACATTCTAAGTGAGTTCAACAGAGACTTACTAAGGCTTCAGAACAAAATCTAGCTGAATTCTTACCTCTTTTGTGATATTACTGCTCATTTTCTCTTCATTGTCTGATCAGGAACATCAGGTCTTTATAAGGATAATTTCCACGTAGTAAGTGCACTTCAAGTGCACTGCTGAAACACATGTAGTAAACTCCTTAACAGAATTATCTATTATTAGAAATAGAAGAAAACCTTAGTTCAAAGTAAATTCAGAGTGATGGGTCCTTCTGCTGTAAGGTCCCTCTGCAAAATTCTACAGTGCTCTGCTAGTTCTCTCTTCTTCTTCTAAGAAGAGGATAATCACCAGCCCTGTAAATCAGCATAGAGTTAGTGGATACAGTGGGACTCTGCTGATTTATACTGAGTCAGGGTCAGGCCCAAAGCTTCTATCATGTTCTGTTCTGGATCGATAGCCAGAAAAAATGTAAGGGAACAGAAAAACCTCCAGCTGAACAGCAGCAGGAAGGAAAGAAATGCACCTGACCTCTACCGCATTAATCTATACCAGGTCTCCTATTTTGCAGGCTGGTCCACATGAATTCTTGTGCTTGTGCAAGCTTCTTTTAAGTTAATGTATTTTCAGTGAGAGGGGCACAGTTGTGATCATCCAGATTAGCGTACATCCATGTACGTCAGCATCACAAGTTATAATGGGATATCTAGTAAGATTATTTGCATGCCAATATTATTAATGAAATTAAAAGAAATATTTGTGCGGATGAGAGTTGCAGTATAGCCTTCCCCTAAAATGAAGAAGTGAACAATTAGAATTGGAATTGCAATTGTTAGTGAGTTAGTTCTTACAGATATTTATTTTGTCTCTTAAAAATGTAGTACAAAATACAGAAAAGACAGTATTGCTATTGGATCTTTAGCTTTCATCGGCCAGGTACTCACACTTGATTCTTGTTTGAAACAAAAGCATGCGAGAACAAAACCCTTTGTAATATGATTTATCATAGATGATATGAATTGACTGGAAAAAAAGGGAAGATGGAGAGGAAAAAACCTGAAAACTTGTGTTTACTCATTTACTGTGTCAGCTTTCTTAATACTGGAAACAGTATTTACATTTGGTATTGTCTGGTGAAAAAAGAAATTTAATATATCAAGCTCCCACCTAGTCCTTAATTCACAAACCTGAGTCACATGTATTTTTTGCTAGACATCATACCATAAGTCTAAGACATTTGAGTTAGTTGACCATTCAGTTGATCATGTGCTCATGTTACAGGATTTGGCCATATTTCCAGACCTGCTCTAGCCCCTCATCATTGGTTGTCATCACTCACCCATCATCAACACTGCTGTCAGAACTGACACCGCAATCTACAGCAACAGTGGTGAGAGTCTGAGATGGAGCTATCTGTAGCGTAAAGGTCTAAGTGTTTAACTTTTAAAATGTCAGAAGTGGCATACTTTTAGTATTTAACTTTGCTTGACAGTTCCTGAAGCATCAGAGACATTTTAAACAGTTCTGAAAAAGACTAATCGTGGATACTCATTCTCGGTTCTAAAAACTGAGCTGTATTTGATTGTGTGGCTTTAAAATGTCTTAAATAGAATGCCTGTTTTTTTCTGTAATCTGTTATCATTCAAATTATCTTCTACTAGGCAAGATGTTCAGAAGACTCCCATTTTGGCCTTACAGCTCTGTTTCTAAATTTCACCATCCAAATTCCTTGCATGAGAAGAGGGAGGGAAAGAATCTCTTTTTAAAATGAAAAGAATTCATTTTAAGGAAGTATATTCCCTTTTTTTTTCTCATTGCATACTTATAAATCAAAAGCACTGTAAATTTATTAATGCTGGTGGAACTATGCTAGAAAAAAAATGTGTGAGAGAAGAACCAGCCCCTGTGGATAGTACTATTTTTTACCTGGTTATTAGTGCATGCGGGCAGTCCAGTACAGAAGAACCAGACAGTGTTATGTGCAAACAATTAATCCCTCAACACAGGTTGAAAAACGGAGCAATATATAGTGGTAATTATGGAAAGAGATTAACTAATATTTGGAGACATATTCTAGATAACTTCCCAAAGGTGTTAAATTGTTTAATTGTAGCCTTGTTAACACATCCTTTCTGTCTTGTCTGGGATGCTAATAATTAGCGAATTGTTTCTATCACAGAAGAGAGAAAACAGTACTTCTTTTTGATGGATCAAATACAGACCTCATTTACAAAAGCATAAATACAGATAAAGTCATTGATGCTAGAACACATTCAGACTGGAACTATAGTTCTGGTGGCTCATTTTCCATTTTTTCATAACTTGGGATGGGAACAGCTTCTTCAGAGCTCTCTCTTGCTATTTCTTTGTCATCTCTAATTTTTAGAGGGCTCTTGTATTTTTTTTTATTTTTTTATTCTTTTTCCACAACAAGTGCCATCATTTTCATTCATTTTCTGATATTCCCTCACTTGGTAGTTTTCCACCAGCATTTTTCATAGCTGTAGGTGAATCCTTATTTTTGAGGAAGAATTTTCAGACTGTATTGAAACCTCTTATTTGGTAACTGTCTCTTTCAAAGAATCTCAGTTCAGGGACTTAATATCCTTAGACTTTTTTGAAAATGTTGGGTATTGCTGTTTTGAAGAACTAATTAAGGTCTGTGCCTGACATCTTTTTGTGTCTCCAGCTCTGTTTAAAAATATGCTTAGGCCATAATTTGTTAGCATCTATAATGATGTCAGTCTATCACTGTAATGTAGTTTAATTTATACTCATCCCTGTTTCCAGTACCAATAGCTATTTCTTAGCAGTATAATAAGGAAAAGTTTTTCCTGTTAGTTCCTGTATTGGTTTACTGAAAAATATGTATAACTGGAAGTTTGTTGGCTTTCCTACAGACAGAACAAATCAAACCTCACTGATAGAACAAAAGAAATTTCCCCATTTTATGTGAATATGGGGGGATCTGAATAGGGCACATTTATGAAAAGTAACCCCTTTTTTTGTGCATGTCATGCTCTTCAGAGCTTTTAGCTAATCATTTATAAAGAAAAAGTGTTGTGAGATAAGGAGAATTGCACTTCAGATGTGGTGTCCTGACCACATTCTTTCCTTTATCTTACCTCTACCCAGCCTCCAAGGAAAAATAGTTGGAAAAGAAAGAACAAAGAGTTAAATGTTATTTTTATTTAAATAGGTTGTATTTGTTAAAAATATTTATTTCATTAATCTAGATATTTGCTTTATAGAAAATTAAAATAACTTCAAACAAATACCATTTTCACCTTGAATAAGACATGCTTTCTATTGCTTCTCTTAAGAGCAATCTAAGTGATCAGTGATCAGGAGAGTATCTTACAAATGTGTCAGATTTTATTTTTTTCAGGTCTGATAGTTGGTCCATGGATTTTGGCATATTCTAATTTCAGCTGCTCTTAAGGGGTTTTATGCTATTCTTGTTGCTAAAGTTATTCTAGAAGGCCATGATTACATTTGAATGTAGTTCTACGCATATCACACTGTCCTATCTCTTCATACCTCAGAATATGGTTGAGAGACCAAGATTATAAATGCATATAGTGGAACAGATCATATCTTTTTTTTAAGGTAGGATTCTATCTATAATCTTTAGGGAAAAAGTATATATTGAGTAAGTATGAACTCTTTTTCCATTTGAGTAATGCAGAATGTTTCAGTTCATGTATAATTCACAGCTTATGGTTTGTTTGTTACTTTTCAATGCAATATTCAATAAAAACTTAATTAAAAATAAAAGATGCAGTACCATAAAGCTGAAACAGAACTGCAATCTCACAAACACATATTTTCAAACTTGTATTTGTGTAATTTATAATTAAGGCAAGTAGCAGAAATATTATTATTTTTTTTTTATAATGAAATATTATGTTACCTGACAAACAGATACTTCATTATCTCAAAAACTGACAATGGTGAATGTGAGGAGAAACAAGATAAGATAATACAGAAGATTTTCAAAGAGTAAAAGTGGAACTATGTGGGAAAGGGGGGGGGGGAATTATTATTTAAAAAGAGCAATTGCATAAATTATTCCAATAATGTTCCTATAAAAGCCATTAGTAATAAGCACATTTTATGAAGCAGGTGCTACTGAAATGATACTATAAATTGAACAGAAAGAGACAAATCATTTGCCAAGTGATTAAAGTATTGCAATTTATTATACTTTTAATGTAATATTTTTGTGGGATGTGAATAAGTTTTACAACATGTAATATAGCAATTTCACTCCTCATGATCAATACCAACTTAACTGTAATAGCCTATTCTAAGATTTATTCTCTTATTTTGCATCTCATACATAGATAAAGGTAGTTATGAGGAGAAAAATGGAATCGACTTGTTTTAAAAGATTTTAAGAGATTCTACTGGGGAAAGAGTACTGTTCCAATATGCTTTACATTTCCACATAAGGTCTACCTTTAGTGTTCTCTCTCTTGTTCCATTGAAGTTAATAACAAAATTAAAACTGACTTTAATAGAATACTCTATGAACTTGTTACATTGATTCTAGATTCCAATTTTATTCTGATATTCCACATTTTGATTCAAGCTCATTTCTTAAATTCATCATAAACACAGAAAACACACCACTTGAAACAAAAGTACAGCCTTGAAAAGAACTGAGCACTTCTGTCAAAGGTTTAACATGCTTCATTATCATTAGTGTCAGTATAATTTGAAGATGTTGAATATCTCACACAATCAAGCTATAATGTGGGGTTGGTTTGCTACCTTCTTGTGATTAATATCATACTTTCTTGATTGATATGAGCCAATTTAATCAGAAAATGAGGGTGGTATCTCATAGTAATCAATTCCAGAAAAGAAATTTTCAGAAGGATATCTGTTTTGTTCTCTCTCTCTCTCTCTTTTTTTTTTTTTTTTTTTTTTGGTAATATCAAGTTTTAAAATCCAACTGTGTTTTTATAACAGAACCCAGCTGCCATACACATTATGCTAAATTAAAGTTCTGTACTATCTGAGCAACCTTTCTGTTTCACAGAAAAAACAATCCTGGGCAATGACACTGACTGTTTTTCAGTGAAGCTCAAAAAGGAGCTTCTTAGTCAATTATTCTCAGCAGCCTGGACCTAGCTAGATTCTACCTATCTATCACAAAGTTGCCATGCTACTGTGTTCATGTTGGAAATATTCCTATTTTGGAAAAGTACTTTTGTTTCTGACAATTAACAAACCTCGCAGCATGTCTTGGGCTTACGTATATATTTGATCATCCCTGAATTTAGAGTTTGGAACTGAGCATACAAAGTCAGATTTTAGCAATAGGAGGTTGAGTAGTGAATAGTACAATACTGTTCTAGTACGCTATCTTCTTGTATGTGAAATTTTAAGGATTCTTCCCTTACAGTATGTTTCCCCCTTTGCCAATGCTTGTCTTCTATGACGTTATTACTTCTTTGTTTCTGTTAATAAGACACAGTTGGTACAGCTGACAGGATAAATCATCAGAACGGCTTGAAACTGCAGTGAAGCTTTGCAGAACCTAACTCAGTTATAACACCTGAAAGAGGAAGAAGGAAGGAAGGAAGGAAGGAAGGAAGGAAGGAAGGAAGGAAGGANGAAAGGAAAGGAAAGGAAAGGAAAGGAAAGGAAAGGAAAGGAAAGGAAAGGAAAGGAAAGGAAAGGAAAGGAAAGGAAAGGAAAGGAAAGGAAAGGAAAGGAAAGGAAAGGAAAGGAAAGGAAAGGAAAGGAAAGGAAAGGAAAGGAAAGGAAAGGAAAGGAAAGGAAAGGAAAGGAAAGGAAAGGAAAGGAAAGGAAAGGAAAGGAAAGGAAAGGAAAGGAAAGGAAAGGAAAGGAAAGAGGGAGGGGCAGAGAGAAACAAAGAAAACCCACAGAGCCTGATTTGATGATGCTTTGTTCCATTTCTGATTCCACACCTTGAACCAACCTCTAGTAAAATATAACCTGATGTTCCTATCTACCTCTACAGGCTATACTTAATATACTTATACTCTTCTTACTCTTAATTACTCTTAATATGCTTATACTCTTCTGAGGGCTAAAAACTATCTCTCCTTCACCAAACAATCTCATCTGAAAGGGTTGTGAGGCATTGGAACAGGCTGCCCAGGGAAGTGGTTGAGTCACCATCCCTGGAGGTGTTCAAAAGAGCTTAGTGACATGGTTTAGTGGAGGACTTGGTAATGTTAGGTTTTTATGTGAGATTCTGTGATCTTCATGGGAGAGGTGAAAAGCATTAAGTGAATTAACTGTGACTGGGAAAAGGGTCCCCAGTCCATATCCCTATTCTTTTGGGGGGAGGAAGCACTGTTATACCAGGAAAAAAAAAATAGTGGAGAGCATGCTGTGCTGTGCTGTTAACCCAATGGATTCATGTTGCACCTGCTCATAGTTCCAAGGACAATAAGGGATGGAGATGACTTCAGTATTTTGAGTCTCTTTCCAGCTCCATCCTAAAAATTCACTTAGCTCCCCTACAAAGGCCCTGTACAGATGCTTTTAAAACAGAAAGGAGAGTTATCTGCTCTTACGCCTTTACATCTTGCTAAGGGTATGAATATCTGAGTTTTTTAATCTGCCAACGACAGAGAAAACTCTTTCCATCTTTTTTTGTTTGTACTGAAGAAAAGCTTAAAGCTTAATGGGTGTATATTAAGTTGACCTTGCAGTACTTCTTGAAAGAAATCTGACCTTTTATTTGTGGATTCACAGGTTCAGTGAACAAGTCAAAAATGGAAACTTTTCCCATAGAAATATGTAAAAGAAAAATGCCCACATGGAACTTTCCCATTTGGAAAGTTTTGTTCTGGTTTGTCATTTCTTTTCTTTCTTTCTTTCTTTCTTTCTGTCTGTCTGTCTGTCTGTCTGTCTGTCTGTCTACAATAGCCTGCATTTAAATGGTCACAAAAGCAGCACACTCATGATGTATGGATTTTACTGTCCAGATGGGATTATTACAATTCTGTATTTATAGGTCTCTCCCAGAACGCTGGCCATAAATTGTAACTCATTTAGAATGCAGTGCCTTAGGTACTTACTCAGATTGGGAAAAAAAAAAAAAAAGACATATTTTTTCAACTTAGTTGTATTGCACTGGCTTCCTATTTGACAGCATATTGATTTTTATTTCTTATTAACTGTCTATTATTGTTTATTAGGTAATGCTCCATCATACCCATCTTGGCTGCTAAATATTGGCTTTCTTGCCTGTTCATTATGATCCACTTTAGACTATCAGCTGCTGGCAAAAGAATATTAGCATTTTATGGATTAAAATGCTAAAATTATTAATGGCAATAACAATTCCCATTTGTACCAGTTTCAAAAAGCAAAAAGTGCCTAGCCCACTTTGTGATTATGCATTAAGACAGTCTATTCTAGATGATATTCTAGACTGTAGATTTCTTAAACATTCAATAGTTTGTGTTGTCCTATTCCAGTAAGTACAGAAAACTTGGGGAAATAGCCTTCTTGTCAAGCATTTCTATTTTCTTTTAAATTTTAACTACTTTACTGGAGGCCTGTACTGTCCCATTTTTTCTAGCACAACATACAACAGTAGAAATCACTGTGTGACAATCCCTCTATAAGATTACAAGTGATCTTTCTTTTAATAATTATAGTTATAGTGCTATTCATCTGGCATTCTACTTCTAGTTACAATATGAGATGTTATTAACCTTTCATTCAGCAAGCTGTTTGGCCAGTGATGTTTTACTGGATGTCTGATGGGGTTTATAGTGAAACTGCTCAATTCAGGCCCTTTGTTGGAAGGTGGAAGGAAAGACTTGGTTAGATCTTTAGCCCTAACCTCATACATGAACAGTAACACATTATAAAATATATTTTACTAGTGCATGAGCTCCTACAGATAACTGTTAGAATTGCTCTCAATGTCATTGAAGATTTGTGTGCTTGTCATACTGAGAAAAGGTTTCTCTTCTCTTACTACATTCTGGAACAGTATGGAATATAGGGATATATTCCAGGGAATCAGAATTTTTCAGTGAAAATTCTGACCACGCTGCTGAAGCTGAACAGTCTCTTATTTTTTAATATTTTGATAGCAATCCTCATTGTGCAAATCTTTGCTGGGTCTTCTAAGTTTATCATGTAGCAATTCGATACATTGTAATTATTCTACCTTGCCCTTTGTTCTGGAAAATGAAAGCCTATTTCCAGAACAAAACCAAGGGAGTGCTCCAAGTGTAGGTTTTAGAGTGACATTGGGAAATTTAGTTTCAAAAGGCTGTTTTAATGTTAAACCACAAGGTTTCCATTTGCCTGCAAGAATTTATTTTTGCCGAAAAGCTACGCTGATTCTAACGCAAGCATGTCCTGAATTTGTACTCCATTGGCTGGCCTATAAAGGCTGTATGTTAAAATGTCAGCTACATCATTTGCCAGCTGCTACTGTGACTATTGAGTATGAGAAACACCAGCTAGTAGCATTTGTGTGCTGATAGCCCTGCAAAGTCTACACTTATTCTTCTCCATGTAAGGAAAAAAAAAGCTTTTTCCATTATTCACAGAGAAAAAGCTTTATAGTGTGGCTTGTTCCAGCATAAAGAAGAATGGAAATCCTTATGTCCACACAAGAATTACAGAATAATGTGATCGTTACTTTGCACTTTGGAAATGGCCTCTGGACATACAATTCTGGTGCCAGCTCTACCGAGGCAAGAGACTCTCCAGCTACTCTTCAGCACTTAAGGATCCCAGTCCTTCCAATCTTCTGGCAGAGCAGTCTGCTCATCTGCTAATTTTGTCTGAGAGAAATCCATTCTGGTTCAATTAAATTAAAAAAGCAGAACATGCTGCTTTGTGTGAGGTGAAATAGGTTGTTCCCACAGCCTCTCTACCAGCTATCAGGACCCTCCAGCAGGGGGGAGCCTAGTGAGGACCAGAAGGCAGCAATCACTGTCACAGGTGGAGCTCAGAAAAGCTGTTAGTCTGCAGTCCAGTATAAGAGCAGCATCTCAAGTGCAGATAATTTGAAGTGCAATGGAAAGGCACTTTAAACTATGGTAGGATCAGACTTGCCTCTATTTTCAAAAGACTAAGGAACATTTGTTGTTGGGTTTTTTTGTTTGTTTGTTTGTTTTGGTAGAACTATTAATTTATATATATCCTATATATCATTTAGGGATTTAAACTATACCAATACACTATACTGGTCTTTGAAAACCAGTGTTACTACACAGATTTGAACTGTGAAAAGACAGGCCATCCTAGAGAACGGATTCAGTTATTTCACTTCCCTTTAATACATCAGAAAGGTCATAACCTCTGCTTCTGATTTGCTAAGTGCTTATTTCCCCCAGATACTTGATATTTAAACATAAACAGATGTATATCTTTTGGAATATTTTTCATGACAGACTGGTAGTAAACATATTTATTTGCTGCATTGTGACTGATCTGAATGAACTTTTACATATGGTAGTTTGAAATCTTGATTTCTGTGAGAATATGGTTACCAAAAAAACTCCACTGCTGAAAATTTGTCCTAAAAATACAAAGGAAGATGTGTGCATATTCACAATGAATCTGTTAGAAATAAGATCAAATATATGCAGAAAGTATTTGGTATTATTCATCCTATTCTGCATCTGTCTCACTGTTGGAAAAACACCAAACCCTTATTTTTCTGTATCTAATTTACATTGGTTTTATACTTACTTCCTTATGCCACAGGAGATAGACAATTGGACTTGAAAAATAAAAAGAGACACTTTTAAAATGTGACCAGTTGTAGCATGTAAATGCATTATGATGTTATGTCTCAGGAAAGAAATTTTGGAAATAGGGAAATAACAACATTGAAGATAGGCAATACAACATAGCACACTCAAAACTCAGTAGAAAGACGCAATGGCAGTGTTCTTTGTCCAGAGATTAAACCCTCCCCTCTGAAAAACAAACAAACAAAAACAAAAAACAATGTAAGAATAATTAAAAAAAAAAAGGAAAATGGTAACATTTCAAAATAGCATTAGTTATATTAACTAAATTCCTTGACATGCTTTAAAGTGTAGATATACAGATAACTAATATACTTTCCCATTCATCCTTGAATATGTATCAATGCCACCCCTTGATCAGCTGTTATAAGGCCAAGAAGATATCACTTTGGTTTATGAGAGGCTGTTATTTCTTAGACAGCTGGTCTGCTAACAGTGGAGTTAGTTTCTGGAGGAAAGTGACTTCAGGTCCCATGTTTGTTGTACTCTAATTGTAGTGCACAGCAGCTGGGTCAAGGAAGATGAATAATATCCCCACTTAAAGTGTTTAAATACGTGTATAAATATATTTATACAAAATTATTCTTACCTTAACATTCGAAAGGGAATAGGTTGCTGTGTTATTTTCCTACTGAGTGTAACTATTCATGTTGCAGAATTACAGTAATTTGGCCTCACTGGGATGGTAACTAAATCTAAACATTCATGAAAGTGTAGCCATAAACTGTCCATAACCACGTATACATGAACACACACACACACAAAATGTTAAAGGGCAATGCCATCCGGTACATTCTTTTATTTGTTTTTCTCTTTTATTGCCAAAACACTCAATGTAGCAAAAAGCATTTTATAGGAACTGTCCCTGATTTCTTTACTAACAGATTTGAGATACTGAAAAATACAATAATCTATTTTAAACTTTACTCCATTTAACTGAAAGAACACTTCAGCATGTTAAAAATTAATTCCTTATATTCACAATAGAATGTCCTGGATATTTGACAATTCCATTCAATGTAACAGGTGTCACAACATTTCTGAAGAACTTACCAATTTTGCAAACTGATTTTAAATACACCTGCATCAGAGGTGAGAGCTGGGGCCTTTAAAACCAGGCACAAAGCCGTATCCATTTTACCTATTTTCAAGACAGTTTCCACCAAATCCCACTACTTGCAATACATGGAACAAAATCATTCCATGGAATTAGAAGCTGGCTTTGAGGCTTTTTTAAATGTAGATCATCATTTTTTCTTTGATATAAGTGGCTTTTACTGACATTTCAAAGACTTACAAGGCAGAAAACACCATGGGGAAATCTGTGGCATCTCTGCCTTTGAAGTACATGTGGGACCTGTTTTAAGCAATGAGAAAATGTGGTTCAGGAAAATAAAAGTTTCTGATAGTGCATACGGTCTAGTAGATTTTTAATACTCTTCTGAACCATTCTTCTGAATCTTTTGAGGTTTGCCCATCTCCACTAACTATTATCATTATTTACTCATACTTATGTACCTAATTTTTTCAGTTGCAAGATTTCAGTAAGTATTAATTTCAGTTTCCTTGAAAGTTAAGGACAGATTAATTTTGTGAGCTAAGGATGGATATGAATGTGAACGCACTACAGTAAAAGGATTCTGAATTCTTTTCCTTTAAGATCAGACAAAAGTGCCATACCACCTTCATTGTTTAAGAACTATTTTTAAGTAAATGCCTAAAGGATAATTAACAAGAAAGCACTTACTTGACTGATTCAGTTCCTTCTTTTACCTCCAAAATGCTCATGAGTATCCTTTGATTTCTTTGAATGGATTTATTATGTGAATGTACTAAGTAATTTTCAGAATGTGTTATGGGATTATTATAAGCATACAAATTAAAAGTAAATTATTGCATTGTGAGATAAATCATGTGATACTGTTTTTGACTTTCCGATGAAGGAAATCCAGAAATTCCCCTTGAAATCCTTCTTTTACGTCACACACTCATGTGTACAGTTAAAATGCATCGGTAGAATAATTCTTGAGAACAAACATGATAGGGGAATGAATATTCTCTGAATGAAAATATTTAAAAATTTAGGCCAGTATTTAGAAATAATATTTTCTATTATTCATCCAATTCCAGTTCCAAATTGCGGTTTTCCACCCTACCTTTGAGAATGTATTTACCTGAATGTCATTCCACAGTGCTACTAGTGGGAGCCATTATGCTGTTGTCTTTTTACAAAAGGGCTTTAGTGGGAGTTTGACTGCAGGATCTTCCTCTCCATTTTTATGATCTGATTAAAGGGAAGATTACTTTGGATTTTTGATGTCTGCCTACATTTTATTCTTACATTATTGGTTCAAGGGCCTTATGTCCTCTGCATATGACTGTTTCTGGAAAATAGCTGCCTCAATGTCTTAAAATTATTACATAGAACTCAAGAAGTTCTGTAATGGATTAAACCAGTCATTCATCTAAGCAGGTCAGATCTATTGGTCTCATACTAATGTTGCTGAAAGAAGTAGGGGTTCAAAATTCAAGAAGTCATAACTGATGTTTTGCATAACGGGAAGGAAAAAATTATCAAAAAAAAAAAAAAAAAGAGCTTAAAACTATTCTCCTTCAGCTGCAATATTAACCATTAACTACATTTCTTTCAAAGTACCACTGTAAAGCACTATGCCTTTATGGAACATGCATCCATTTGTTCGAGACCTATGTCTTCACTATTTGTTCTCATAATGAAGTTAAAGGCAGAAATGCCATTAGACCTTCAAGGATCACCAGAGCATCCAGGAAACAACTACAAGAGGATAAGTGCTTTATTTGTTACATCTAACAAAAGAATGGGAGAAACGAGAAGCAGCATGACAGTAAAGAGACCTTGGAACATTCAATTCCCTTGGGAAAATAGTTTTGTTTTTGTCACCCATGCTTTCTTTTTTCTTTTTATTTAATTCAAATGAGGTGGAATAATCCCTATCTAAATTAACAGCTGGTATGTTTGGCATCAAATCAAATAAAAAGCTGAAAAAAATGAAACAATACTAAATGTGTTGTTACATTTTACTGAGACACTGCAGTCATGACTCTTGACAAGGTCTTATCATTGGAAACTGCCCAGTGTAACATGATGTAGCATACTGAGAACATTTCTGTTATTATTCTTTATGAATGCCAAACTCATCACTGAATACCAAGATACTTTTATCAGTAATTAACAGATGACACTCTTAGTTAAAGTGGCTACAGTGTTTACTATCTTTTTTCTTCTGGTATTATTTGTGGGTGTGTTTGGACTACAGGCCTTCATATCCAGTACACCTCTGGTCTTTGATGAATGTTGCATTTTTTAGGAAATTCTTTTTAAAGCTGTGGTGGTTTATCATTCTTTTTGGAAGAAAAAATTCACAGGAGGAAAAGATACTTCAAGGTTTATTTCACATTTGGAAAATGTGAACCATGCCCTGCTGCTATTAGTCTCCCTGTATCTCTCTCTCTCTCTCACACACGTGACCCATTTACATTAAGAACATGAGAAAAAAGCTAAGGATATGATTCCAATGAAAAGATGATATTCTAATAAAGCATTATCATATTCCCAAGAATGAAGAGACTCCCACTGGTATCTATAAGAATTGAGATAGATCCCCAGGAACCTCCTCTTCGCTCCCTGCAGACTGAGCAAAAAGTGGAGTGTCTGCAGTGCAGGAGCAGCAGAAGAAAAAACATACTGTCCCAGGTTTTACCTGCCTGAGATACCAGCATGGCATTGTAGGTGTAGGTCAATGAAATCATGTGAAATTAACAGTAATCACAACCAAATTCTGCATAAGGAAGACTGAGAAACTCTACTACATTAAGGAAGTGACACAAACAGGAACTATATTTTCACATGTGAAGAGGATACTTCATACTTCAATATGCTGGAACTTTCCAAGAAACACAAACCTTACTAAAATATCTAAGTTCTTCTTTTCAGAATTTATTTTGAGCATTTATTTTGAGATGTAATCGATGCCTAATATAGGTTTCACTTCTCGAAGACTCAGAGTCTTGGGTTACCTGTAAAAAAGTTTATTCCTCCTAAAGTTATGAATAGAATCTCAAAAAAGAGTTGTACATCAGTGCAGGTATCTGTGCCTTATCTTTATGCTTGCATCAGAAAGCGACTGCACCTCCAGGTAAGCAGCAGTAGTCAGTAACATGAACAATGAGGGATAGAGTAAGACCATCTTATTTCATATAATTCTAGTTTTCTGACTTGAGAATGAAGAGGAAAATACTTTTATAATATGTCACATGAATTCATGTTTGACCTCAGTGTGGTCTCCTATTATCTTGCAATTACATTACTATTACTTATTTGCCCTACCTGACTTTGCTTCTACTGGTTTTACAGAGGTCTTAATGGATATCTAATGAATTGAGTCACACTGGTTCACCAACAGGAACCGAGTACATGTTGGAAAGCCAAAGGCATTTTGGTGTGATATATCTTACAGCAATTTGCAAGGGTCACGATGATTTTGTTGGTTATTTTTATTCTGAGCTTTCTGAAAATGTTGAGGACTGTTCAGGAGACTTTCTTTTCACGCTATCTTCCATGAGAGTTAGCAGGCATTCTTGGGATACAACAGAGTATGAGAGAAAACATCACATTTTAAAGTTAGAACAAATGGAAGAGAAATGCTTGCCTATTTTGTCACATTGTTTACCCTCCTTCTGTCAATTTTCCCATGTTTTCATAGTTTCTCACATTTTTTCCTGAAGACATTACTTTATAAACTTTCCCTATCTACTTTCTGCAAATACCTGCAAATGTCTGTAAGCTACTGTTTGTTTCTGTGTCCTCACCATTAATTTCAGAAAAAACATGTCTTGCAACTTGACACTTCGACACAATTTGCAAAACTTTCTTCAGAAATTTGGAAAAACTTCCAGCAAACAAAAGTACCCACCTCATGAGATATATTAGCCACTACAAAGCATTCTTTGTGAAATCCCTTGAAAAATTTAACAAGCTATTTATAAAAAAATCAACCAATACTTTACATCATACTGACTGATATCATTGCCTGAACTTCAAAGTCAGCATCCACTTTTTTATTTTCATGCACATACACACATGCACACACACACACACACACACACACACACACACACACATATATGGGGCACATGCACAATGAAGCATGAATAAAAAAATAAGTAATATAAAAAGTAATAGAGGAAACCATAAAAACTGTGGGAAAAAAAAAACAGGAAAAATTGGGACATTAATTAAAATAAGAATCTTACAGAGAAAATAAGCTACGTCTGCCAGAGAAGCATAAGGATAAAAGCATCATGTGACTCAGGGAAGAACGTAAAGATTGGGTATTCAAAATATGCAAAGAGCAGATCAACAGCTAAACAAAAACCACCAAGAACCAAAATACGAACACACTATCAAATTACATTACAAGGAATTACAATATAGGCAGTGATGCAAACATTGAAAAAGGTGAACAGACAACAAATCACCATAACAACATGGATATACAGAAGGGGTATTTTGAAAATGTGCTAAACCCTGTACTCCTATTCAGGTACAAGCATTGCAACCACATAAGTGAACCAGGTAGCCTGCAAGACCAGATGGTTGAGAGGATGCATCCTTCAACCAGAGAAGAAACAAGATACACTGCAAAGATTTTACACACTGTGACTGCAGTGTTCACGTATTCTTTGCCACAGGTGCTTTACAAAACTGATGAGGTGATGAACATACTTTGTGTTAAAAAAAAAATAGCAACTGTTCATACTTCAGACCATTAAGAACGTTATTCTGTAAATCTGAAGAAGTCACATAAGCGAAGCAGATTTGAAGACTAGTGTAACAAAATTTCTTTGACAGGCAGCAGGAGTGGTAGTATTTCTAAGGCAAATGATAAATGCAGAGGAAAGTAGGATATGAAACCAAGACGATGGATTAGCTCTCAGGGACAATTTTTACTGAGGGCCTGTGGAGCTTCTGTACCTTTCAGCTGTGCTTAGGGTTGTGTGAATTCAAGGGATAGGAGAGTGCATCTGCCATTCGTTCCATCTTCAGTCCTCTCAGGCCTGTGAATCACTGTGATCAAAAAGATTATGATGGCATGGAGCTTGCTGTTTCACTGGTGTTTGCAACGAGACAATAGATTGTCAAAGACGACCATAGAAACACAGGTATGTTAATCCAGCGACCAATTTATGATGAAATGTAATAGGACATTAGTGTTCTAGGCTTGATGGTGGAATAGGATACAAAAAAACAACATCACAAACTTCCCATTTTCAAATATATTTGGTATTGTAAACAAGTAGAACATTTAATTATCATTCCCAGTCATTAAGTTTATTTATAGAGGGCAGTTGTTAATGACATGCAAATAATTAACTCCTTCAAGTCAGTTATATCAACCACTAATTAAAGAGGGGAGGATTGCAATATATGCATAAACACTAAACATCCAAAATTATCTCTAGTTTTCTTCATTGAAACAGGAAATTAGGAACAGAGCAATTCAGATTCATTTATAGATATAACATCAAAAATATTTCTTCCTTTGATAATAGCAACAGTAGGCAACTGCACCACAGGCCTTGATTAGAGCTCATCTTATTAAACACAGAACCAGAATATGTAAAACAGCTATTCCAAAGACCTGCTAGTTTATGAACTATAGAACAGATCCCTGAGGAAGAAAAGTATACTTCTGCTGAAAGAGGTGTGATGTGCAGGTGCTTCAGCAATTCTCTTAATTTACAATGAACTACTTTTCATTGTTGCTGTCTGTACAGCAACAAGGTACAAGCTAATTCTGTAAGCAATTCTTTCAACCATTTTTACCACTTAATACAATGAGACAAATTATCAACCCATTCCATGCATTTTATCTAGTAGACTGATACTGACTGTGAATATTACATACTTATTACATTCTCACACAGACTGTAGTCAGGCAGGGCTCCTCCATCTATGTACACTTATACCTTCTTAGTGTAATTATTACCTTCTGGGTTATTATGTAAGTTTTTTTAAGTACAATTTTGATGGCAATGCTTGTGCAAAATGTTTTTTATTTGGATGTAGTTGAAACAAACTGGGACAATGAAGATATTATATCACCTTGCATATACATTGCACTTTGCAGAGTATGTGAATGCTTAGTTTTCCCAGGATGACATTCTGCCATATCAAATAAGATCCTCATTCAACTGTGAAAAAGTAAAATTCTGTTATAAAAATTACTTTGGACAACTCATTGCTTAACTAGTCAGACTCATTATATTTATGTACATTTAGCAGTGAACATTCTACACTCACATATCTGCACAAACTCATAACACTAATTTTGCTAAAAATTCTGACTGAAATTTGAAAGGCTGAGCAGGCTGAACATCACTGTTTTTTGTGACTATTTTGCCAGCTGTAGCAATCTAGGTTCCATGGATGAAGTGAAAAAATGAAAAGATACAGAATTGTGTCTCATGTATAGAAAAAATAAGAATAAAACCAAAGCATAATTTCTAATCTGATCCCTGCAATAAAATATCTTCCTAGCCTGAGAAACACAGCAGAATCAGCAGGAATTTTATTTTCTTATTTTCTGTACAGTTTTCCATATGGCCAATGTTCACTATGAATACTGAGCATTAAACCATATTGCACTTCTGCAAAAACATTTGGTATTTTCTGCCAAAATTTAAAAGAAGGAATAAAAGTGAAACTCCAAATTACACAAAAGAACACTCTTTATCTAGCAAAGTTCTGGAGTATAAAATTGGTTGGTTTTTTTTTTTTTTGTTGTTGTTGTTTGTTTGTTGGTTGGTTTTTTTTGTTTGTTTGTTTGTTTTTGTTGTTTTCTGTTTTGTTTTGTTTTGGTTTGGTTTTTGTTTGTTTGTTTTTCTAAGTTGTAAAGACAGTATCTTTGAATGGTTTGCTGGTACATGTATGATGACCTTATCCTTTGTTCAGAGGCTTGTGGTCTTAAGTTACCCATCACAACAGTGTAGCTCATGCTGGCTTTCCACAAAAGCCTTCAAATATAAAGTTGGTTGTACCATGGACTACACTAAGCTCCAGACAAAAGAAAAAAAAGAAGTGTAGAATGAAACTGGAAATTAAGTCATCAAAATTAATTATTGAGAAATCAAACTTAAATAAAAGCCAGAATACAAACGGTTTTGCTTCTTAAGATGTTTAGAAATTATTTCAAAAAAGCAAGAGTTCTTTGGGAGACCAAAGGTTTTTCTGGCAATAAACAAAAAGTTGAAAATGATTTTTTTTTCTTTAAATCTCTAGTATATGACTTCTTTGGAAGACCATACACAACCTCTTGTGGAACCGCACCCACTCAGACAATAAGGGAAGTTCAAATAACAAAAAAACCCTTGATGTAAATTGTGCCATTCCTATGCTGAATTTTCTACTGAATATTCTCTATCTTCATCCAATCATATGTTATATTTACAGTTGCAGAATGCCACTGTGCCTGCATCTACATTAGCTTCAGCACTAGGAGAACAGCCGCAAATAGGACGATGGGGAATGGGCTAAAGTTGTGCCAGGGGAGGTTTAGGTTAGATATTAGGAAAAACTTCTTTACTGAAAGGGTTGTGAGGCATTGGAACAGGCTGCCCAGGGAAGTGGTTGAGTCACCATCCCTGGAGGTATTCAAAAGACATTTAGATGAAGAGCTTAGTGATATGGTTTAGTAGAGGACTTGGTAGTGTTAGGTCATAGGTTGGACTGGATGATCTTGGAGGTCTTTTCCAACCTAAATGGTTCTGTGATTCTGTGAAATACGACCACTTCTCTGCAGAACAATTCAGTATTATCTATGTGGTGTTTTGGTCTCATCCTTATTTGATTTAGAGTTGATACACTTTTGCTTTAAATTATTACAGTTTACTGAAATATTAAAAGCTTAGGTTAGATCTCAAGCTCTAGTCAAAGAATCCTTTTTTTTTTTTTTTTTTTAATACGGATTGATAAATGAAAAAGACAAGCTGTGCTTATAAATAAACTATTAAACTACAAAACTTTGATTCAAAAAAGAAGCCAAGTAGCTAGTGCTGACAAAGACCTGGAAATACATCTTTTGAAGGTGGTTTGCTTAGTATACATCTGTGTTCAGGCAGCCTAAGCCTTTCTATATTTGCCACATAATGATTCTGTCTTAGACTTCAGAATTCATTAACAGCGCTCATATTCCCCTGACTCCCTTTCTGCATTTACAAGAAACTTCACTACTGACTAGTTATGGGTGCATCTGTGCTGTTTCAGTTCAGATCAGAAGAGCACTTTTGATGTGAATCTCCCAAATGTCCCCACTTGCCACACTTCAGTTGACATTTCAGTGCATAGACTGGATTTATTTCAGGTGAAACTAAACCTGGACATTGTCTCCAGGACTATAACTAACGGGCTGCAGTGAGTACCAAGCATCAGTCTGCTGGATTAGACTATAGCTAGTTCAAAGTACATCCTCTGGAGGTGTCTACTGTGGGTATTGAATCCTCAGTATGAAGTATTTCACTTTACATGTCTGCCTCTAGAGGACTGCAACGCTAGCTATTATAGATATGGCCATGAAGAATTAACTTAGTACCCACTGTGTCATTTTGAATTTGGGGAAATCAAAAAAAACAAAAAAACAAAAAGCATGGCCAGTTTTTCTCTCCTCTCAGCCTACATATTGTGAAAGCAAGTCTGATATTCTACTGCATTGGGATTACGTGGAAAGATTTTGGTAGTGGGGGAGCTGCAGGGGTGGCCTCTGTGAGCAGAGCCCAGCAGCTGCCCCATGTCAGGTCAGAGCCAGCTCCAGCCGGCTCCAAAAGGGACACGCCGCTGTCCAGATCCGAGCCAGGGAGCGACGCTGGGTGTGCCTGTGGGAGAGCAGAGCTAAGGAAGGGAACAAACTGCTGCGCCACAGCAGCTGGGAGAGAGGGGTGAGAAGCAGCCCTGCAGGCACCCAGGGCNTGGCAGGAGCTGCTGCCCGTGGGGGAGCCATGTGGGAGCAGTTTGGTCCTGACGGATGGGCCCCGTGGTACGGACCCATATGGGAGCAGTTCTGGAAGAGCTGCAGCATGTGGGAAGCCCACGCAGGATCAGCTCGGGAAGGATGGCATCCCATTGGAGGGACCCCACGTGGAACAGGGAAAGAGAGTGAGGATGAAGGAGTGGCAGAGACGAAGCATTATGGACAGACCACAACACCCATTCCCCGTTCCCCTGTGCTTCTTGGGGGGAAGAGGTAGAAGAAGGATGGTTTCAGTTTGTTTTTCATTTCTCACAGCTCTAGTCTGCTAGTGATAGGCAATAAATTATATTAATCTCCCTATGTTGAGTCTGTTTTGCCCATGACTGCAAGAGGTGAGTGATCTTCCTGTCCTTACCTCAACTCTTGGGCCCTTTTTCATTGTATTTTCTCCCCGTTTTTCTTTGAGGAGGGGGAGTGAGAGAGCAGTGTGATGGAGTTTAGCTAGCCATCAGTGTGAAACCACCACATCTATTCATCCAACCCATCTTCTTAATTAAACTAATATAAACTCAAAAAACACTTTGAAGACAACGTGGTTATAATAGTGCAACTGTAGCAGCTCACACTATGCCTGATTTCTCTGATCACAACCCACTAAAATGCAGTCAAGATCTGATCACGATCTGAATTGTTTTTTACATTGTTTAATACCAAACAAATTGCCAGATCCCACCCTCTGTAACTAAAATAAGTTTTGGCACAGACAGATGTAAAGTCCCACTGAATATACCAGCCAGGGGGTTAGTTAGATGCAGTGATAACATCTGACCCATTCCTATTATACTGAAAGATTGACTAGCTGTCTTGCAGTCACCCTTCACTACTTCATGTAACACTGATATCCTGGAGACAGACAAATGACAACTGCCACAGAAACATGTTTACAAAAATAATGACAGATATAGTATGTTTTGAACAGATATAATAGGCATTAGCAATTGATATTGCTATCACGTGCCTGGTGACAGGACGAGGGGGAATGGGCTAAAGTTGCGTCAGGGGAGGTTTAGGCTGAATATTAGGAAAAACTTCTTTACCGAAAGGGTAGTTAGGCATTGGAATGGGCTGCCCAGGGAAGTGGTTGAGTCACCATCCCTGGAGGTCTTTAAAAGACGTTTAGATGTTGAGCTTAGAGATATGGTTTAGTGTGGGCCTTGTTAGAGTTAGGTCAGAGGTTGGACTAGGTGATCTTGGAGGTCTCTTCCAACCTGAACGATTCTGTGATTCTGTGATTCTGTGATATATTTAGGATGTCACTGGAATGTTTTAGTAATTTATGACAACTACAGTTGTAAACTATCACTATTAGCATTTTCTATATCAATTGTAATTAAAATGATGTAGAATTTAATGGCTTGCCAAATGCAGAATACATTTTTCCACTGGTATTTATTACCTACCCTTTAACTTGCTTCCTTACCAACTACAGTGATAAACTGTTCACCTAAATGGCCACTCAGCTGCATGAACTTCATGACTGACTGACTGATTGATGGTGTGTTCTGTTCAAACACAGATGATCACAGCTTGAAAAAAGAATTAATTAATAGAGGAAATAAATAAATAAATAAACAAACAAAACCTGTGGCAATCAGATGAATGGATTATCATCCCTCTAAGGAAAGGTTTTCTTTTTTTCAACAGGTATGAATAAGTCAACATCAAATTTAACAACCTTATTTTAAAAAGAAAACAAAACAAAACATCAGTTTCTCCATTCATCCCTCTTATTTTTTTACCCACCAAGTTATGTTAATCCATTTCAACTTATAACTTATTGCTGAGTCAATTCATTAGATATCTTCACTCAGAGAAATTCTGAAGTCTTTATTCAGCATTAATACACTTCTTAAGACTGAGGTTCAGTGACATTGTCAAGACTTGTCTCAGTTGTAGTGAAGTTGTAGTGAAGAGAGTGACAATCCCATCTAGACAATATTTCAATTAACTGAAATAAGCCAAGTATTGACACAATTTCCCTTAAAATTGTAGCCAATTCTTCTGGCATAAGCTTAGGTCTTGAAACTTGATTTTTTAAATATAGGTATAAGTAAGAGGAAAGAGACTAAAGGTTACCAAAATTACACGCATATTAGTTTGTAAAATGAAAATATCCTTTTTATTAGTTTTACATGGGCAAGATTTCTCATTGTAATAAAATGATAATGATCTTTGTCTGTTTGGACTTAGAGAAAGAGAAATGTGTATAGGAAGTCCTGAAACACTTATAAGGAGGAACAGAAATCCGTGTATTAGGTTAGGAGTTAATTATTCCAGTAGCTGAATACCATTCTGACTGTATCTACACTGGCAAGGCTAGTGCCCTACTCAGTGACCTCCAAATCCCCAGGTTAAGGGGTAGAGAGAAGCACCTCTTGAGGCCACTGGAGTAGATCGGCCCTGTCCAAACTGCCTGGTAGTTTGGTCTGGTCTGCATGTGGTAATTCTGTGGTGCTTAAACATAATAATAATAATAATAATAATAATAATAATTTAATGTCATTTATTACTATTATCATTGTTGTTGTTGTTATTAATCTCAAAGTGCCAATACGAGGGCTTTGTTTCAGCCTTCCAGAGTGGTGTTTACAGCATGATGTGTGTGTGCATGGTATATGTGTGGGTTATTTGAAAGTATGGAAGACTTGGTGGGATAGACGGGGGCAAACACGGTGTAGTCATATGCCTGTATTTCCATTAGGGAGTGGTCGCTGCAATGAAGACTCTCCAGCAATGAAGACATCTGTGTTTCACCCCAGAGACAACCAGCTGGTTCACTGACATTGCAGCCACCTAACATGAAGAGTGCAGATGATTACAACATGAGCACATAGAAGTGAACGAAAGAAGATCCACTCCTCCCTTGGGAAGGAAGGTGGAAAAACACATGTATTGCATTCCAACATTAATTTAAATGACATTCATGGTGACAAGCTGAGATTTAAGGAAGTTCAAATATGAATTCACAGATTAGGTACAGATTAGCTAGGCTATGATTACTGCTGTGCAAGAGTAGAAACAATTATATGAGATGCAACTGATAGAGAAAGATTGGAAAGGAAGACAAGCAGTATGATATTACGGAAAGTGGATTTATTTGAAGAAAGTTGGAAATTATGACTAGAGATTTTTTGCAGCTTTCTTGATAAAAGTAACTGTACGAATATTAGGTACTTCTGTAAGGTGATTGATTTAAGGTGATTGATTTTTGTAAGGTGAGTCAGCTTGACTGACTGATGAGAATTAACAAGGATTGCAATAAAGCATACATTGAATGGATAAAAATCTACCTACCTGACAAACCTCAAAAGACCGCTTGTCAATGGGGAGACTCCTCTGAGAGGGATTCTGACTAGTGTAGTACTGTAGGGATAAGTACTAATCTAACGTTTGTCAATGATGTGGAAGTTCACAGCTATTAAATTTGGCTCTAAGTGATTTGGCTTCCTTGGTCTGTTGTGCCCATTCAAACAAAATACATTTTACAGAGGCCAAATCCAAAGTTCCCACACTTAGTGAATGGGAGAGCATATTCTGAAAAACAGTTAACTTTAAAAAGGACTCATACACAACATGGTTTATAAGCTATTAAGTCTGAGTTACCAAAACTCTGCCAAACCCAACTGACCAAAAAAAAAAACAAAAAACCACACCAAAACTGGAAAAAAAACAGATTAAAAAAAAAAAAAAAAAGGTTCAGATGTATATAAAAAAGAAGCTGAAGGTAGAAACAGGCATATGATGTTGCCTTTGTTTATTTCTTTCATATGCTTAATATTAAAACTACTATATCGATTTCTAGGGTTCATATTTTTAAAAGAACATCTTAAGAAGTGAAGAGGTTCACAAAAGGAAATTAAAATGATTCAAGAGTTGAATAAAATCTTTAAGAAACTTAAAACACAATTCGTTCATTTTATCACAAAGAGAACTGAGGTGACTTCATTAAAGGATATAAGTAACTTTATGGAAAGAAAAATATGGTTACTAAGAGTATCTATAATCTTGGAGAGAAAAATGAAGATAGAACAAATGCATAAATGCTTTAGGCAATTAGAATATAGACTCTAATTTTTACAGCAAGGTTGATTACATGCTAGAATGGACTATCAAGAAAAATAGATTTCCTCTCCTGATACCTTTAAATCAAGATTTTCTGTATGCCTTAGCCAAACACTCATTCTTGTACTCAGAAATAAAATTTAACTAGGTGAAGTTTAAAAGCACTTGAGATAAAGGACAACTGAAGAAACAATCCAGTGACTGCTCCGCACTTCATGAATCTACATATCTCCTCTTAGATGAAGCAGAACAAGTGGGCAAAATCTAAACATCCACTGAGACTGGCAGTGTATGGTGATTAGACCAATCCTTACCTATAGGATTTCAACACATTGTCCTTTTCTCTTGCTCTTCATTCATGAATAAAAATACTATTCATGCCCAAAGTCTACTTACCGTGAGATTTTCAACTGCTGTTTTCTTTCTTTTACAAGTTTCTGTTATAGAAAACTATTTGGAGAAAAGCTTGTATAGCAATAAATGGCACATGAAAACATGTGTTTAGGGTTATTTAATTGTTTGATTAAATAAAATGGTGGTAAATAACTATTGAACTTTTTTTCTTCGTGTGTCAGATTAGGAAGAAGCTAATAAAGGAGTTTTTCAAGAATCAGCCTTAAGAATGATGTTGCTTGATATTTTCATTAATGGTCTTAATTAATTAATTAGTTATCTTAATTCCAGAAAAAGTGGAAGTGAAAGAATAACAGTATTTGTGACACAAAGTCAGGAGGTATTTTCAACTGGGAGGTGGATTGAAATATCATGCAGGAATAATTGCATGACCTCAAGGACTGGAGTAATAGAAATAAATTAAAAAGTAATAGCGTCAGTTGTAAGACTGTGCACTCAGGCAGCAATTCACCTCAATTTTAACCATCTAAAAGTTACATGTAAAATCTAAGGTGTCTGTGTGAAGTGAGAGATGTTGGAGAGGGCAATTCATTGCATCTAATTGAGACCCTGCCACACCACTACATGTTCTTCCCTCTGCTTCTTCCTTTCACTCAGTAGACTAAATAGATCCTAAGGAGTACCCTAAAAGTTAATCATCCAGTTTAAGATGATTAATCAAGATGGAAACCCATCCTTTCAGACCAGCAGTAAAACTTCTGTGAAAAAAACTATGAATGGAAACAACATGAAAAATGAAATTATTAGCTGATCAGGAGGACTATCACCTACTAGTTTTATTTAGCCTTGGAAAAAAAAACTAATGGTTTTAATCTTAGTGTGCATGATGAACTACAGACAGAAAGTAGTACTAATCATTGCCTGGCTGTCACATGACACTTTCTATATACAATGCTAAGCTTCAAATATGCAAAAAAAAAAGTAAAAATCCCACTTGGAATAAGTAAAGAAAAAGGGAACAGGAAGGAAAAGGGACTGTGTTATAAACAGAAACTTGAGATGATTTGTGTTTGTTTAGTATAATAAAGCAATTGCTTAAAGAAAAGAAAAATGTCCTATGCAAGAGAAGAAAGGTATAAGAATTTAAATATGAAAAGGGAGACCATCTTTTTAAGACAAAAGGTTAAATTGGCATAAGTATAAATGACTAAGGATGAATAAAAATGATCATGGAAATTACTTTTTTTTATATATAAATGAATCACTGGAGTAATTTTCTGGTATAAATGGTGGGGACAAAAAAAATTAAAATCAAATTTTCAGATGTATGAAAAGAATTCTAAGAGTTGTTTGCACGCAATGGAAAGGAATTTGAATTTATAGCTTATATATTCCTTTCTGGCCCCATCTTTCACTGTTTCTGGCAGTTTTTCTTTCTCCCTGGTCCATTTTCTTCCATTGTTCATCCATAGCCAGAGCACAGTTTCAGAGAGCATTGTTTACTGAGGTGAATGGAACTAAACATTTAAATGGCATTTCAAAGCAAGTCAAAGCAGTTGCTCTTGAGTGACTTCAGGTGTGCAAGAAGAGTTTCTTTTCTCTAACCTTTTCCTTCCTTCTTTTCCATCCCCCTCTGACCAGAAAACACAAAATGTCAATAGCTACTAACTTTTACATTACTTAAAAGGTGTCAATCTTTAGGTGTTAATCTGGAATAAAAAAAAATAAAAATAAAAATAAAAATCTCACATGGTTATAAGTTGCCTTGGGGAGTTTCTATTTAGTTTTAGTTTCCCAGCTTTTCAACTGAACCTAAAACAGCATTAGGTCACAATAAATAATCAATCAAAAATAGCTAGAGTAATTTTGTAAAGCTTAAATCAGTGCATGGGTCTTGTATGTGAAGATGATCATTATACATGCCTGAACTTTCATTGAGGTTTCAAATTTGTAATGTGCTAACTTAATACTTGCTAGCACATGTGATGAATCAGCATTAGCAGTTGCAATAGGTTTCTTACATCAACACATCATTGAGCCTTTTGTGATTAACATTTGTGTTTGGGATATAGCAAAAAAATCATCTGGCTAATTAACAGGTGTCAATATCCTTATTATGAGATTCAAAGTAGTTTGGTATTCAGCGGTCCATTTCCTTTTCAACTTATGTCTTGATCCTCCCGTTATAATTAGTATTTCAGACTCAACTATTCTTCTACAAAAGATCTTTCAGAGCTTCAGGTTTCCTAACTATTATTTCACAAAATGTTCAGCACATCCAAGGCACTGTTTTTCAGTCTGTGTGTGACAGATTCCTGAGGACAGGGGACACAGTGATATGGAGACAGGAGACACTAAAGTATCTGACAAAAAATGTCTAATGTAAGAAAAGTCATGTGTGAGACAGGGAAATGGGGGACATTTTTACCAGGTCCAGAAAATCTGTGGAGAATGTTTATGGTTATAAAATGTGTTTGTTCTCCCCCCCCTAAAAACAAAAACAAAAACAAACAAACAAACAAAAAAAAACACTGAAAACCACTGTAATATCAGTACTACACAAATACATTATTATTGTGTTGCCATTCGGTTAGGAAGAATAGCAAAGGTGTAATATTGATAATATTAAAGACATAACATTAGTGCTTCTCAACATCTAATCATTGGTTTTACCCATGAAAAGCAACATATGCTATTTCTTCCAAAATGTTATTATACCCTAGTATATTCTTAACACAAACTATTGACATACAGTCCCTTTCTGGGATATCTCAGCTGTAGAAAAAAATAAATAAAATGTGCCCATTGCACTATTTGAAGTTGTCTGTTTCCACCATATTGTATTCAAATTCATGGCTTAGACATGAGAGCTCAGTAAGAAAAAGTTTTGAAAGTTTGGAATTCAGTTAAATTTTAATGAAAGAATGAAAATAATATCTTTAATTGTGGCAGATTAAGCAATTTGTAAAGTGAAATTCGCAGATCAAATGTTTCCAAAAATGAGGTACTTAACCTAATGTAATGTTATCTAAGGAAATTCTCTTTTACTTTACATCCTGGGAGAGACGCAGTGAAGATTTAAAAATGGTCTGTTAAACAGTTTACTTTCATAAAGAGTTGTCTTTCTTATCAAATAATGTTTTGTTTCAAATCTATATTTTTACTTTTCTTGTTGTTCTTTTGAACAGCTTTTGGACATTGTTTCAGGGCTGTTGTTTTAAACTGACAGAAATTCTTGAAATAGAATTGTTTTTCATTGCACTGCCAGAAGATGTTCATTTAAGGAGAGCAATGGCTTGGATAGTTTCCTCTGTTGACTGATTGACAATAGTGCTGAAGAAAGGGTTTGCTTTTGAGCTTACTGTTTCACAGTTAAAATGCTTGCCAGATCCAATAAATCTGCATTTACACCTAACTGTTCCTTGCATCTCTGTTTTCTGGGCTACAGAACAATTTTAGGAAGGAAAACTTGAGCTAAAAGCTCCCATCAAGCTAGTACACAGACCATTATTTCTAAAGTCTCCTTGTTAGACTTTAGATTTAAAATAATTTACACACCATCAGCAGTGATAGTTTGTTCTGCTTTCCAATGTTGTTACTTTCCACTCCACGTGACCTGCATGTTTCTGTGTGATTTAGGAATAAATGGGGTGAATCACAAATGCCATACTGGTGAGAGAGGGAGAGACACTGTCACTTATAGCTGTCTCAGAGCAAAACTCTCTTTTCTACAGCTGTGCTGGTGAGATACAAATCCAAGTCTCTACTTTCCAATGAGCTGTCAAAGTGAGAACTAAGTGAAGGAAATTTAGAGAATAGTTTAAAGCCAGTTGTTTTAATGAGAATGTAACCATTGTCTTCAATGTGCTTTGGAGGAGACCTGGAAGTGCTGGGTCAGGGGTCCAGCACCCCACCATAGCCTAGGACAGGAAGCTTATCTGTTTTGAGGTTGTAATTTAGTTTCTTGGGTTTCTGTCAAAGACCACCATGCTTCTAGTTGGGAAAAGCTTAGGTGCAAAATGTTTTCCTATAACTTCCAGTGAGACTCCTTGGAATTCATGCCTATGTTTGCAGTGCAGAATTATTTTAAAGATAGTGTTTCACCTTAGGTCAGTCTGCATTTTAAACCTGTTTTCCTGCCTCCACTTCATAATTGCATTTTCTGTTATATCTACAAAAAAGGTAGAAACCTATGGCCACAATTTGTGTGTATCAGAGACTGATAGTAGGGAAAGAAAGAGGCTAACTTTGGGAAATATAATTACTGTCAGAAATTCTTTTATAACTCAAATTGTACTGAGAAATCAAAATATCAGAAATAGAAAAGTATGCTCTTTAAATAAATTCAGTGTACCTTAATTTTGACCAGTTATTTCTTTTATATTTACATAATTCAGCTGAAATTTTCAGCTGTAATCACATAATATCATTATATACATTCATTGCTAGAAATGAACAAGTGAACTTATTCTAAAAAGATCAAATCGAACATTTTTTTAGCTTAAAAAAAATCACATAGTTGAAACAATGATTAAAACCCACACTTTGCTGTCAGATGAGATAGTTTCAGATTTGCTGTTTTTGCTAAAAGCAAGGAATCCTTTAAATAATCCCTTCATAGTATTTCTTGGCTGTTTATTTTTATCTGCTTACCTCCTTAAAAGCAATGATGCATAGTTGTCTTCATTAATGTGAAACCAGACCAATCTTTCTCTGTTTGGGTATCTGTTGTACTGGAACCTGGAATGGAAAAGTCCATACACTGATTTTAAAAGCTTGGCTTATACCACCTGGATAATACAGTCCCAATTTAAACTTTTTTTCCATAATTTTCATGTTTGCTTTGGGCTTTTTGTTTCCCCTCTTGTTTCTTCAAATGACAACCAGAGTCTTGTATTTGGGATTTTGACCATATGAATGTGTATATGCTTCACTGACAATGTAACAGCTCTTGTCAGAACTGCAAAATGAAGAACTCCTGGAAAGTGTCTGGAACAGTGCTTTACTGAATTGAGTCCTGGGGGAAAAATGTTTACAATGCTCAGAAAGTGTTACTTGCTAGCACTTTATCCACGTCAAATGCAAATACCCTAGATCCTACAGAGAAAACTTCATAAGCAGGGGTATACTTGCTAACAGGTAAGTCAAAAGAAGTAATGGGAAAGCAATATAGAATCCCTGGCTTTTAAAGTAATGATTAAAATGCCCTACATGAACATTCTCCTATAATTATGTCAAAGAAAGAGGGCAGTGCTTGGCAAACTACTTTACTCTTGATTAATTCACTGAATGTCCTTCTTTGTTCCTGAGAAATGTGCTGAGAATTGCACAACATTCAGTTTGAACTGTCTGAAATGCAAGCATAGACAGGCATTTCATAACTACAACTAAGTCATTTCAAAATATCCTATAGATAGCATATTTATGCCACTCCAAGGGTTACAGTGGGCCTTTTCTATGAAGAAAGAAGTAACCTATATAAGATAAACTACTAAAGATAAGATATGTAAAATAGATCTGTGTCAAATTTAAACTTTCAAATGTATTATTTTATCCAATGTTATGCTTTAAAAGAGAGGCTATTTTTCAGAAAAGAAAAGTTATTTATTTATTTATTTATTTTTATCATAGTACTTTACGTGATTTAAAGTACTAAGGGAGTTATGCAGTTCTGTAGTTAAATTGAAAAACAAGCTTGTGTTTTCTTTTTTTTTCTTTTTTTTCCCCATATTATGAATACTTTTGGACAATCTGGTCATTAGCATTTTGATCATCTCATGCTGTTCAGCTCATTTTGCAGGAACTCCCCTATATGCCCATGATGTTTAAACAGTAAATGCTAAATGAACCTGTTAAGTCACACACCTAGACGACATTTTGACTGAAACAATTAAAGAGAATTTGGACTGATCTCTCAAATACAGGAATCTTTTGAAGTGCTGAAAAAATGACCATTTGCTGTTCCTGCTGGACAATCAGTATTACTTTGCCAATCTTGACTGCATTATATAATTCAAATGGGAATTTGCCTGTTAGCATTTTTATTAGATATATTCAGATACTGACACATCAAGACAAATGTCAGTGAAAAAAAGTCTAAATTGCCTTAAAAGATTAGAATTGAGTATATGGTGTTTCATTACATAGGCTGCTGAGGTTGACATAAGCTACCAATAAATTTTCCCTGGCATACTGCAATCTCATGCCATAGCTTTTAAAGTCAGAACCTGTTTGAAAGAAAAGCAGCTGAAGTCTATCACACCCTCTATATACAGTGCTTGCTAGAAGAAAAATTCAAGACAAGCAGAAAAACAGGGAGAGTAAATAAAGAAAATGAGTTTTGGATTAAGGGTTATCTCATTTTTGCATGTTTTCCACAGAAATAAAAAGGAGAAGAAAATTGGAAGCTCATTTTGCCAGAAGCAAATTTGATAATTAAATGTCCTCTTGCCTTTTTTTTTTTTTTTTTTTTTTTTTTGGAATTTACATTTGTTTCACTTCACTAACAAGCTGTTTTTCCAGGTCAAGTAGGGATTCAGAACACAGAGCTTTCAGAACAGAAAGAGAGTCCCTGGCTCTTAATGTGGTAAAAGTTTATTTAGGATTAGTCTGTCTTCCTCTCCCACTGGATTACAAACAAACAGTACAGAATATTCATATTTAAGTTACAGTACTAGAAAGACAGATAAAAGAATACCTTTATTAAAATGGAGTCACTTTACTACATATATATATATATATATATATATATTAATTAGAATGGTATCTTTTTGTTATCTGCTTAGAATAGTTTGGATCAGGTTCCACCTAGCAAGTGAGCAAAGATCGTGCTGCATTTAGTGGGGGTCACAGCATTTATTATTGGGCAACTGCAGTAATTTAGGAAAGCAGATGACTGAAGCTTCCTTTTACTTTTTAAATGTTTCACTTCATCTTTTAAGACAAAGGAGAAGTACTTCTCTCTTCCACATCACTTACTTCAATGATCACTTAAGCATAAAATTAGAGAAAAGAGAAGAAAATCAAGGATGCTGTCAACTCCTAAGCACTATGCTAATGAAATCACTACCTTCTGCATATGCTTTTTGCATAAAATTGTCTCCAAGTCTTAAAATAGCTTTTCCAGCACAGTTCTTCTGACATTATTCTTTCATTAAATCATCGCCTGGTTAATTGTATCCTATTGATGATAGCAATCCATTGATGCTCTATTTTCTTTTTATCAAGGAAAAGGTCACATCATCTGAAACCTGCTATTAAGCAAATAGCAAAGAAATTGAAAGCAGTAATAATAGTCTTTGCCTGCATACACAAGGTTGATGATGAAACAAAAGTGAAAATATACATTTAAAACTAATCCATGTAAAAATATTGCAATATCTGAAGAAAACAGTATATGATGAAATACTCTGTATGTAAAAAGAAGCAGAACCGATTTTTCTAAAAAAATGGAAACTATGATGTCATGTGAAAAAAATATAGTATTGCTGTCTACCATATTTGTATCTTGACAACTGTTGATAAACTACCTTAGGAACTCAGTTATACTTATAAATAATTCAGTTTATAACTGTCTTGAGTGCTACTTAGGGAATTTGACATGGAGGAGGAATGTAATATTACTAGCATTCATGAGCAGGGTGGACATTTACTCACTTTTTAATTATCTGTCCTTAGCAGTTATCTGCCATTCTAATAAATGCACATGCTTGGAAATGGAAAAAGCAGTAGACCTTGAGGAGGACAACGGCAAGTTACCCAGCACAACTGTCAGGCGTGATGTTAATGATGGAGTGGGTATTTACTATACCTTATACATTCTGGTTCCCTAGCAGTTCTGAAAAATCAAATGAAAAAAATCTTTTGTGGATAACCTGAAAACTGTATTAGAAAATATGGAAAATTGAGAAGATGGGGAAAAAAAAAAAAACACACTTGTTTCAGATGAACATAGTTCCCTTTTCCCAGTTTGTTACCCTTTCACTTGGTTCCAACAGCACTGAAATTTTTGGAAGATAAAGAGTATTTCTCAACTTATAAAATAAATTAAACACTCCAATTGGAAGTGTCAAAATGAAAAGTTTGATTTTTCTTCTTTTGCTTTTTTCCACAATACAAACACTTCAATGACTTGAAATTAATTCAAGAAATATTTCAGTGTCNCATTTGTTTCACTTCACTAACAAGCTGTTTTTCCAGGTCAAGTAGGGATTCAGAACACAGAGCTTTCAGAACAGAAAGAGAGTCCCTGGCTCTTAATGTGGTAAAAGTTTATTTAGGATTAGTCTGTCTTCCTCTCCCACTGGATTACAAACAAACAGTACAGAATATTCATATTTAAGTTACAGTACTAGAAAGACAGATAAAAGAATACCTTTATTAAAATGGAGTCACTTTACTACATATATATATATATATATATATTTATTAATTAATTAGAATGGTATCTTTTTGTTATCTGCTTAGAATAGTTTGGATCAGGTTCCACCTAGCAAGTGAGCAAAGATCGTGCTGCATTTAGTGGGGGTCACAGCATTTATTATTGGGCAACTGCAGTAATTTAGGNTTAGAGAAAAGAGAAGAAAATCAAGGATGCTGTCAACTCCTAAGCACTATGCTAATGAAATCACTACCTTCTGCATATGCTTTTTGCATAAAATTGTCTCCAAGTCTTAAAATAGCTTTTCCAGCACAGTTCTTCTGACATTATTCTTTCATTAAATCATCGCCTGGTTAATTGTATCCTATTGATGATAGCAATCCATTGATGCTCTATTTTCTTTTTATCAAGGAAAAGGTCACATCATCTGAAACCTGCTATTAAGCAAATAGCAAAGAAATTGAAAGCAGTAATAATAGTCTTTGCCTGCATACACAAGGTTGATGATGAAACAAAAGTGAAAATATACATTTAAAACTAATCCATGTAAAAATATTGCAATATCTGAAGAAAACAGTATATGATGAAATACTCTGTATGTAAAAAGAAGCAGAACCGATTTTTCTAAAAAAATGGAAACTATGATGTCATGTGAAAAAAATATAGTATTGCTGTCTACCATATTTGTATCTTGACAACTGTTGATAAACTACCTTAGGAACTCAGTTATACTTATAAATAATTCAGTTTATAACTGTCTTGAGTGCTACTTAGGGAATTTGACATGGAGGAGGAATGTAATATTACTAGCATTCATGAGCAGGGTGGACATTTACTCACTTTTTAATTATCTGTCCTTAGCAGTTATCTGCCATTCTAATAAATGCACATGCTTGGAAATGGAAAAAGCAGTAGACCTTGAGGAGGACAACGGCAAGTTACCCAGCACAACTGTCAGGCGTGATGTTAATGATGGAGTGGGTATTTACTATACCTTATACATTCTGGTTCCCTAGCAGTTCTGAAAAATCAAATGAAAAAAATCTTTTGTGGATAACCTGAAAACTGTATTAGAAAATATGGAAAATTGAGAAGATGGGGAAAAAAAAAAAAAACCACACTTGTTTCAGATGAACATAGTTCCCTTTTCCCAGTTTGTTACCCTTTCACTTGGTTCCAACAGCACTGAAATTTTTGGAAGATAAAGAGTATTTCTCAACTTATAAAATAAATTAAACACTCCAATTGGAAGTGTCAAAATGAAAAGTTTGATTTTTCTTCTTTTGCTTTTTTCCACAATACAAACACTTCAATGACTTGAAATTAATTCAAGAAATATTTCAGTGTCACCGAAGATAGGTTCATTTGTTTTTTATTACAGGAAAAAAATAACAGCCAAATTATTTCATCCACTCCTCCTCTAGATACCCATTCTATTGTGTATATCATATTCTTATCTGACCAATTCACAATTTTGAATGTATTTATAGTCATAATAACTCTCTAAGGTAGGAAAATAGTACTAGTATGTAAAGAAGGACAGCCCTAAAAAAGGGTCATAGCTCACAGATGTTCACTACTGAGTGGAATTCACATGCCTGAGTCAAGCATCTAACAACTCTCTACATTAAAAAGAAAGAATTACATGCCAAGAAAAGATATCTACGGTATCCAGCATGCTGAAGAGAGAACAATGAAGGCACCCAATAATTAATGCTGAAAATATGAACAAAACTATCTTAACATCACAGTTAAATCTCTTTAATTCTATCCAAAGCCTATTCATGTTCACAATGAATGAATGAATAAATAAATAAATAAATAAGCTTTTCTTAGCTCTGAAAGTTAAGCTCCTATTTACCCAGGAAATGATCTAGCCATGGATCTCAGTGAAGATACAATCCCTCCAGTTAGCAGGAATTATGAGACAGAAAGTCACTCAAACTTCAAACTGGAAAGAAATGATCTGGACAGAAAACCCAGATTCCTATCTTTATCCCTAAATCTATCTCTGCTCTTTCTTACAGCCAAGGTAAAATAGATGAATAGTTCAGTGAGCTGGGACTGCCACTAGAAATTCTCTTCTTCCCGTGTGTGTTCTTATATGGGTTTAACTGATCGGGTACAATTTAATCTCAGTGAAGTTATGCAACTCCCAGACCTGAGCCAAACAATTCACTCAGGGATGCTCAGCACCTATGCAAAATTGCCAGCCCCACTATGCTAGTTTGGGCACCTCTGCTCTGCCAGAATTTTAAAAAGCAAATTTAAGAAATGTTTGTGATCAATATTTATTATACATGATGATTATTTAAGTAGCACCATACTCTGAGCTCTAAATGTTGAACTAAGAGGTCATTAGATGCAGGCTTATACTTTAATATACATTGAATAGAAGAGTGCTCCGTTCCTTAAAATCTTTTAAACAATCATAATTCTTCAGTTTGTCAAATAATCTGTGTAAGCAATATCATGAAATAAAGTCTAATTAAGAAACAAATGGGCTAAACTCTACATCAGTACTGATCATTAAGTGTATGGGAAACTATGCTCTTGAACAACAGAGTATGACCCAAGTCACGTAAGAATGGCCACAGTGGGTCTATTCAAAGGTGTGGTTTTATTCACTTCCAGAAGTGCAGCAGCAAATTCTTAAGGGTAAGTATATTTTGATCTCGGTTTATTCTTCATGAAAAGGAGTATTATCCTGGCTTGAGACCTAAGAATGTGTTTTACCATGCAATCAAAAGGGATAACACATTGTCCTCAAGACACTCAGGGTGTTTTCAATCTCTTCTTCTACTCTCCAGCTGGATCCAATACAGTGTCTGAAATGTTTCTTTTGTGATGCTGGCACAGAGAGCTGCTGCTCATTGGGTTTAATATCTAGACAGCACTTTAACAATTGGTAAAGCTATAATCCAACCACACTCTTGACCATGCTAGTTTTAACAATTCCTAGCCTGCTGGTTTGTTGTTGGTGGTGTTGTTTTGTTTTGTTTTTCAAAAATACATTTTGGTGAACCTTTAAGCAGCAGAAGCAACCAAGCAGGCAAAAAGGAGTTATAAATTGGATTCACAGATTCCCTTCTGTGACTCCAAAAGCTGGTAGGGAAGCGTAGTTACTTTTTCAGATATATGTGGTAGACGGAATTGCTTACATTAACAATAATGCTTAACTAATACATGAAACTCATTACACAGAAATATTTTTGCAGTCTAAGAACAAGACAGACTGATGGAAGAGATGTGATTGTAAAGGATGAGTTCATGTTTTCAATAGGGCCCGATTATTAATTTATCACTGGATCCACTTGTACTACTTTTAGGCATGTTGACAAACAACTGAAATTAGAGAATCAAATGAGAAAAGACATGGTCACAGTGAATGGGGCACAAAGAATGAGAAGAAGGTAAAATATGATGGTAGGAAAAAAAACACAACATGTTTATGTCAGCATTTGAGAATTATTGGGCATGAGCCTCGTAAGATGAGTGGCATATAAACACAAAAGCAGACTGTCCTTTATCATGAAGTTATTGAAAACTAAACTAAGCAGACTTTAAAGTATGAAAGGTAATGTACAGCTGCCCTGTATTGGCCTTTGGGATCTATAAAACAACTACCCACAGGATTTTCAGTTTTGAGGAGAGTGACACACAATTTAATATGACTGCCAAAAAAAGCTGAATATGTCTCAGAATATGTTAATAGCAACCACCAACAGGCCTGCTATTAGTCTGGCCATTTTAACAGGTGGCTGTAGTTAGCAAGGGATATTAACACAGTTTTTTGTCAGTACTTCACCATATGGTTCCCATTAATTTAATGTCCAGAAAAAAAAAAATAAAAAAGGAAAAAGAAAAATATCTGTCAGCAAGCAAATCGTCCTCTTTAAGCACCTTGTCTAAGCCCCAGGTAGCTGTGAGATAATTTTGCTGAATAAAACACTATGGCCTGCATGCTTTTTCTTCTAATAATCAGGAATGGATATTTTAACAAATCTATGGCAGGCTCCTCAGGTTGACATAGTGATGTATACACTAATGAGAAAAAAAAAAAAAACTTCACTGTGCAGTGAATGGCAGTAATAATTATAAAATGTCAAATTAAATACTAAATTACAGAGTCAGAGCTTATTTTTGACAGCTCATAGGTCAATGGAATAGGGTCCAGAAGTAGGAAATTCTCTCCTTTAATGCTAACCTGCACATAAAAATCTGTTTCTACACTATTCTATTGTGTCTAAACAAAATCATTCCAGTTAAGGGAGAGTCTCCCTGATTTTACAGTAACAATAGGTCTACAGTACGTGCCTGTAAAGGTCTTCTTGGAAAAGAACAATTGAGGGGAGAGAAGATTTAAGGGCTATACAATTATAAATACCAAGATGTAGAGAATTTAAGCATTAATCATTGTTCTCACAGTGCAGGAAGAAGGGGATATCAGATATGGCAATGAGACAGATGGTTACAGACAAAAGGAGTATTTTCTTCTGCATTGTTTCACGGAAACTCATTGCAAAAAGAAGTTGTGGATTCTTAACACTTACATGAGCTTAAATGACAGTAAGACAAATTCAGGAAAGAAGAAACCATTGAGGGCTCTTATAAACAAGTATGTTCATAAAGTGCACATTACTGGCAGCAGGGAGTCAGAGGAATTATTGCTGTTTTTCTTCTCTGCTAGCTACTCACACAGGCTTTTTCTTCTAGACTGTCTCATCGTAAATGGTGTTTCCTAAGCTCTTAAAAGCTGTGCAAATAAATGTACATGTAAGTCAGTTCTTTTCCATATACATCAGTCTGCTCTCCTTTTGAAGTTTTTGTAATGTCTTCCATGTAGGAAAGTTGTAGTTTTGTTGGCAATATTGTTAAAGGAATATGGAAATTAAAATCCTTTCGTATCAGTTCTTTGGGACCAATGACAAGACAGAAAGGTAGTATATTTTTATAAGCACATAGTACTTCAGAAAGGTAGTATATTTTTAGGATTTAGGCTCTTTTAGGATTCCAGGAGGATATGCAGTGTGTGAATACACTGGAATTTGGATAGGACTTGGTTTGTTCATAACCATAGTGTTATAGAAATCATTGCAGCCATCAATGTTCAACCTTGACTTGCCACAATAGTACCTTGTTAACTGCACTCTTACTTTGGCTTGCTTAGGTTTTTCCAGTAAAAATGTAAACTCTAAGATTATTCATTAAAATGTTTTATAATATATACATACAATATGGACAAAATTCACTCCCATGTCAAAAGCTTGCCTAAGAGTCTTTGAACCATTATATCTGTACTGAAGTCTTTGTCTAGCCTTAATGTATTATTATAGGCTATAGTCATACACTTGGATGAAAACAAGCGTTGAACTGGTTTGCAAGCATTTGTTCCAAGTCCAAATTCCCGTACTTGAGGGTTTCAGATGACTTGTGCAAAGAGGTGAGCCAACATTTTTGTTAAAAGAATAACTTTTCCAAATGAAGCAACAGACCATGGAATCTACCTATCTACCACAAAACAAACTGTGTTAGGGTTATAAAACCAAACAGAATTTTGATGTTGAAGACATGACTAAAGAAGTCATGAATATGAAAGGGAGGACAGAAGAGAAATTCAAACTGAGAAGAGAATGCCTCATAAAGTCAATAGAATATTGACTGCATAGAAATTATTTATCTTTAGTTGGGATACTAAACTCATTGCCTCCCAAGTTTGAATTATTTCCATCATACATGCGCGTTGAATGTTAGTAAAATAAAGTTTTCTGACACTTCCATTTTGCACTTAAGTATCTTTCCCATACTTAAAGCAGCAAGAATTAGAACAACCCTTTGGGTGGAGGTCAGAGTAACTGCCACAGTTTGCTGTTTTAAATGATATGTTGGATTGTTCACAGGCTAAAAGTGTCTTCAGTCAAAGACAGACTTCGGCAATGACTGGCCTTAGGCCCACTTTGTTATTCTATCAAAGATTTAGCATGCCAGTCCATGTGGAATGATAAATGGTCACTTAAAATTGATCATAATTCATTAAATGTTGATTGGGATGCTAATCTCCAATAATGAGTTTGGCTGATGCCAAGTATTTTTGGCTATACTTTAACATCCTATTATTTTGAATGCTCTCAGGACATTCATCAGAATGACAGCTACTTCTCTGTTAATGTATACAATAATAGATGAGATACAGGAAAATAATTTTGTTGAAGGGTTCTGATGACATCACACTCAGAAAAAAATAATAATAAAGAGTTCAAATGATGTATTATATTAGGAGTATTCAGATAGAGTTATTTTCATGTTTTACTGTAGCCTGTTCATTTGTATTAATAGTATATAGAGCTGTGACTTTGAGACTTTCACCGAGGCATGGCAGAACTCTTAATTCATCTTGTTCTGTTTCTGTGATAAGTTTTAAAAATCAGATTTAATTTGTTAACGTTATATGATAAAATTGAAATATCAGGAAATTCTGCAGTCAAAGAGATGTCTGTTCTGTTATTGAAATGCAGCCCAACATATCGGGTAAAATACTCTCCTGCTTCCAAGAGAAAGGGTAGTAAGGACAAAACACTGGCTGAATTTTCAGAAGGTATGTATTTTGGTGCCTGACCCACTTTAGAGAGTCAGCTCACCACAGAGAATAATAATTAAAAATAAAAAAAGAGAGAGAGAGAGAGAGGATGATGGTACTCTTCAGCAGGATGGATTAAGACCAACCATGAAGTTTGCCTGGCAGCCATGCCTTCTCTCTACATAAGTACGGCTCTTTTGCTTGTCAGCAGGCAAAGAAGGAGATCGGTCTGGTCCTTCTGTCTTTGGGATTACGAGCACTCCCATTGAGCAGCTGCCATGAGGTGAGCAGTACCATGTCCTACAAGCAAAGGAGGATTTTAGCTGTTTAGACCTCTGTTAATAACTTTGATCTCTCATGTGCTTCTCTGCTACTGCTCCTTCCCACAGTTTTACTCAGAAGGCTATTTCATCTGCTGTCACTTTCCCTCATTATAGCCCAGGGTCTCCTGCTCAGAAACTGACTTGGGCTGGGGTTTCATCTCTGAAACAAAAGCACTCACTGCAAGGGTCATTACTTCCTTCTTCCCATGCTCATGGCTCCCACTGCTCTTCTCCCTCCTGCATACCAAGCCAGCCTCTGCACGATTACGGAATCTGCAGAGCAGAGACTTCTCTACTATTCACATCCATAAAGGAGGGGAGGAAAGGTTTCACATCTGCTCTTGACTTTGGTACTTCTAGACATTTGATTGCTTAACTGCAAAAATTTAATCCTCTCAATCCTGTCCTTTGTAACAGGCCCAAGATGAGGCACATTTTTATGATTACAGAGGGCAGTCACTGGAGGTGAAATCCTGGCCTTGCTGAAATCAATGGCAAACTTCCATTGACTTACTTGTTCATCCTCTTAATCCTCCTTTAATCCTCTGTAGGGCTAGATCAAACGCAATCCTTTGAATTGTGCCCAGAAAGGAGGAAGAAAAAGCCAGTGCAAATATTGGAGCATTATGTAATGTGTTCCCTTTCACTCATCTCACCTAGTAGATGATCAGCCACAGCCTGAAAGTTTTGTAGATGTGGCTTTTGACTTCTCTTCATGTGTTGCACCCTTCAGAGTGCATTGCAAAATTCTAAATCCCAAGTCAAAAAGGTCTGTTTCATTGTCATCCTATTCTGAAAAGAGAAAAAAAATGTTTTATCAGACATTTTATGACACCAAAAATAAAAAATAAAAATAAAAATAAATAACAATAAATAACTCACCAAAGGAAAGAACAAGTTTAAGCTCCAGATCTACATGAGGCACATTGAAGATGATATTCTCTGGCATTGAATACAAACAAATCATTAAAAAATGGGACAAAAAGACCTCCATTTGTGCTCCCTGTGTACTTCCCTAAAGTCACCAGCTTCACTTCAGTCTTGCTTGTGAATTAATCACCCTCCAGTTATTTGCAGTTTGAACTTCAGCTGGTCACTGAGAAAAAACACTTGTGGTGAATCAACTCAGCCTGAGGAAATATGAATTCAATACTTGGTGTCATCTGGCCATTTGTGATGCTACAACCCAAGGCACATGTCTGTGCCTCCTGCAACTGTTCATAAAAATAAGAAGTGAGAGATGAACAGAATTTACAGGAAACTTGCTACCAGTTGAAACATAACACAAACCTACTACAGACTGATAGATGTCACCCAGTTTGATGCAACACTGTCTCTATAGTTTGGCTAAATAAACACCACAGCAAGCTGATAATCTTATTAAAATTAAATGCACCTTTCTCATCTACCCTGCAATATCAGATACACGCATGTAGTAGCTACAGCTGATAGTTTTACATTTAAATCACTGTACAAAAGCTGTCCTTTGTGGTATTACCACAGCGTAAGTTTAATGCTACGGGATAATCCTCAGAATGCCATAGCTCCCTTGATTTTGGTGCTTTCTGTTTTGTATTTTTTTGTACTTTAAGATAGCTTACTTTTAAATAATAAATATCAGTAGTCCCTACTCACAGCCATTGGACCATGATACCACCTAGGTACTGATGCTGTTCTGAAAGGAAAGAGTACAGACAGCAAGGGTGTTGTTTTCAATAGCTTTTTCCCCCTAGAGCAGAAACTCATTAAAAATCTATTTGTTCCTTTACTTCATATTTATTCTGGCTCTGTTATAAATATTTAAAAAGTTGGTTAGTGTTTTCTTGCGCCAAAATTTGGGGTTGGAGCAATATTTAGAAAATCACCTCTCATTACATCTGGACTATGGTTGGTTGTACAGTTTCTGACAACCAAAGATCAGAAGCAGAATTCATCAAGAGGTAAGGTGAGAAGTCAGCAGCATCCCCCTGCACCTCACTTTTCAAACTTTAATCGACTCTCAGAGAAATAAATAATAAAGAGCGAGTTGGCTGAATATCAGGAAGATGTGAATGACAAGGTGCAGCAACTTGAATGCCAGAGGGCTGAGAAAATGTCAGATTCTATCCTGCTATCACTCCATCAGAATCTGTCAAAAAGCCATCTGTCCTTTCCAGTTCAAACCTTTCAAGGCAAAGCAGATCTGCACAGAAATCTCACAAAGGTTAAGGCTAACCAAAGCAGAGTTCATTTATTTCAGACACAGATCTTAAACTCTTGGTTTCCTATTGTATGATTGTATAGACTCCAGTAATAAAGACAGGTGGACAACTCCACCTGACTTTTCTTAGTACTCCTGAATCACACTGATAGCCTTCACTTCCCATTTTCATTTTTAGCTTTTTTAATACTTTGAAATTACCCCTGTACAAGCTTCACAACATGATATATATGTAAATCAATTATATTTTTTTTGTAGAAGAATCTGTTTCTAGACATAAGACATCATTATTTTTTCATCAACAAGGAAGCAAAGAATAAACTTCTTAATAGTACATTAATATCTAGATTTTTCATTTATGCTGTTTAATTACAAGATCTGCTCAGTGCAAAGTAGGAAAGTAGGAATTACAGATTTCTTTTGTTGTTGTCTTTTTTTCCCTTAACAATCTTTAAAGGGGGATTTTGCATTAAAAAAAAAAAGCTTTATCCCTTGAAAGTTGTGGTTTCCATAGAGCCAACTCTTGCTTTCACCTCAGTTCATTGTGATTAGCTTTCAGGTTCTGTGAAAAGGTGTTTTGCTGTTTTTATACTGACTTCAGACTGTTTCTGTTTGAGCAGTGGGAATGGAAGGTAGAGGAGTGCCAAGACCTTGCCTTACAAAATACTCTGTGGATCTAAATCTCATTCCTTTCATGTGAGAGTAACCAATAAAAATCAGTGGAGTTATGTTGCTATAAAACTGATATAAGGATGAAGAAATCCAACCCTGTGAGTTGTGATCCCAGTATAATTTGAACAGACAGCTTGATTGTTATCCAGGCCTTCTCTTTACTGAGTGTTAACTGCATGGCAAATAAGCACATACTTTTCAGAGTGAAATTTGACCATATTGCCTATATTAACAAATAGCAGTTACACCATTTAAAAACTTTTGTGACCTTTATCAGCAAAATCCTAACACAGCCCATAAATCTGTGGTGTAATAGATGCTACACTTTCTAATTAATAAAGTTCAAAGATGCTGATTTTAATGGAGATCACAATTCTTTCATGTTGCTCATACTCTGTCTCTTATCAGCAGAAATCAGTGGGGAGTTCAATAGTTATTTGGGGGGCCACAAGAGATGAGGCAGTAAAGAGGAGCTGAATAGGACATGCTCGCTCAGATTGAAATGTGGTTTTATTGTGAAAGTGCTGTATTTGGGCTTTGTATGCACATAAAGCTACTGCTTTGGGTTATAGTGCAAAATTTAAGCACAATTGCCAAATATTAAAGTTATGTCAGAAAGGTGGAACCTGTGGACTCTTTTCAGTGGCCAAGTTCGGATTTTTGCATTGTCTACACGCTGGAGGTAGACTAAGGCATGTACTGTCTCATCTCCTCTGTGCCCTAGTGTCCAGGAAGGAAATCAGGATGCAGAAGGGAGCTGAGCTCTTGCGTGAAACCTGATCTGGATTAATAGTGACCAGGATCTTGGGGTATGCTCAAAAGTGCCACTGCTGTGCAGGGCTGAATATTGATAGACAAAACTAGATATTCTCTCTCTAATTACTAAAAGCTGTTAGCCACAAATGCATTTTAACCACATTAATCTGCTGAAAATATGGATAGTCATGGAATAAAATGTTATCCTGTAGAAGCATAGCACAGATCATTAGGGAGTGTTTTCTTGTGGGAAGTTGTTGATTTTCTGTTGCTGTTACGTCTAGCACCTGAGACAAGCATATGATAAAAGTGATATTGCTGAAGGTACAGTGATCCTGGTTCATTGACTGCCTCTCTTGACAAGTGCTCATCATTTTTTATGGTTTAGGGTAGTGTGAAACTACTCTATGAAATCTATGTTTCTTTTTGGTTTATTCCTGTAAATTGTGACTAGAAACAGCTCAGCATCCTGTGTAAGCCATCATTTTCTGTCCCTCACCTCACCATCATGTTGAGATACATTTTCAGGATTTTTCTGCTTTTCGTCATTTTTCCTTAGTCTCGTTGTCCTCTATCCTTCATTTCTCCTCCAACTCCAAAAGTTTTTCTGATTTTCTAAGAGCATATTTTACACAGCTTTCAAGTTCGCCTTACTCCTGCCTTACTCTGCACTCAAACTCCAAATCCTGTCATTCACATCAAGTGCTTTTTAGTTGGTGGCTTTCTCATGAAATGGCTAGTATTCAAGACAATAAAACACCAGGAGGAAATACAGATAGGTACGTTAACAGACCACAGATAAATGCCAGTTCCTGTGTTTACTAATCCTGCCATCAAAACTCTGTCTTCTGAGAGACTTTCTTGAATAGTTATGCCAGGAGAATGAAAGGGTAGTCAGCAGTCTTCTCCACTGCCCTAAACACCAGTCAGGTAGAAAAGGTGTATAACTTGTAAGGGACATCACAATAGTCCTTTTCAAGCTTTTCGTGATGCACTCTATTGTTTTAAAATAATAAAGTGGAAAAAAACACCAGTTGTTCCATGCAGGGAGGATGAAATCCAGAAAACACTTTCAGTGTCTTGTAAAGGAATCTCTGACTAGGATAGGTAGCACAGGAGAGTCTGCTGGACCATCAAGGCTTTTCCCTCTACATATCATTCTGTTTTATTATTTTCTCAGAATGTATTCAAAATGTTTCCATAAAAAACAGCCACTGCACTAGAGATAGACTATCCTAATCTGAAACACTATGCTGCAGAAGATGACTTCAACAGCAGTTTTATAGAAGTTTTACCTTCAACATTCAGAAATGATCAGCCTATACAAATTGCAATTTATATGTTTTTTCTCCATGATGTTTAACTATGTGACTGGAAAAGAAGTTGGAAGGCAAAAGAGATTAGCAAGGAAAATGATTTTGCAGTTGTATTTAAGCTGAAGAAGTACCATAGCATACAATAATCTTATTTAAGAAGGAAATTATATATTATATATTATAATAGTATTAACAATGTATAAATTATATAGTATAAATAATGTAGAAACTATCCAAGTACCTTACAAAATTGATAATAATAAAATATGGAGCAGCCTGCAATTTACCAGTCTTTGTGAAGTCTCTCTCTCTTCCTTCCTTTGCAGGGAAAAATTCTGTGTCCCACCTGAAACATGCAACGGGAAAGTTGCTGTCAAGCATAAAGACCAACCTCTCCTTTCTACCAGGACAGCCACATGTGGCAACCTTGACCTTTTCATAAACATCTGACTCTGTAAGGACCCCAGACTAGCTCCACAGTCTCTCTTAGGAGGCCAGTGACTTACACCCTTGCTTTGAACCCTTGAGAAGCCCAACATGAGCAACGTCATTTTCTTTCAGAGCTGTTCCACAGGCTGATTAATCTTCGTATGGGCCACTGGCACCTGAGATGCATATATTTAAATATTTCTACATTCATCCTTATAGTACTAAAACCATGCAAATTGTTTTCTTCAGTTCACATCAATATTCTCACATATTTATATGGTCAAATGACTTCACTCTGATTTATGTGTTTCCAAGAAAAAGTGCTCATTGTTTCAAACATGACAGATGTTAAAGTAAAATAAAATAACTAAAGCAAGTAGATCAGCTTTTGTGATGCTAAATCCATGTAATATGAGCATAACCATTCCAAACAAATTTCAGAGGTCAGGTTAGTTCTTACTAGTGATATAGGAAGAGACTGGAGATATTTAGTTTCTCATCGGGGGGTTTCCTGGCTACATTTTCTCACTGAGTTAACACTGTAGTAGCTACACACATTAGAAAAATAACTGCTTGCATTGTTTTGATGCCGTATAGGTATATAAAAAAAAAAATTGAGGAAGACATCCCTGTGGATAAGGTCTTACAAAAAAGCCGTTTCACACAGTTCAGGAAATTTGAATCATGTGCACTGCTTTAGTGTTACAGAAGACTGAATACATGTAAATCCAAAGTACCTCATCACAATAATAGTCTATGTACTTGGGTGCACTGTCTATCATATCCTATATCCTGTGCAATCCATCATTAAATTATCCACCTTCCATTCCTTCACTGAGATGCAGTCTCACAGAACCCATGCAAGTTGACATTTGGCAGTTTATATAAGCTACAGGCAGCAATAGTGATCATATTAATTGAAAATATTTTAGCCTCAGAGACACCAGTATATTTCCAGTGAAGTTACTCTGTGCATACAGTAAGAGAACTGAGATGAGAGGCTTTCCATAAAGCACGAAAGAATTACTTTGGCTGTTGGCATGCTTAAACCAGTTTAAAGCAGAAGAAATGTCAGCACCTAATCGGATGCAGAGGCAGACGGTATGGGATTCTCCAATTTTCATCTCTGACTCAGAGCTATCCTGTTAGCAGAAAGGGCATAAGAACTAGGTCTTTTCATCAGAAAAGGTTACCTTACTGTCTTGTATTGCCCAGAAATCCCAGGAGACAAACATATTGGCTGATCTTGCAATTTCCCTAAGCACAGATAGGGTAGAGTTAGGAATGACCTCCTCCTGTATCATCAAGAATAAGACTCTTCATACACACAAAGGTGCTTACAAGAAACCTTTGAAGGAGACTTGAGCCAGTGTTTTATCCTTTTGGCAACTTGTTAATGTTTATAGCATGACACTCCTAGGAATCCTGTAGGGAGGATTTTGAGTCTTTACCTACAGTTCAATCAAAAATCGATACCAGATCAATAGCTATGCATTATGGCTTAGGCACACTCATTTTGATCAGCAAATATAATTTATATATGCCTCTGTCCTGAATATGTATACATCATCCCACCATTTTTCAGGACAGCAAGATAACAGTTAACAGCACATCTTGTATGCATTGGAGGTCACAATCTTTTTTTATGTGTTGTGTAAGCCAAAACTATTTAAATGTGAAATAAAAATATGATCAAATAGGTTCTGATTTATTTGGGTTAAGGTCATGTAGCACAGGCAGTGCCATTTCTCCTTAGGTTGCAAAGATTATTATGTAAAACATTATAGTTGAAACAGTCCTAACTAGCAGTGTTATTTTTAGAGATCTGTCAATAGTTTAGTAACTCTTATTTCTAAACCATGAGAATATGCTGTTTATTAGGTCTGAAAAAAATATCTCAAGGCCAATTAAAAAATACATATAAACTGAAAATTGAATGCATTTGTTTTTAGATACATTATGTTGCATAATACAAATATTTCTGAAACATTATTTCACTGATAAGATACCATAGACAGTGGGCTGTTAGGCAGCTTTAAAAAGTATAAGTAGATGTGAAGACAAATCCAAAATACATCCTGATGTATTAAGAGCAAGCAGGTGGTCCTTCCTTTCTCTACAATATATTAGAGAAAAAACAACAATACGTGAGCAAAGACTAAAAAGAAAGCAATAAAAAGAAAAATAAATTCACTGGTTCATGCACAAATAAAAGACAATCCCCATCTGGTGGGACCAAAATGCTGCTGGGAGGTATTGTCTGTCATCAGCACTTCATGTAAGGTAGAATTGCTCTAATATTCTTCCATAAGCAAAAACAACTGCTGCAGAATAACAGTAACTGTATTTTTCAACAGAAAAATTACCCATCCTAGATGTTTGTACTACCATATTGCCTGGGATGAGTTTTTCCATTCTCAGTCCAACACAGAAAAGTGGTTAATGGATTAGGATTTTTTCCTTCTATTTTTACAGAAACACAGGTTGGCTGGCAAAGGCAACTATTACCTTCTAATTAAAAATAACAGGGGAGAGACAGATACATCAGCCACAACAGAAAATAGCTGGAGAGATACAAATGCCTCTCTTAGAACATAATGGTGTAAAGAGGGTTTTCCTGTGTGGTCAGTCATAAACATTGTGTCCTCTTCAATTAAAATCACCATGAAACATACACAAGTAACTTGATATGTGACTGACAGGTCCAGGAAATGTGAAGAAGAGAGACTCATTATGTTTTGTCCTCGTGTTTTTATTATTTAACAGAGAATACATCGGGGCTGTATTCTGGTAGACTTTATCCTTTTCCCCTGCCTCACCCATAGATCTTCCCATTTCTGAGATTAGTAGGTTACACTGAGGAACAGGCAGTCATTCCCATAGGTTGCTACCTTGCATTTGGTGTCAATAACTTCTTCAGAAAGTGCAGTCATAGAGATAACCAGCCAGGAAGAGAAGGATGCCCAGGGAAGGATTTTCCAGCTCTTCATTCATGGCATCCCATTCCAGTTGCTTCCATCTCCTTGATGTGCAAAATACACCAACTAGACTCTTTCAGAGCTGTGAGTTATATATAGATCAAGAAAAATCTAAATGGGACATTAAAATCTTAGTATAAAAGAGGTCTAAGAATTCCATAGCTGGCTCTCACTTGTGTTTTGGTCCTTTGATTTCACTGCCATATAGTGTTACTCAAAAACAAATTTCAGAGGATGTGAAATGCAATCAAGTGTCTGAATACTGCAGAGCACCAATGTCGAAATACATATAACAGCCACAATATCCTTTTTGCCCTGATTACAAAGCAAAGAAAGAGATTCAGTGGCTCTTCCACCCTTTCTCTTTGTAAAGAACTGCTATGGTTACCAATCTCTTTGTAGACTTCTCTTTCATAAGAAGATTTTCTCATATTGTCTCTGAAAAGAGCTGAACAAATGACTGCACAGAAGACCTTTCCCATAGACAATGACAATTAAGTTTAAATCTATTGTTTAACAAGAGAGTATATGAAGGAGACTGTTCATTCTGGGGGGACAATAACAAATGAAATTATTCTCATAATTCTGTTATAACTCATACTGCAACATGAATATGTGGTATTAGCACAGGAACAGGAATTAGGACACTTGGTTTCCATTTGTGCTCTGCCACAAAACTCCATCTTAACCCTTCATAAATAACAAGAATAGTTCCTCAAATAATCAAATATTTGATCTAAAAGTTGGGCATCCAGATTGGGTTAGCATGACATGTACTTAAACTAACATTTTGTTTGATTTTCATGTTTCTGTGTAAACTCTGTTCTCTCTTAGCCCCTGGTAAGAGATAGGCAGACATCTCAAGATGTGTATGCTATAGAGATCTTCAATATCATTTGTCTGATCAGATTTCTCTTTACTGTAGATCTTAGTTTCCTCTCCTACAAAACAAGGTAGATAATATGTCTGCTTCAAAATATTATCATGAGGTTCTTTAGGACAAGCTTTTTATAATTTGCAGAATATTTTATGCACTGCTTGTATAAACGGAGGCTCATAAAAGCTAAGCCAAAGCCAGTAAAAGCATCTTATATTGAGGTAAGTTTTTTTCACTTATTTTATGTACAATGGGAACCTGAATCCCTTGAGTGAACCTGAATGGGGACTGTGAACCTTTGTCACAGCAGTAATTTTCAAAGCCATATATATTATATACTCACACACACACACAGACACACACAAACAACAACAACAAAAAAGCAAAGACACTATATATAGAAAGACCCTGTTTATGTTTTGTGGTCAAGACTTGGAATTATGATGTAATAGGTGATACAAACTTCATTTAACTCTGCAGTGCGTTGATACTGGGGGATATTTCATTATAAAAACAAGCACTAGATTCTCAAAGGACCCACATCCAGAATATAGGACCAAGTTTTTAAGTCCTGTTCTCACCCCAGGCTTTATCAAGTTAGTCCCAGTTTGCTCGCCAGATCTTGCTCCCATCTTCCTTACCCTCACTAAAGTCTCCGTTTCTTGCTTATCAGCTCTTAGTTTTTGTTGTTGTTGTTGTTTTCCCTGAGTTCCCATATTAAGTCTCCTTAACTTGTGGGCATTAGAACCATCAAATGGTTTGGATTGGAAGGGACCTTAAAGATCATCTGGTTCCAACCCCCCTGCCATGGGCAGGGACACCTCCCACTAGACCAAGTTGCTCAAAACCCCATCCAGCCTGGCCTTAAACACTACCAGGGATGGGGCATCCACAGCTTCTCTGGGCAGCCTGTTCCAGTGCCTCGCCACCCTCAGAGTAAAGAATTTCTTCCTAATATCTAATCAAAATCTACCTTTTTTTAGTTTAAAACCATTACTCCTTGTCCTATCACTTCACTCCCTGACAAAGAGTCCCTCCCCAGCTTTCCTGTAGGCCCCCTTCAGGTACTGGAAGGTTGCTATAAGGTCTCCCCAGAGCTTTCTCCAGGCTGAACAACCCCAGACAAGAGGACAAGACAAGCAGTTAGACAGCTCTTGTCTTCTATAAAGCTGGACGCTAAATTAATCCAAAGCAACTGCTTTGATAAACAAGCAAAACATTGTTAAAATTAAGCTTCAGGATCACAAGCAAACAAAGTATTCCATTTGCACCAAAAGTAGGTAAAATTCCTTAAGTACTTTCAAAATACTGTGTATGGTCAGAATTTACCCTCCTCGCACCATTGTAGCTTAGTTATAAAAAACAAGAAGCTTAACATGCTCCTATGTCTTTCTATTGTAGGTCCCCATTAACAAAGTCCAGGCATCTCTTCTTCTCGAACAAGTCTGTCTTTTCAGATAACTGTATTGGCCCTAGCCCAGATCCAATGGCTAGTATGTCACCCCACTTAATAGCTACCTGCTGTTACATGTCTGATAGTAACCATCCATCAGCTTAGGAGCTTGTGGGTTCTGATATCTCCTTGTACAAAATCACACTAATCTACATAAAATTATAACTTCAAAGTAATCAAGGAAAAACTTTTCACTAGGTAGTGTGAGAACTTCAAGTGATTTTGATCTGGTTTATATTCATTCTTTTTACATTCCTTAAGAAAAGCTGTAAAATAAAATAGCTTGCCTTTAAACTAAAAATCAAAAACATTTAAAGAACTTTTGTAGCTAGTTTAGGTTAAGATGGACAACTGTGAAATGTTAAGACACAAAACAAAAACTGTGCAAATTATTGGTGGGGACATTTTGATTCCATAAGTGTTTAACATGGCCTTACTTGCTTTCCTAAAAGGGTATTTATTGAAGAAAAGGTTTCTTTCATTGTAAGCAGAAACCAGGACGGAAATACATGTGAAGGACCACAGGTGTAAAAATTAGAGATATATAGATCAGCCACATTACTCTTATAAACCAAAGAGATTCCATGTCTCCAGGTCTCATTAACACGTTTCAGAAAATTGTAGTGAAATTAAGTAATGAACAACTGGAAAACTGCATTGTCATGCATTTGATAAAATACACAAAGGTCTAGTATTTCTGGCTTGAGAAACAGCCTGGTCAGTCCTGAGCATTCAAATGGTGCCTCTTTAGAGCTGAAGGTTATGAGACTGAGACTACTTTGTAGTCCAAACTGTCAATGAACAGATGCAGAGTGTCTTTTTTACTGAAAGAGTGATGGAAGGAGCTCCCACAGAAGTCAGTTGGTTAAGTTTGACTGGAGAATTTGCTCTCTAGGATACATTATGTTTAACAATTGAAGATTTTTTTTCCAAATGGGACAATGTTTTGAACTGCCTAGAAGAGGATGGGAAAAAAATCACACTGTTAAAATATCAATGGAAAGTTATTGTAAAGATAAAATACAGGAACTGCAAATAGAAGACTAAATTCTCTCATGAGGGAATCAACAGCACTCAGCATCTAAGTATCTGGTATTTAAAAGAATTTATCATTTCATAAGACAAGTTCAGCAATACACAGACTCATGAAGTCAAGATATTTTTGTGGAGAAAACCATATGCTTCTTTTCATTATTTGCCACTCAAATCAATGTAAGGAAAATTCTGCAAATCCTTAAACTTATTAATAATCCCTTTGAGTTTAGCCAGGTATGTGAAAGATAAGCCATAAAGCAGAGTTTTTGAAGCTGCTATCTTCCTTCCAGATGTTTAAATGAAGAGTTTCTAATAATAAAAAAATGCTACAGTATTCCCTAAAGCACTAGCTATTTCTCACAACTCCATCTATCATTTCTTTACCATTCTTATTTAATGCCACCATATCGGACATGTCAATGAAATCTTACTCCACAGCACACAACACAGATTACCAAGCATATGTTTTATTAGGAAAAATAGGTTCATGCATACTTACTAAACAGACTAAGCTATAAACAGACGTGAAAACAACAACAACAACAACAACAAAACATAAAACTTTAAGCAACACTAAGTGAAGTGAAAAAGATGAAAGTTAGCAGCAGCGAAACAAAAATTATGAGGGTGAAACATTTGTCCTATGTTTCAGATATAGAGAGAAATAATCTTAACTGGTCACCGAACATTTATTTCACATAGGACACTATGGGGAAGACTATAACCCAAGAGAAGTTTCTTCACTCTCCATGAAGCTGGGAGCAGTACAGCTGGGTTTCTAGCCATACAGAAGGGATGGAATTGTGTTGTGCCCATTGCCACTTCTATCTTAGTCATTACAGCCAAACCAGAAAGGAAAATGCAGGTACAGACTAAAGCGACCTACTCCCTTGAAATAAGGAGCCATAAAATAGTTTGAAACCCCCTTCACAATCTTGTTGCTTGGTGGTCCCTAGAATATCAAATCCCTGCAGCAGGAGAAGGGGGGCTTAGTCATTTGCCCAACTGGCTGCAGAGAAAACAGGACATGCTGGAGCCAAGGTCTATGCACTAGCAGCAGCAGCAGCTGCTGACAATGACAGCAAGTTCTGTGTGGCTGCCCCTGCTGAAGAGACAAATTTGAACCTGAGGAAGAAATTTCCTGGGTCCTCCTGAAGGATGGCTCCTCCTCTGTGCAGCAGGCTGAACTGAATTAACTTGTTCCCAAGGAGGGATGTGAAGCTCCAGCAGTTCACCCACATGTTGGCGGATTTATGCCTCCTGAAACTCAGATTTACCTTATACCATTAGAGAGGTTGGGCCACCCTCCCTACAGAGGAGGATTTGTGGGCCACTGAGATCAGCATAAATTGTCCAACTTAATGAAAAAAATAGAGTTCATTATCTTTAACCAGTAGTGGTATACTTTCTTAGGATGTCCACAGGGCCAAAAGTTGTTCTAAAGTAACAGTTTTCATTCATCTCTGTCTGTATCTCTTCCTTTACCCAACTACAAATCAAGTACCTAATCTGGATGAATGAAAATTTCTTGTAAATTATAGAAGAGTTGAAGATAAATATGCTTTCCACAGCTAGCTACACAAGATGCTGGAGAGAGAAAAGGAGGGCATGAAAAAATTTCCTATTTAATTGTTACATTAATTGATTCTTACAAGTATAATTCTTCCCC
>VXAA01005410.1:82056-99544 GCA_013399115.1 Anseranas semipalmata
CCCCCCCCCCAAAAAAAAAAAGAACCATATTTGTGGTTTAAATGCTCCATATCATTTACAAGATAAAAGCTGAAACAAAATGTATGAGAGATTGGTAACATTTAGCTTTTTAGAAAAAAAAAAAGGAAAAAGAAAAAAGAAAAGAATGAGGGTATTTTACAGAATGGAATAAATATCTGAATTATTAAGAACTATGTGTATTTTGCTGAGTGTTCTATAGACAGAAAGCTCACCACACTTATGAGACAGGTATCCTTTTTTATCTTTTTTTTTAAAGTGTCTTTTCAGTCCCTGTGAACCATAAGTTATTATTTCAACTATTTATCTAGATTATATTAAGAATCTATCAGTAACTCTGTGTGGCTGAAACAAACTGATGGTAAAATGGAGGTTGAATGAGCTCTGCTAAACATTCATTTTGGGTGTATGATGTCTCTATTGCAGTCATTTATCATTTTTTACCTTTCAGACAGTATTATAGAGGATAATTACATGGTAGTTAAATTGGTAGAAATTAATACATTTCTCCTTCCAAGAAAGGTTCTTTTCTGTTTTGAATCTACTGTATAGTGTAGAACACAAGTTTCTATGTGACAAATTGGCTACTGTGAAGTACTATATGCAATAAAAGTGATTAACACCATGAAAATAGGCTGACTTCATTTTCAGACAGATGTAGAAACATTTCACATGTTAGATGTTAAATACTGCAGGATTCTCATACTGAATAATTTGAATGCTTAAGGAGCTTTACTTTGTACTGCAAATTATAGTCATTAAAATGCTCTTGGAATAGTCTCCTTAATATTAACTGAGCATTCCTCATTACACAACAAGCAAAATGATTACTTTTGCTGAGTTCCCTTTCATTCTTCAGTTCCAGCATCCTTTAACATACAGTAAAGATATCTGTGAAGTAGACAAAATACACAATAGTTTCTAAATCACAGAGTTCTTCTTCTAGTGTACCAGAAAGCAAAACAAGAACAAACCGGAAAGCAAAACAAGAACATTATATAAAAATAGGGGAATGAGCTTTAATCTTAGTTCCACTAGATAAAAACCTAAGAAATTTGCAGAGTTAGCATCTGACATTGAAATGGCTTCTAATTCTGATTTTAAGTACTTCCTCTTACACAGTACCCCAATTTTGGCATAATGTAACACAAACAATGTTCTTTAGCCTGGAGGTAAATCATCCCATTTGTAATTCTAATAGCATCAATGAGGAGTTTTTATTCCCAATTTTGAAGATAAAATTAGGTTTCATAAGAGCAAGATAGAAGAGAGATTTTTTTTTTTTGCAAAGACACTGTGTCCTCAAGGCCACGGTGTCTTTTGGTGTGAACATAAGGAATGTGATCTCAATGAGATTATATACAAATTATTAATAAGACATTTTGATATTGTGAAACATAATTCAGAGGAAGACAGGTTTGAACGTATCATAGTTGCTCACTGCAGTAGCAGTTAAATGTTGCAGCATCTGCAATATACACAGATTGGACTGGAACAGCCAGGAGATCTTTCCAGTCCTACACAGCAAAAAAAGTAGTGAAATAGCTTTCACTCAAACAGAAAGATTTAAATACAATCTTGCTAATGTATTACTCGGTCATAGATAAATTTAGGAAAATGTCCTGCATGTCAGTAATACTCTTGGTTCTCTCTTTCAGATATTGTAACCCTAGGGATGAATTCTGTTATAGTTTTTAATACTATTTTACCTAACACATCCACCAAAATATTTTAACAATTCTATTGAAAACAAAAATCTCAAGTGCCCTATAAAGATAATGAGAGGGAAATCCAAAGGCCTCTTCTTTCTGTCTTTGACATTAAACTTGCTGAAAAGAAAATGTCACTCTCTGGTCATCTAGAAGTTGCAGAATCTTTAATGTTCTGTAAAGCCTGATGAAAATTTTTCCAGTTGTTGCAAACCAGTATCAGTTTGCATAATAGTAGATAGGGAAGAGGAGCAGGTTGTGAAAATGCTTAGTAACTTAGAAGACATATCTATAAAGTCAGTCATTAAACTAGACTGTGATGTAAAGCCTTAGAGAACAATGAAAATCAGTAACAGAAAAAGGACCAAGCACAGTACCAACAGCAGTAGGAGCTCTGCTCAGGGAAACCGAGATTCATGTTAATGATCATCAAAGACGTGACTTGTAAACAGTTTCAAGGGGACCCGTAAGTTTCCCCCTCATACACTACAGTTACTGAACTAAATTTTACTGGTCTTACTGAGCATCTGAAGCTGCAAAATATATACTAATGATACCAGCAGAACTTATCTCTTCTTCAAATACAGTTTTTGAGAATTCAACATGCCTCAGCAAGGAAAAGTTTTACTGGATGAACTTTGTCAAAAACAACAACAAAAAAAGACATTATCACATCCCACTCTCCACAGCTATGTATAGAAACCAGAGGTGAAATATGAAGTAACTAATGGATAACATTGTATTTCCATCTCAAAATTAGCACCTATTAAAGAAATATTCCAGTCTGCCACAATCAACCAGGAAAACAGAAGGTTGTCAAAGCCACATATTTTTTTCATTTATTCTTGGGTAATATATTGAAATGCTTTTGTAAACAACTATTATAATCTTTGTTAATTTGCTAAAGATTTTTTATAATGTTTGGTTTAGCAGTAAAAAGAATATCAGACTAAAGAACTGCTGATTTCTGGGAAACTATTCAACAGTATGTGCTAAACAAATAGATATTTGTAAACTTTTTTAAAAATTAAAATTACTGATATTTAAAATCTGTAGACCTCATTATGCAGAGTTATGGTTATACATATAGGACTATACATAGTTCATAAACTAAATTTGATAAATTGACAACTGAGGAATAGTTAAAGGTAACCTCTAGTAAGACAACAGATTTAACTTTTTGTTCTGCTACATTTCTGCATATTAATTCTTGTATAGGGAAAAAGCACTTTGTGACATCTTGCTTACTTTGTTATGAGCAGTTTGTTAACATTCAGCAAAGGTTCATTTTATTTTTTTTTTCTGTGTAGTTAAAGGTAGTAGCTATTATTTTATTGTTCAAGTTAATAGAACGTCCTAAGGTCAATTCATGTTTTGTGATTTGTAAATATTTTTATGTATTTCACTTCATGATGTTTTTTTCACGTTACCCACAGTTCTTTTCTCCAACTAACTTTGCATGTCCATCAAAATTTTTATTTCCATTATTGGTTTGACTACAGTACATTTTTGGTTGAGAATTCTGTCCATGCCTTACAATGAACTTGCAAAGTTTTACTCTCTTACTTGTGAATGCATATTTTACTTTTGGTTTTCTTTTTATTCCACAGAAGAATTATATAAATGTGTGAGGACAATGGAGACAGACTGCAAATATATATTTCTATTCTGGACCAATCCATTCTCCAAATTTACCAACAATCTCTCTCTGATGGACAAACTAAAGTTTATGTAATTAGGGTCACTTTTATTAATTCCTTGGTAGTTGCTGCTACATTCATTGGAAAATGCACTGAAAAAAGGGCTCACAGACTAAGAGCTACCACAGCCTTTATCAAGGCATCTTCTATAGTGAACTTTCACGTATCAAATAATTGTTGCTGCCTCTTCAGATGACACATCTCCTAACTTCACTGCTAAATGTCAATAGATAAATCTGTGTAAACCTCCCACAGAGGGAAATTATCCTTCTCTGCCTCAGTATCTACATCTGAAACTGATATTAAGTTTCATCTTTGCTTCCCATTCTAACATGCTACACAGTTTAATATTTTTGGACATTGATACTGCTCAAGCTGTATCCAAGTGTGTAATGTAAAGGGAAAAGCTTCCAGTGTTTTCATATCACTGTTTGAAAAATGGATAAAATACTAAGAAAGAAGAATGACTACAAGGTTGTCATCTGCCTTTTCTATGCAGATTGAGGGTGCTGTTAGATATTCCTCAGCATTAAGAATTTGCAAGTCTTAACCGTACTTGTGTCCCAGGGGTTGTGTAAGCCACAAGAACTCAAAGGAAATTTACCCAGAGCAGTTATAGACTTAATTTCACTCCTACTGAGGACAACATAATTCTCATGGACTCAGGTGATTCCATTTGAATTGGAACCTGTCTGAGGTTCTGTCTTTGTAACTTATAAGATCTATTTTGGTGGAATAAAATCAGGAGCATATCCTTAAAAGAACTGGTGTAGTAAGAGAAAAATAACTATCAACAGCAGCAGCTACTAGATAGAAATAGTGTATTCAGATTTATGTATATATTCATCAACCAAAATATTATTTTTCCCAAAGCAAGATTATGAGAATAATAGAAAATTTTGTAGCAGAGAAAAAAAAAAAAAAAAAAGAAAGAAAGAAAGAAAAAGAAAAAAAAGGAAAAAGAAATCTTGTTTTCTGTCTTATGTACTCTTTTTTCTTTTCTTTTCTTTTTTTTTTTTTAAGCACTTTTATTGTACCTTAGAAATAAAGTCTAGACAGGAACTATTTCTCAAGCAAAGTGCTACACTTTCCTTCTGTTTCCAAAGTCTGTTTATTTTATCTCAACAAAACTATAAACATACAGGACATTTCACCTCAATAGGCTTTAGTAAGATAAGATTTTTCAGTTGCAGGCAATGCCCCTTTTTGGCGTAGATCAATTCTGCCTTCCACTTCTAAAGGTGAAGGAACTACAGCACTGTTCTCTAAAGCCAGCCTTTTACAGCTTCACATGGCAGGCCACTTCCTTTTTCACCGAGCAAAGTAAAGTAATGGAAAGCTTCTCCTTTCCCTCATGCCTCATCTCTAACCTTTTCAAGTGGGAGCAGTCTAAGCTCTAGCTCAGCCCCATGCAGAGCCAGGCAGCTGTAGTAGCAGACTGTGAACAAACAAATATGTCTGAGAAGCAAGACCTGGGAGTTATTTGTGCAGTATTACAACTAAATGACTGTTTGACCTAAAGTAGCTAGCATCTTTCTGTGGACAAAACAGACAAAAGAGTATTCATTGCTGATCAGGTAAGTTTCCTCTCCTTTTGAATTGTCTATGTACACTAATAAATGAAAAGATAAAGGCAACTTGTGATAGTATATCCAAAGAAAACAGACTAGCCATGAGGATACAGAGGTCAGAACCTTCAGAGAGCCTAACAGCTTCATTAAATATTCAGGGTTCCAGAGGGTTTTATGCTGGTTGCACCTAATAGTCATCTCTGTCTGAATTAAGCTAGCACAAGTATTCTACTGTATATTACAGAAACAGGGTTCCTTACAAACAGAGCAGTATATTGAAATTGCATGGGAGCTCCCTGCTGGACTTTTCCTTATGCTATTCACTTCTGTTAACTTCCACTCCGGTTGAATTTTTCTGATATTCATAAAAGCTATCTGGCAGTTTTTACCCCGTGATTTGTACATAAAAATAAACAAATAAATAAGTAAATAAATAAACAGGAAATTTTGACCCCAAAAGTGAAAAACAAAAAAAAAAATTGGTTAATTCTGTAACATTTTTGGCTCCCAGAAACCATTCGTATTAATTTTATTTTTTGTCCTTCTATCACTTCTTAATGTCTGTGATAAATCTTGGGCATAGCTGAATTGCAATGAAAGTAAAGATCTTTTTATATTTTATCATTGAATTAGAGATTCAAGTTTTAACCAGAGTAAATGAAATCAGACATTTCTATGCTGGAATCTTACAGGTCAGATAAAATTATACTCCTACAAATCACACAAACTTGTCATGTGTGTCTCTTTGTTCATCTACATATGGTGATAGGAAATACTTTCTTGACATTTTTTATAGTATAGGGTACTTATGTGTCATTCTTGTTTGTATCAGGGTCTGTTTTTTAATACAAGAAAGAAAGAAAAATGTCAGTGAAAACTGACATTCTAAATGATACTGCATTTTTTTGTCACAAGGATCATCCTCTTTAATGAACATCACATAATTAACATGTTTTGTCCACTTTCCTTAAAGAATGAAGATTTCCACTCACATCAGCTAAGCTGCAAAAGTTCTGGGAAAGAAATCTTGTTCCTGAAGTGAAAATATCCATTTTTATCTGCAGATGAGTACTTGTACTCTCCTGTGCTGCCAACCTCATTAATGTACCTGGGGAGGGGGGCTAATCTGGTTTGGTTTGGTGTGGTGGTTTTACCCTGCTGGGCAGCTGAACTCCACCACAACAGCTCTGTCACTCCCCTTCCTCAAAGGAAAACGGGGAGAAAATACGATGGAAAGGGCTCAAGGGTTGAGATAAGGAAAGGGGAAATCATGCACCAATTATCATCATGGGCAAAACAGACTCAACATAGGGAGATTAATATAACTTATTACCTATCACTAGCGGACTAGAGCAGTAAGAAACTACAAGCAAACTGAAAACCCCTTCCCCCACCCACCCTTTCCTACCTCCTCTCCCCGAGCGGCGCAGGGGAATGGGGAATGGGGGCTGCGGTCAGTCCCTAACGCTGCGTCTCCGCCGCTCCTTCACGGTCACTCCCTGCCCCTGCTCCACGTGGGGTCCCTCCCACGGGATGCCGTCCTTCCCGAGCTGATCCTGCGTGGGCTTCCCACAGGCTGCAGCTCTTCCAGAACTGCTCCCATATGGGTCCGTACCACGGGGCCCATCCCTCAGGACCAAACTGCCCCAACATGGCTCCCCCACGGGCGGCAGCTCCCGCCAGATCCCCTGCTCCTGCGTGGGCTCCTCTCCACGGGCTGCAGCTCCGGCCCGGGGCCTGCTCCTGCGGGGGCTCCCATGGGCCGCAGCCTCCTTCAGGCCACATCCACCTGCTCCATGGGGGCTCCTCCATGGCTGCAGCGTGGAGATCTGCTCCGTGGGGTACCCATGGGCTGCAGGGGGACGGCCTGCTCCACCATGGGCCTCTCCACGGGCCGCAGGGGAACTTCTGCTGCGGTGCCTGGAGCCCCTCCTGCCCTCCTTCTGCACTGCCCTGGGTGCCTGCAGGGCTGTTTCCCACTCCTCTCTCCCAGCTGCTGTGGCACAGCAGTTTGTTCCCTTCCTTAACTCTGCTCTCCCAGAGGCCCAACCAGCGTCGCTCCCTGGCTCGGCTCTGGCCAGCGGCGGGTCCCTGTTGGAGCCGGCTGGAGCTGGCTCTGACCTGACATGGGGCAGCTGCTGGGCTCTGCTCACACAGGCCACCCATGCAGCCCCCCTGCTACCAAACCCTTGCCACGTAAACCCAATACTTTTGGTTTGATATGGTTTTGGGAGAGAGACAAATTGAGTGAGAGGGAGGTGAGAAAGAGTATGGAACTAGATCACATCACAGTAGTGTATGATGCAGCAGTGAAGGCTTCACAGGTAACAGTAGTGATGTGGGAGGTTAAACTTTATAGTGGATAAATGCAGTAGCCTTTCACCTGTGGGAACCTGACTCAAGACATACTTTAAAGGTCAAACAGAAAATTAATTTTGTGATCCCATACAGCCCCAGTCTGCAGTTACAAAAACCTATGATCAGAATAGCAAGAGGCTGGCAGTCAAAGGCTGAACTGCAAGCACAAGTTCTCACCCACGTGCTTCAGCCTCCAGCATCCTATGAGACCTCACCCCTGAGTGTAATGTGAGGTTACTAACCTGTGTAAGGTGAAGCATACCTGTCTTTATAGAATCAGTGCCTTGACCTGTACAGTTATTTTTCTGACCACGAACAGTCTTTCTCATCTCTTGATTTCATAATCTGAGACAGCCAGCACGGCTTCACCAAGGGCAAATCATCCCTGACCAATCTCATGGCCTCCTATGATGGAGTGACTGCGTCAGTTGACAAGGGAAGACTGACTGATGTCATCTACCCAGACTTCTGTAAGGCCTTTGACACAGTCCCACACAGCATCCTGATCTCCAAATTGGACAAAGATGGATTTGAAGGGTGGACCAGTCAGTGGATAAGGAATTGGCTTGTAGGCTCCACCCAGAGACTTGTGGTCAATGGCTCTATGTCCAGCTGGAGGCCAGTCCATCAGGGGTCTGTCTTGGGACTGGTGCTCTTTAATATCTTTATCAATGACATAGACAGTGAGATTGAGTGCACCCTCAGCAAGTTTGCAGATGACACCAAGCGGAGTGGTGTAGTTGATACAATAGAAGGAAGGGATGCCACTCAAAAGGACTTGGATAAGCTTGAGAAGTGGGCCCATGTGAACCTAATGAGGTTCAACAAGGCCAAGTGCAAGGTGCTGCACCTGGTTCGGGGCAATCCCAGACATGAGTACAGACTGGGAAAAGAACTCATTGAGAGGAGCCTTGCAGAGAGGGACTTGGGGGTTCTAGTGGACGAAAAGCTCGATGTGAGCCAGCAGCGTGCACTTACAGCCCAGAAGGCCAACTGTGTCCTGCGCTGCAATAACAGAGACATGGCCAGCAGGTCGAGGGAGGTGATTGTCCCCTCTACTCTGCCCTTATGAGGCCCCAGTTAGAGTACTGCATCCAAGTCTGGTGCCCCCAGCACAAGAAGGATGTTGACCAGTTAAAGGGCATCCAGAGGAGGTCCACAAAGATGATCAGAGGGCTGGAGCACCTCTCCTATGGAGAAAGACTGAGAGAGCTGGAGATGTTCACGCTGAAGAAGGGAAGGCTCCAGGGAGACCTCATTGTGGCCTTTCAGTACTTCAAGGGGGCTTATAAAAANCATTGTGGCCTTTCAGTACTTCAAGGGGGCTTATAAAAAAGATGGAGAGCAACTTTTTACTCAGGCAGATAGTGATAGGGCAAGGGAGAATGGTTTTAAACTAAAAGAGGGGAGATTAGATTAGATGTTAGGAGGAAATTCTTTACTCAGAGGGTGGTGAAGCACTGGAACAGGTTGCCCAGAGAAGCTGTGGATGCCCCATCCCTGGAGGTGTTCAAGACCAGGTTGGACAGGGCCCTGGGAAACGGTAATCCAGTGGGTGGCATCCCTGCCCATGGCAGGGGGGTGGAATTAGATGATCTTTAAGGTCCCTTCCAACCCAAGCCGTTCTATGATTTTATAAACATTCATCACAAAGAAACTACCTAGCCTTAACTATATACGATTAAATTAAAGAACTTAAGGAATTAGAAGGAGCAGTTATACATCACTCATAGGAGCTTTGTAACAAGTCTGCCTAGAATAATTCATGAAAGAGAAATAAGTTAATAAAATTAAAGTAAGAAAACATTACGTCTAAGTGATATTTAGGTTGTGATTTTGTCACTTGTTTTCAGACCTGATAGAAGAAAGTCATAGCCCAGAGCATTTTGGCTTTATTTCCTAATTCCCTACCACCACCTCCAGTGATACCATGTGGTCTGACAAAAAGACACTGGATTTTAAATTACTGAATTGTATTATACACTGTCTCTCTTTTATTTTCTTCTATATCATCAATATTTCTTTTGGAACACAATTCAAATTCATTTTCTATGTTTCCATTTTCTGCAACATTTATCATCTAAAGTAATTCACAATAATTTCAATGTTGAATTCATATATGAAGATCTCCATTTGCTGGCCACATTTAAAAACATGTACTGAATATGTGAAACGGACAGTTATTTACAAAAATTGAACAACAGAAAACTTGCAGTGTGATTTGCCACACTAGGTGTCTATACAAAAACTGTCTCCTGCCTATGTAAATGTTTTAAAGGACTTAAATTCCACAGTAACTGAGCAGCATTACAATATTTGAAAATAGAAATAATGGTATTATCATCTCTCTTTTCTCTTGCTAAACCCTCAAAAGAACTAGTTTGATTAGACCATGGGGTAAAGGGTTGTTCCTTTGTGTGGGTGGTTGTGTTCCATATGTGAGAAAGAATTACAGAGGAGAAAGAAATAAATTTTGTTTTTAGTTTTAATAATGGTGAAATTTCTGGTCATTTTCCCTTGTTATAATTTCTGAAAATAGTATTTCTAACACCTGTATGACCCCAGTGTTAATCAACAGGAGAGTACTTAAAAAATAAATTTTTTTACAAGAATATTTTTCAAAATCCTTTCCCATAAATGATTTAGCATTTTCTATGACTGAGTAGTAAGAACATACAGTAATGTTACTTACCAACTTTTAGAAACAGCAATGTGTTGAAAAATTAAGTATATTCTCCTATAAATAATGTAACGCATAAAACTAATATTTTTACCCTACAAGAAGGTCTAGCATTTATAATTGAAATTTCTAAGTATAAAAAAATGGAGTTATAGTAAGAAAAAACCATTAGCCATTATTGTTCTAATATTTCTTGTTACCACTTAATTTGTTTTTAAGTTGTTATCTGTCTTCATAAAAAAGTTATGGAGACTTACTGAATTTTTCCAGTAGAACATCTGCAATTAGAGCACCAGCACAGGCTTTCCAAAGGTTGCTGTAACCCTGTGTTCTCTCTCCAACCATGATTAATAACACATACATAGTGAAAGAGTGCAAAAGTAATGCCTCTCCCAGTATATATTATCTGCTTTTTACAGCCAGCATTTTAGGGACTTATCAAATTAGAGGTCATCTTCACATCATTCCTGTTAATAGCTTTTAATTTACTTAAGAGTTTCTTGAATACAGTTGAAGTTTTAAATACCCCAGGATATTCTTCAGGAGTGAGTTGATTGTACTTAGAATTATTCTCTGTACCAATCCTCTTCAGTCTATCCTATTGAATAATGAATTGCATGAAACCTTGACAATGTGCTCTCTTAAGTTAAATGTTAATGTAATATACATTAAAACGCTTTCTGTCAAAAACAGATGTCTATACATCAAAATGCCTCCAGTGATGTGGACTTTGAGTCTGTAGTGATTGCTAAATACTTACAACATTTCCATCTCAAACACAAACCAGAATTTATGAACTACTTAAAAGTAGAGCAGTAGTTGTTTTTGCTATATTTCTATAAAAAAGAAATCATATTCAGCACATAAAAAATCACAAAAAGTATGTTCATTAAAAAAATATTTTCACTTGAAATTAGAGTGTGTTCTCTTTCTCTTTAGGGTTGAATCAGAGCCTTCTCCAAAGTTTATTCAGGTCTAAAAAGCTGTTTTTGGTGATATTCAAATTATCATCTTATCAGAAAACAACTAATTCCAATAAAAATCTTGGAGAAATTCCTCTCACACAACATTTCCTCTTCTCTATAAAGGTAAGGTAAGAAATATTGTTAATATCATAGAAGTCCTCACCAAATGCTATGGCAGTTCAACATGATGGTATTTTGGTATACAAATGGTATTTTGCCTGAATGATCCGTAAAGTGGCTCTGCTTCCATGTGAGCCTATACTATATCATGCAAAAGCTCTTAATACACAATTTCCCTCTGCAAAGGGAAAACAAAATATGCATATATATGTGTAGACATAGACAACTTTCTGCCAGCTGCTCTTTCCCTGGAGGGGATGACAAAGGGGGAAGTCAAGCTGCAGTAAGAACAAGAAGGGAGATTGACACTATAAAGCTTTAAATGGTCATCCAGTGGGGTAAGTAAAATTGATTTTTTTTCCCTGCTAAATTTCTCAGGGACAAGTGATTTGGGATCAAGAAGCCACAATTAACAGGTGTTACCCATATCCTCAATCTGGATCTAAATGTATCAGGTGAGACACTTGTTTAAGGAAGGACTCACTGAGGTTCACTGAGACTTTGACCATTTAATGGGTCCATGTTGGGCCCACTGACATCTGTTACCTTTACTGATTCAGCCTTTGAAAACACTAATAAGTTTGAAGTGCCCAGTCCTTTCATCTTTGTTAGCTACCTCTTTGTTCTTAGGGCAGTTTGGTATTATCATGATTTCCTCTTCATTGGTACATTTTATTTTGGAATCTGTATAAAAATTCTGCAAATGTTTCATCCTCTATGACCTTAACCACCACAAGACATCTACTGAAGTAATTTAAAGAGATCATTTTTCCATTTTTTTTCCATCATTTGCCCCATAAAATAATAACTGTTTGATTGTTACTTTCAAAAAAAATCATGAGATATGCAGTCGCAACTACTATGAATGAACAAGGTGTTGGAAGGGAATAAAATGATAATCACTTAAAAAGGAAGAACAATATGTCTAAATTAAAATGCTGGTCAACAAAACACAAAGCTGACATTTACAAAGGTTATGTTTGACTGTAATAAAATAAATGGCAGCTCTTTGTGTACACAGTTGTCAATTAGCATTGCATATGTGTCTCTTGGATACATTTATTTTTGCCTAATGACTCCTTATTCAAGATGCAAAAATCTATTATTATTGTTTGGTAAGTACTCCTGACTGAGGGAAATAACTAAGAATAATAGCTGCCTCTTTGTATTAGCATTTTCTTTTCATGAGAATGTCACTAAAATGAGAAAATAATATAACATCTAAAATCATCAGAATCATTTGGAAACAGAAAAGTCAAGATATAACAGAAATGGAGAAGTTATAAGAAAATTGAATTTACTGTAGATTCAAGTGAGACAAGAATGATTCTTTTTAATGTTAAATTAAAGCAAGTAAATCTGTTATTTATCTACTTTGAACTTTTCATATGTAGTAGGGCTGCTAATGCAGACATGATTAATCTTGAATGATCCTTTTTAGTAATTGAAGACAAAAATAATTTACAAAAACATTTATATTTATTTCAATGCAACTGTGTGGCTCCCAGATGCCTGAACCTTGTAAATGATTCATCTATAACGGAAGTTTTATTTCCTTCTTGCCCTTAATCAGGAAAAAAGCTTTCCAGTTGAAACCCAGAAGGAATACACTATTTCCTTCTGGCATCTGCATGGAGATCTGCTTTGCCTCAAGAGGAAATGCAAAGAAAACATGTTTGCTGCATCTCTCATTAAGCCCGAGCTTTGCTGGATGATACACAATCTCCCAGGTAGCACGCAAAAAGCTCCATTGCCAGAATCACATCTGGGTGTCAATTTAAGTCAGATTCATTTCAGAATTTTGCAGCAAGCAGCAAATCAGACCCTTATTCTCCCTTCTAAAGAAGAATCTTGATATAAATAAAGTGATTTTTTCACAAGAGAGAGAACAGCTTTATAGTGTGATGTCCATGAGTCTCACCAGAAAGTGCGGGTAAGGTATCTTGGTTCTAGTCTTTACTAAGAATAGTTGGTACATTTTACATTAAAACAATCCTTGAACATAATGAACAAACAATCCTATGAAAAGGTCTTGAAACCAGGTGTTGTGGGTTGATCTCAGCCAATAGTCAAACATTCATTCAGCCCCTCTCTCACTTCCCTCTCCCATGGGACAGGGACAAACAAGAAGGAAGGTGAGAAGACTCAACTGAGATAATGACAGTTTAATTAGGAAAGCAAAAGCTGCTTGCACAATCAAAGAAAAAAATAAGGAATTAATTAATTCACTACTTCCCACTGGCAGGCAGATATCCAGCCACTTTCTGGAAAAGCAGGGCCTCAGCATGTGTAACAGTAGCTTGGGAAGACCAACAGCATCATCATGAATGTCCCCCTCTTCCTCCTTCCTTACCCAGCTTTTATTGCTGAGCACGGTATCATATAGTATGGAATATCCCTTTGGTCAGTTTGGGTCAGCTGCTCCTGCTGTGTCCTCTCCCAGCCCAATTGCAGGGTAGAAAGACTTGCTGCTGTGCAAACACTGCTCAGCAATAACTACAACACTAGTTTGTTATCAAGGCTGTTTAGCCACAAAGGCAAAATGCAGCACTATATGGGCTGCTGTGAAGAAAATTAACTCCGTCCCAGCCAGACCCAGTACACCAGGATATCTCCCAACAAATCCATGCCCTGACCATTAACCTACAGAATCCCACAGTTACACACACTCTCAATGAAGCCAATCTCCTTCCCGTAATTTTCTCTTTCTTGAAAATTTTAATGTCATGGGTTGACTCAGAAGTATAATCTACAGCTCAGTTGTTATTGCACTCTCTGGAAAGGTGGAAGAGAGAACTTTGAATTTTCTCTGCCTAGGGAAGGTTTTACACTTGTTTTCCTGAACCTCTTGTGTGATTTCTCTGATTACGTCTATCATGAAAAAGACACTTATCATAGTTTCCCAGACATCTCCATTATGAAATGTAAAAGGTGATTGTGCTGAATCCTTTGAAATGAAGGGTTTTAAGTCCTACCTCCGTGGATTCTGCATAGACATAGACATCTAAGCATATAAGACAGGTACAGCATCAGACCCATTCCAGGCTACCATGTTTCCTACTGGCAAGCCCAAGCCAGCCTTTGTGCTGGATACTGACCTATAGGGAACTCTGTTGATGAAAATACCTGTTGATGAAAAACCAAATACTTTGGTTTCTACTGAAATCAACAGCAGTATTTTCACTTTAAAATAAATCCAATACTTTCTGTATCACTGACTGTTTTAACAATATAATTACCTATGCTTATTGTTTTTTCAAATATTAACATTTATGGCTTGTTGAAAAGTTTATGGAGGCAAAAAAATGCCATTAACATTTCTGAAAGTTACTGTTTCAGTTATAATCTTTCTTTTTTTTATTTTTTTTATTTTTTTTATTTTTTTTTTTTTGCGGAGGAGCCTTGCTATTCTGCCTATTGATAGATTTAATGCACAAGCTGAAAGGGGATTTAGAGGTGCACTGTTATTTCCCTGACTCCTATTCTGAAATTCTTTATGGTTATTTATATGAAGTACTTTATCTGAGCAAATATATGTTTCATTTTAATAAGTCGAAAATGAGGCAGTTTATATGATAATGATTTAAGCCTTCATGTATCTATAATGAGTATTTCGTTGGCTCTTATTTACATCTAGAACACTAACAAACTGCTTTAATTTATTGCCAGATGAACTTGCTGACAACCTAACTGTGATGACATACATAAAAATTGAATACACTGGGACCCAGGGACAATATATAGAAAAACATTCAGCAATAGCCTGATAAAGATCAAAGACTGCCCGTATCTCAGGAAGAAGAAAGTTCAGGATTCAGCCATGAAACAAACTAGACAATGGTGTCCTTTTTTTTTTATTTGTCCTTTTTTTCTTTTTCTTTAATCAATGAAAATTCAGTCTTCTGTGCATGTAACATTTATCTCTGATGCCCTAATTATGACTACAGCAGAGCAATCCAGGGTGAATTTCTGCCTGCAGTCAGAACCAAGATAAATCATCCAACATAGAATTTCCAACTATGTAGAAACACTGGAGAAGTAAATTTATGTTCCCAGAACATACAATATAAATAGAAATAGCTCCTACATACATGCAAATCTTTTTATGGTGTTATTTTTAGAAGTGAATGCATAGCTAGACAAGAGATACATAAAGAGAGGTTTCATAACATTAGCTGTACTTCTGCAGGAACTGTCAATATGCAGTCCTTCCTGTCAAGATCAACATCTCTAATGTTTAACTGAGAAACTACTTTGGAGCATAATCCAAGACCTTCAAGGCTATTTGAGTATACCAGAGATACCATCAGCATGAGTAGCACCATCACCACTGTATTCCTCAGGAGGAAGGTATTCTCCCTCAATTTGCTGTTATTTCTTCTTTTGAGATGCAGTGTTGTAATGCTATGTATAACTTAAAGATAGTCAGGGAACTGTAGGACTATACTGATGTCCTGATGTAAAGCTTGACTGTATAGAAGTAACTGAAAAAACAGTATTTCCTATAGTTTCTTCCAGCACTTCCACATATTCCTACCAGTGAGAGATTATGAGCAAACGAGTCCCTGGGGAATTCTTCACACCTATAAAACTTCTTAGCTGATGTGCATGCTGTATGCTTACAACCTCTAGCTAGCTACTTTGCATATCTCCTCCAGAAAGGTAATTTACCATTGACAGAGTAATGATTACAATTAAGATGATCTTGAATCAAGAAACTGGTGGGATAATCAGATCATAGATTTCATATTTGTCATCATTCCCATGGACTGCATTACTTAAATATTTCTATTAGTCTTTTCATTAGTTTTAGCATAAGTAGGTGACTCTGAGTGAGAGGTACAAAGTACTTCTGCAAATTAAGTAACTCTATAATTAGAGATATCAAAAGCAAATCTGGAAGCAGCATGAAAGAACACATTTCACTGACATCATCTCTACTCTTTCCATATACAAAGTCCCAGGTCAAACCATAAACTCAGACATGCACATCCCTTCCCCACACATAGTAAAAATGCACTTCTATTTATCCCCAAGCTTCCCCAAGAGACTGAAAGAATATTTTGAAATCAGGAGCTGTTCTGGACATTTTCCTGGCCAGCAGAGTTGCCCTTCATTTTTCTTGGATCTTCTTCTACCCAGTTTGGTTACACGCAGCTAATTTGTCAAATCAATGCATTCTCTGATATGTTTTGACCTCCCTAGTGTTCTCCTTTCATTCCTGAGCCCTCCAACTTTTTTTCCAGCACTGCCACAGGACCTTAGCTTATCCTGAGGTAAATTTTAAAGCCAAGAACAACAACCAATCACCCAGTGCTATCTTGTAGCTATTATGAGAACTTCACTGACACTGAATAAAGGAACCGCCTTGAGGTTTCCTCAGGAAAAAAATAAAAAAAAAATAAAAATAAAAAAATAAAGAAAAAATCCCACTATCCACCAGTTACTTGCCACAACAAAATTAAAATGAAACATAAATAGAAAATGCATAGAAAAAACTGAGATAATTACTGGATACAAATTATAAGTTCATTTTTCTACTTCAATGCTTGATGGAAGTATAGCAGGATAATATCAATTCACAGGGTAACAACATGACAAATTAGCTCACTTATTCTGGAGTACCACACATAAATCATAAATTTAGGCTACATTCTATTTATCTTTATTTATATGACAAGTCTTCATCTAGATAACATATGGGAAAATCATAAGTCCATGTCACCACTACTCAGGCAAATTCCCATGTAAAATGTGTAAAATAAAGTATTTCAGCCAGAGCTGAAATGTTCCATGTTATTTTCAAGCCTAAATTCGTGTAACAGGAGAAAATAAAGATACCAAGGAAAATTGAAAGTCACAGGTGTCTAGCACTACAGAAAAAGACAGAGCCAAATTACTGAAAAAACAAAAACAAAAACAAAACAAAACAAAAATTCATCCACTGAGGATCCACTGGTCATGGATCCTCTGGAAGTCTCATACTCATGCTACACCAATGCACGCAGCATGAAGAACGAGCAAGAGGAGCTAGAAGCCTTGGCTCAGTCCCAGAGCAACAACATCACTGGCATAAGCGAAACCTGGTGGGAAGAGTTCTCTAAATGATGAGTTACCATGGACAGTTATAGGCTCTTTAGAAGGGACAGGCAGAACAGTCAAGGCGGGGTGATGGTGCTGTATGTAATGGAGGGGCTGGGCTGTACGGAGCTTGTGGTTGGCAATGACATAGCTGAAAACCTCTGGGTAAGGATTAAGGGACACGCAAATAAGGTGAATGTTGTTGTGGGAGTCTACTATACACTATCCAGCCAGGATGACAATACCAATGAATTATTCAGTAGGGAACTAAGAGATACCTCTAGAT
>VXAA01005413.1:1701-26789 GCA_013399115.1 Anseranas semipalmata
CTATACTGGCTTTTTCTCAACCCACGAGTTCTTGCACTTCTACCTTTCCAAGTCTCTCCCCCATCCCACCTCGGCAGAGTGAGAGAGCGCCTGTGTGGTACTTAGCTGCCTGCTGGGGTTAAACTAAAACACCAGGGAAGTGGTGGAGTCCCCATCTCTGGAGGATGTGTGGATGTGGCACTTAGGGACATGGTTTAGTAGCAGACTTGGTGGTGTTAGGTTGATGGTTGGACTTGATGATCTTAAGGGTCTTTTCCAACCTAAATGGTTCTATGATTCTATGTTCAACTTGGTGTCCACCAGGACCCCAAGGACCTTTTCTGCAAAGCTACTTTCCAGCTGGGTGGACCCCAGCATGGGGGTAGTAGAAGGACTTAGTACTTTTCCTTGTTGAACTTCATGAGGCTACGTCAGCCCATTTCTCCAGCCGGTAAGTCCCGTGAGCCCTGCTGAGCTGGAGTTTGGGGGGAGAGCAGTGTACACACAGAGGACACCATCTCAGTACCACATGAGAGATCCGCCTAGGCAAGGCACTTCTCAGATGTCATGGGCAAGGCATTTCAGATGCAGTGTTAAAACGAGCTTAATAAAATTATTTGAGGCGTGGTACATGTGTGTTATCTAGGAGGAAAAACAAGGGGTAGGATTACCCGAATACGGATTTACTAAGATTACTGAAAATTCACCTTTTAGGTGACATTACTACAAGGCTGGCAAAAACAATCAGGTATCCTGAGAGTCAGAGACTGCTTATGTAGTGCAGCTTCTGCTACAACATGAACATGCAAATTGTTGATACTTAGAGTAAGCCCCTCCTCAATATTAGGAAACATTAGGACATTCCTAATGTCTTAACATTAGGAAAAGAGTGGACAAAAATCTTGGAAAGGCTGCAGATAATTTCCAAGCAGATCAGACTGACTAGATCTAGACAGAGAATGACAGCAGTAAGAAGTATATAAATGCAATGCCTCCTGTAACCCATTCATTGTCAATAAGCAGACTTTCAATGCTATATGAGCTCTTTAAATACATCAGAAAACTTATTAAAAAAAAAACAAACATTAATGTAACATTATGTATAAAAGGTAAGCTAGTAACATGGAGCTAGCAGTTGTAAATCATAAACTTCAGCACAGGCAAATCAAGAAATGTGAATACAATGGTTTGGTGCTATTGCTGTTCTTGTTTGTATCTGATTGCTGGGAAGCAGATCATCCAACCAGCTGATTAACTGGCTCTCCGCATCCTTTATATTTATGTATATTATAGTATGTATCACCGTTTCAGATTTCATACAAAATAGAGTCACAATTGTGTGCTCTGTTTAAATTTTATTATAGCTGTACTTAATCAAATAGTCATCTGGAAGTTTGGGGAATAGAATTAATTCTATTTGTAGATACAGTACTAACACACCTCTAACTATGTTAAACTTCTGTTCCTAAATTATTTGAAAATCCACCTGAAAGTTTGCTAAATCTTTTACAGATATACATAAATTATTTTCTATGAAACTCGGTTAAAACTCCATATACGTTTATGATAGGACTTGTGCTTATTACTTTTTACTAAAATGTAATGAGAAACTGCAGTATTACATAAAGGAGACACACAACATTCCTAGGTAGAAATAGCACATAATATTTACACTTGACCCTTCTCCCTCCCAAATCATTTGATAAGTCCTTATAGAAAGAGGCAGCTATGTTCCTCTACCACAACCAAAAACAAACTGACCTTTTAAGAAAAAAGCAAAACAATGTTTATAGTGAAGTCAGGGTAAAGCATAACATAGCATTACAGCTTTCTCAGGAATTATTGCAAATAAATGTCAACCATACATTCAAGCCTCTATTGCTATCACAGAATAAAATAGTGTACTTACCATTACATGACCAAAACTGACATCAGGCAGCTTAAATAAAGATAGCAAAAGAAATATTCAGAAGAAAACATAATTATTGTTTCATATCCATCTAATGTTCAATCATGCTTCTTAAAACAAACCTTTGAATGCATTTATCCATAGAACTCTTCATACTGAATATTCAATATATTTAGCATAATATTCTGCACACTTTATAACTGATGAAACCTGAGGAGAATGTGCACCTAGTTTCCATCCATTTTCAGTCTTTACTCAACCCTTTTTTATTATTATTATTTATTTTTATTTAGCAAACACCAGCTATGTAAGGATTTCTTCTTGTGTTAACTTAAATATCATCAATGTTGCATGCTTTCCCTCAGCTTCTTTCACATATCTGGAAATACGTCCTACTCACAAAGATACTAATGACTTTTTCATTCTGTCTCCCTATAGGATGGCAATTTTAGTTTGATCATTAGCAAGTTCATTTTGATTGTCTCATAAATTTCTTTTGGTAACACTCTTCTTTTGCCTTTCTTGTGCAACACATTTTTACAAGAAGCTATTAGAGGCTTAATGGAGTTTTCATTGACTAAGTTTATGGGTTTCTAGGCTTTCTCTAATTCCATATTCGTTTCATCTTTTCCTCCATTAGTTCTTCATTCAATCACTTTCTATAGCTCTTCATTCAATCCATTTCTATCTCATTCCCTGAATTTAGCCTTCTCTCTCTTCCTCCTTCACATTTTTCTTGTTTGGCTTTGTATTCCTGTCTTCCTGATAGGTCCTTCCATTGCACAAAATGACATCCAACATCTCCGACTATCAATCTCAAACACAGAAGATTTTCCACTGATCTTGAGTGGACAACCTGCTTTCCCCTCATGGTATTTAAACTGAGTTTTTTGTTTTTTTCTTCATTATACTGCCCCCTGTCATTCTCTTAGTCAGTTATGATGGACACCAGGCAATTCTTCCTACATGACTGTTTTAATTGATTCAATATAAAGAGCTTGTGTGTGTCTGTGTTACTCTTGGAAGGGTCTTTTTGTCCAAAAATGCACTTTGTAAGTGACCTCCTCTGTTTTCATACATAGGAATATTCGTGCATAAGGCTAAAAACAAGTGCTGGTTCCCAATTAAAAAAAAAAAAAAGAAATTCCATTTGTAAAGTTCATAAATACTTCCAGACCTGTTAAACCACAAGATAGCAGATGCATTTGAATATACATTGATGTATATATAATTGTATAGCAATTATGAAATTTGTTTCAGTGGAGTCCTTTATGACTACCAGCACACTAGTAGGAGGACAAAAGATACATGGGCAGGGCTGCTCCTTCGTGGTCAGCAGATTGCTTCTGTTAGGAACAGACTTCCAGGCAACAACTTTCCATCAGCTTTCAAGGCAGATCATACCATGAACTGGGAAAAGCTAGGAGGAGCTAGTGGAGTGTCATGGGATTACAGGCTGTCACTGAACGATGTCACTCTCTGAGACAGACACAGTCTTGAAAATAAATTAAAGCACTTCCATCTTACCGACTTTTTCTTCTTAGTACAGTTTGGTTTCCTGCAACTGGAGTAGTAGTTGAGGGTTGCATACTCCATCAGAGCAGCAAAGACAAATAGAAAGCATACAGTCACAAACAAATCCATAGCGGTGACATAGGAGACACGGGGTAATGACTTTCTTGCAATGGTACTCAAAGTTGTCATGGTCAATACTGTGGTAATGCCTGCAGAAAAAATCTGGATTTAATTGTATGCAACATCATTTCTGCAGCCACAGAAGAACCTTTGTAAACCAACACACAAAACAGAGTGCGAAAGCCTACCCAATTAATTACAGGAAATTCATTACTTTCATCTGCTGGTATTAAAATAATGAAAAAAATAACATCAGTAGAGACAGCAGTATTTTGTAAACAAAGATTTACTCAGCTGTTTACATTTGTTCATTATTTATCTTTGCAAAACCAAGATTCCCATGCCTGTCAGTATGCTTTTCCTCATCTCTTCATTTTCTGGTCCCAGTTAGGTTGGAGATGGGGGTGAGGGAGAAGGAGAGAATGAAGAAATTTTTGAAAACTATAAAGCTTAAAAGATATTGAACCCAGAACAATTAAACAAACAAACAAACAAGCAACAACAACAATAACAAAACTGGAAAACATAGAAGAAAACATGGAGTTTGTCACAGCAATACTGCTCTTATGAAAAATCTAAGGAATGGAAAGGAAAGGAAAGGAAAGGAAAGGAAAGGAAAGGAAAGGAAAGGAAAGGAAAGGGGAAAGGAAAGGGGAAAGGAAAGGGAAAAGAACTGCTGCTGCAAAGCTCAGACTATGAATTTTGAAAATATTTTTTTACACTGCTGCTTCCTTGGGAGTGCTCCACTGCTATTTTCCTTCTGAGTAAGGGAAAACAGACAAACTTCAGATGTAACCTTAATGGCAATAGCCTTTTCAATTTGTACAAAGCATCACTTCTTAGATTGATTTAGTAATAATGAATATAATCGGGATTACTTAGAGTGAAATATCCTGAAACAATAAAACCAATATTAGAATGAAGTCTATGGGGTGTCAGTTGTTTGGCTGCTGGGGTAATTCATATCATTTGTGTTCATTCCTCAGCAATAGAAGTCTTTTCATTCCCACTTTGGACTGATGCTTTTAATCATTTGTTATGAACTGCAAGCCTTCTGATAGAAAAAAATAAAACTCCTCAATGACTTGGAAAGAAAAATAAAGCTCTCACTCAAATAAGTCTCAAGAGAGAGCCTGCTCTAAAAACAACATAACTGTAAGGTAATCTTGCTTTTTATAGTTAAAGTGGTATTTTGCAATGGTACACAGTGTTTGAAATGGCAGGGGATAACTTAAATTATGCCTTATAGTAAAATTACTTCCCTCAAATGGCACTCTGGAGAGAAAGAAGTTTTGTGGATTACTTTCGACTACTTTCTCTTCACAAAAGAATGCCCACCTCCGATTTGCAGCATTTGATAGAAACTACAGCAATTCACAAGAATAACCTTCCCCATTCAAATCATCAGAAAGTCCATGGAAAAGCCGGAATGCAGAATATTGCCTGGGCCTAGACCTTCTCTTACAACAAACAACAAATAGAAATGGAAAAAAAAAATGTTGCCTAAAGAATCACAACCCAATAATCAAGATCAAAGCAATGCTGGTAGGAAGTGAGAAACTCCCTTTTTCAGTGCATGTCATCTCAATATCTGGGCTGTCTTGCACGGGAATCCAGAGCAGCCAGTGTAGTTCATGCAACCTTTAAGCTAGCTAGTTTATCTGTCAATGTAAATGCAGCTGCAGAAATAGTACAAAAGAGTTGCCCCAGTGTTACTGAATGTTTTGTGAATTTCTCCGAGGTTTTGTGGCTTTCGCTAAATTTCTACCACTGCTAACTTTAGTCTACATATGAACTGCAATTACATTTTTGAACTTCAGCATAGATGTGCTTTTAGACTTTGTACGTATCTTTGACATCTAAAAGATATTAGGAAAATTTTTGTTTCCTCTCAACTGTGCCATATCCCAATATATGTGGCTGCCATGATCCAGTAACCTCTCCAGACCCCTCAACAACAGCTCTGTAGCTAGCTGATCCTTTTAAAAGCTCTAGAGACAAACCCCATGCATAACCATTCATCACAGTAGACAACTGCATAGATGTCCAGCTGCAAAAGGTGTTGGCTCACCAACCTTGATTTGGCCCGTACTAGTTATACATTAACTTGTCTTTCTGTATGACTATGCCACAGGCCTGGGGAGGCACTAACTTCAGAAGACCTGCATCCAGGCTATGACAAAGTGTACAATATGAAATAAAGTTCTTTAATACTTTCTAACCCCCATTTGGATTTCTAGCATAAATCTGTCCTTTATAGAGCCACATTTACATGCACCAGCGCTCAGGTATTTTATTGCCTTCAAAAAATTCCTCAAAACCTATAGTCTGTATCTTCCAACACAATAGTGTCAGTGTCCTTTTTACTTGGACGTGATAGTATCTCAGATTACTTTAGGACACTTTTTTCTTAAAAAGAAAAAAAAAATAAAGGAAATAAAGCTTGAAATACTCGGAAGAGTTTTTGCAGAAATCTGCATTTTTTTTTTTCTATGGAATGCTGTATTAACAATGTACTATTTTTAGTGAAATTGAAGTGTAACTTTGTATTATTTATGATGAAGTATTGTATAGGTATCTGTAATGATGACCAGCTGCCAAAGTGACTGTGGACAGGAAGGTGGAGAAGTGAAAGAAAAATTGCCATTGGCTTCTGTACTTAAGTACAGAAGTCCTCAACTCATCCTGAGTCCTATATCTGATTCTTAAGCCTGAATGTGAAATCCTGACAGAATCATGCTTGAGACTGAAAACCTTGAAGCTGTAGTTGAGGACTAAGCAAAACCAACCCAGTAAATCATGTTGTCTATACATCACTGATACAGGATCTTGGAGTTTTGGGTGACCACAGACCAATTTTAGCTGGCTGAAGCAAAATAGGTCCACTAAATTTAAAGATACAGCAATGGTATAAGATTTCTTTTTTTCCTTATTAAACTAATAGTGTCCATCACTTTGACAACAAATCACGTTTTGCTATCAGAATATAAAACCTTGGCAAAAGGAAAGTTTGACATTGTCACAAACCATCACAGTTTCTGGATTATGTGCCACATTTCAAATTATGGTGAGGGCATGAGGCAAGATTGCTAAGCACATAGATGGAAACATCTAAAGGTAAAACAAACCAATCTTTACTTCTATTATTTATATAAAATATTGTTCATTATATGAAATCCAATATAAAAGAATCATTCTTCATTTAAGCAGAGGCTTGGACTTGGATTCCAGCTCAGACCATAAGCAAACAATGAGTTTTTGAAATAATAAAATACTCCCTAGTGTATCAATTTTAAATCTGACACACCGACACAAGTTTTGAAATATTAAAATGAGTCTTATGGGGACACATACAGAGAGCAAAGAGAAAGAGGTTCACAAGGTGTTATAGTTTTGTATTCCTATACATTTATAAGTCAGAATATACAGATATGCACATATGAATAAAATGCAATACCTATTATTTCCAAAGAGAATATCTAGATTCCTTACCCTTAGCTCATTTTATCTATCATACTATATACATATCATAAGAAAATTCAGTTTGTTGAGTGGTTTCAAATGCAATAAACCTTGGCAGATGAAATCGTTAAGTCTCTCACTTTGGAGATACCAGTACTGTAAAGTGAGCTTTGAATCTGTTATTGAAATTTGCAGTGCTTTGAAACTGGCTATTTCAACAGAATTCTGTATTTAAGCCAGGGACAGCTTTGAAGTGACCTGGCTTCAAAATTTTCAGGTAGACAGGTGTGAGTGGGAGCACATGTTTGTGTATAAATACCATTTTGTGACATTTATATTCTCTGAGCAAATTCCATACTGAAGATGCTATTTGATAAATCAAAAAGGATTGTCTGGTAGATCAATGATGTAGAGATACATAATGCATGAGAACACTTTAACCTTTAGATCATTGGTCTAAACAGTTATTTAAGATTATTATTGTCTGAAAGCTGCTTACTATGCAGCAGTATGCCAAGTGAAGTAGCAGGAGTTTCAGTGTTAGAAACTCTTTGGTCAGGGAGGCTCAAATTTTCCTATTTTCCTTTGGGAAAAGGTGTACTGCTTTTACTCAGGCTATCACTTGTTTATAAACTTCATCTCTTCAACCTTTCTGGTCTGGCACCTGTTTTGAGCGCTTGCTTGTTTTTCTAGTGAATGAGCTTAAGATGGAATGACAAGGAAAGCAATGTTTATTTATTATTAAACATCATCTGTATCTTCTTTTACATCAACACATTGCTGGCCTTGATACCCACTGCATTTTTTTAACCTACAGTTTGAAGTTGCTGTATAGCAACTGCCTAGTCATATTATATGTTATACCCTTTTTAAAAAAAGCAGGGGGGAAGCTCAGATGAAAGCTTCAGTTTAACTTAATTCCCTTCATCCTTGAGAAAAACAACCTCTTATTTTCCAGATCATAACTTTTCTTCAGACACTTGCTGGCTGCTCTTGACTGTGAACACTGGGAGAAGATCATTTTGATTACCAGAGACAGGCAGAAACAGCAGAGATCCATTTTTTTCTCTTTGAATGGAGAGTAGTATAACCAAGGATCACAAAACATGGTTCTCATCCAACACTCCAATTCTATTTCCATTTTCCCACTGACTCTTCAGGTGGCCTGGAGCGAGTCACGTTGTTGCTCTGGGCCTCAGCCCCTCAAAGAGCATGTTAAAAAGGGGTTATGATGGCAAGCTTTAAAGAGCACTTTGCTGCCTCTGGATAGTGCTGCTGAAAGGATCATTATGGTCCCATTTTTTCCCTCAGCCAAATACCCCTGATTGCATTTAGTTTTTCCAGCACAGAAATAGCTTATTACTTAGAGTTATTCAGAAAGGGGTAAAACCTGTCCTTCATGTAACCCTGAGCAGTTGCCAATAGCTTAGGAAATTACTCATTTATTTCAGAGAGTGAAATGTTTCCCTGATGCTAGTCCTTCACATTAATGCAGTTATACTTGGGGCATTTTTGGTGCACCGAGTCTACAATTCATTTCAACTAATTAGCAGGACAATTTCAGTGGTTTGCCTTTGGCTGTATTACTCACAATTTCACCATGCGCCACTCTCCAAATGTGGATGTGTGTATTGTTACTCAGACAGATTTATAGGTTGTGTTATACAAGCAGACCTACAGTAAACTGGGAACATTTGCTTACTGCATCCCAAGAGTAGAGGCCATTTGCAATTTGGGAGCAACAGGACTCTGTGCACAAAAAGAGGTGACCCACATACATACTATTTTGTAGTCATTTGACTTTATTTATAGAAAAAAAAAAGTTATATTTTAGCCCAGTAATTTAATTCTCTATCAGAGTTTTAGAGGTTAGTCACTATAGACATTGAATATAGCCTTGGAACATCTCACTTTCACGTTCTTACTTCAAATTCATGACCTCAATATATGAATACAATTTTCTCTGAAGTTCCTGCTGGTTATGGGGGTGAGGCAGGGAGAGTAATGCTGTTGTGACCAGAGCTCTAGCCTAGTTCTGAGTCTAATTAATTGAAAAACTGAGCTGTGCGGTGTGGGGAACTTCCCTCAGGAAAGGGATATGAATGCTGCTTCCAGAAAATTAGTAATGCAAACTGTTAGACACCTTTTCTCCCGTTTCTCTCTTCTGCTTAAATAAATTAAGCATTATGAAGGATAACCCAAATAGATGCTGTGTGACTCTCTGCACACACATAGGGCTTTCCACTCCTAGTTAAAAAAGACAGAGCATGGTCAATCTTTCCTTATCTTCACTGAGCTACTCAATTTAAGAAGAAAGTTGTTCAGCAGGGAAGTACACTAAAGGCCCATTGCTCAATTTTCTGGCCACCAGAGGCAAGTCTACTCAGTCAGGAACAGGCAATCACACAGCTGCTCCATCCTCACCTTTGGGCCGTCTTCACACCTTTCTGGAGGTGGAGGGAGTCACAGAATAACTCTTAGTCTTAGGGTCTGTCATGCTGCCAGAGCCATAATGTAAAGGCACTTTGGCACTCACACAAGTGGAATGAAGACTGAATACTCCTTTTTCAGAAAATAACCTCTGCAGACTGGACCCATGTGATGCCACATGGCTTTTAATGGTCAGCAGTGCTATGTTTGTCAGTTTTACAAACTTCTGGAGCAAATCCCGGAGATTGTGGTCTCGTGCTGACCTCATGCAAAATGGGTTTCAATACAGAATTATCTGTAAAATGTGTACCAGTGTCGTCTGTTTGCAGTTGTCTTGTTATAGGTTCTCTGAGACTTTTCTTATTATTGATTCTGCTGCATAGCTCCATGTCACTGAGCTGCTCTTGGCTTGGAAGATGTCCCTTGTCACTCACTAAGATTTAAAGCTGATACAACCTCTCCCCAGAAAGATGCCTAAGGATTGATAGCAGAAATGGCTGGCATACAGATTCATTGCTTAAATAAAGCTGTGGCTAGTGAGGGATTTACACTTACAGGATATTTTTGGTAAGGTATTTCTTCTGTCATTCAGCTGAAAGTTAATAAACTATTGAAGCATAGAAGTTTTAGGAGGAAGAAGGTTTTTATCCTAGGCCTTAGCACACCCTGAACAGATGACCATATGCTTTGTTGAGTAAGTCAAGGACTTAGAAAGTGAGATCAGACTTCTGGAAGAGTTCAAGGGTCTTAGCAGCTAAAATCTCATTCAAAGTGAATGGGCTTCAAAATCTCATTAGCACTTCCTTTTTATTTTTCACTTCAGAGCCTTCAGGAGGTTTATGCTAGAAACTACAGCACTCTTAAAATGGGTGGCTGCTCAGATTTATTAGTGCAGGAGAGGGACAGACAGAAACAGGACAAGTCATTTTGAAGAACTGTATAAAAGCTACACTGTTGGATAAGTTGTCTTCCTCCTGAGATCCAGTACTGTGCCTCTGTTTTGGTGTTTGGAAAAGAGCTAACAGAAATGGATTCACATAAGAAGTAACAACCATTTCTGATAAACACTTAGTTATTTGGGTGGAAAGGGATGAGGAGTACTGATGGCCCTTGATCAGCTATTTAGGGGAGTGTGAGACAGAGAAGGTTGGTACAAATGGCTTTGCCTATCCTGTGGTTGAATGAAGACCTGTCAGCACACAGCAGCCCTTGAGGACACCATACCTGCTGCCTGCTGCCTTTGTGTGACCTCTGAGAAGCCTCAGCCCATCTGCAGCCCTTGTCCTCCAGTAGTTCCTTGCAGCAGTATCACCCTCTCAAACCTGGGGACTCAGTTGCTCTAACAAATGTTTCCCATCCATTTCTGTCCAAAAAATTGGGCAGGTCAGGTTTTAATAATTTGTTGTTTTGCATTTAAGTGATTTAGAGGCTCCAGACGGTTAAATGGAGATGGTGACAAACTCCAGCAGGAAGAAGCAATGAACAGCTGGGAATGCTAACATCTACTCTTGAAAACAGACATGTAAACCTTGACACAGCCTCCCCTTTTTCCTAGACTGGTAGACTACTGAATAATTTAGTTATTTGCAGCTCTGGCAACCACAGTCTGGACTAAGATGTTTTTGCTTCAGTTCTGATTTACACCTATATTTGGTTTTATACAGTCCTCTGCCCCTGACACTTGCAAAACCTGCAGGTTTTCATATAGACATAAGAGTAAATGGTCAAAGTTTCTGAACGTATCCTAAAGCACAATGTCAAAATGCACACAATGGTCCTGACATAAATGAGTTGCTGAAAAACCTTTTCCAGCATAAATCTCTACAACCTATGAAAAATACCTATACACCTAGTGTGGAGCTTAACTTCAAGTACACAAACTTAAAACACTTTGAATGAGTTAATATTATTATATCCCCCAGTTTTCAGGATACATAGGACATTATATCCTGTGAGGGAGAGTTTCAGAAGAGAAGGAAGCCAGCAGTGCAATTAATTTATTCTTTAAAAATGTCACTAAAATATCATAGTGAGAACAAGGAGACAGCCATTAATTCTAGAATATTATGCAAAATATGTGGAAGTGTCATTCCAAAGGGCTAAGGTAGTTTACTTTTAATTACCCTCTTGAAGGCAGAAAACCAAAGGCTTCGATGATAAATATATCTGGGTCTGTAAGACATGGTAGCATTAATCCAAAGCATATATCTTGTGGTGTCTTTGAAAAGAAGCTGACATTTTCAAATGACAGTGTAGGAACTACATGAAAAGAGCAGAGAAAAGAACTATTAACAACTTACCTAATGCTGTTCTTGCTGGTGTGGCATCTTTTTTAATCCAAAAGGATACCCAGGAAAGAACAACTGTTAATATACAGGGAATGTACGTTTGAATAGTGAAGTATCCCATTCTTCTACTTAAGTCGAAGTATATAGTCATGACTACATAATCACCTGCAGTAATAGCACAGAAAATAAATTGACATTGTGGTGAGATACAGGCAGTTGTTCATTGAGTTTCTCTTTTAAGCCTCATAAAACGCTGCATATGAAATATTTCTTAGTATTTTGAGATCATCTGTGCAGTAATACTTGCATGAAATAGAATTGAAATAAATCTTTCCATTCTAATTTCCTTTATTTTTAGGTCTCTGTGGAAATGTTGACCTATTTGGACAGGCAGAGGCTCTCAGGAATCATTTTGGATGAGTAAGTTTTTGAAAACTTTGGCTTTCCAGACTTGGTATTTCTGGATGGCTATAAGACCACAAACATAAAGCTACCATCATTCACCAGATTCTGTAACTAAGCCACAAAAATCCCTCATTCAGCATGCTGTGCCTCCTCTGCCCTCATTTCAGGTCTGAGTGACTTCTGTTATCTTTTTCTGAGATGTGAATCAAGTGGTAGGGGTCTTTATGACAAGTGTAGCATGCACATCAATTTGCCTTTACATAAGAATTTATTTATAGACACTAGAGCCTCAATGCCGGTGAAAGAGGTCAGACTGCATGCTTTTAAAGGTCTCATCACTACAAATCTAGAGTCTGTTTTTGCCAGCGTTGCTCCATCTCAAAGCAGTAGTGGTCACTCATAGTATCTGTAAACCTTCAGAAGATGAGCCTGGATATAATGTTTATTGTTCTGCTGGATAGTAAAAATCATAAAATCAAGAGCTCAGTAAGAAGGCTGATTTATCTCACATTATATGATTTTCCTCACAGTATCTCTTCTACTAACCTTTATGACTCCACAGGGGATAATAATCTGTCCCCCTCTCTCTACCCAGTAGAGGCTACTGACCTTATCACCTCTATCCTTAGTAGCAGCTCCCTCAGCTTCACAGATGTTAACTATCCTTTTCTCTCAGACAGTCACAGTGATTAACAATAATGAAATTGAACTGAGACCAATTTCTGTACGTTGCTTGAAGTATGCTGATTCCATTTTAGATGTGAAGAAGAGTTTATACAGCTGAGAACTTTTGTGTTTTTTTTTTTTATCTGATTACGTCACTTGACAAATTATATTGCTTCCTCTTACAATCCTTGACTTTCTATAATAAGATATTTGCAGAAGAGATGATTTGCTGTAGGTAGGTAGGTAAATCTGTCCTGTTACTGCAAACCTTCAGAAGACTGAAGAAATTGGTAGCACAGAGAGATTAATCCACAAAGAAATGTACACACGACTCTTCCAAGTAGAGGCAGAATGAGTTCATTAGGAGTTGAGACAAATTAAAGCATATTTTTCTAGTAACAGAGAGAATACGAACAAAAGCATTAGTCAGTATTTTGACCACAGCTAAATATGACATAGAAAAGAAATTAATTCAGTAAAAATAATTTCCACCTAAAGAAACTCTGAAGGCCACTATAAAATGAATGAACTACCATAAGCTACAAAGTCAAAGGTAAATAAAAATATGAAGGTAGAATATGGGGAGAGAAACTCAGAACAATGAGTCAATAGGAAAAGTTCTATGTGTAAGTACATTATTCTGAGATAGATGTATTTGGAAGAGGTTTGATAAGCCTGTAGGTGCTTCTATCATGTCTCTGCTAGATGAACACATGCATTTTCATGAGTACTGTGCAAGTACAAACCTTATGACCCCGAGAAGTTGGACATTCATTCTAAAAGCCTTGGGTATTTGGCATTTAAGGACAGAGCTTTAATGAAAGATCCCAGTGCCGTTACAAGTAGGAAGCACTGAAGTACATCATGACATAGTGAGCCTTGTGGGGTGCTCACAGGCAGGGGGTTACTTTCATTCCACTTATCCACAGAACTTTTCTCTGTGCAGGAAATGGCACCAGGGAATTGACATGGGTAAGTTACCACTGGTTCTTCTGGCTTATTTGTAAACTACATCAGCTTCCTAATCTGGTTTACTGCACTGAAGAAAGATTTACACCACAATAGCTGAGGTAATTTTGCAGAAATGGGAGTAAGGATTCAGAGGCTGTGTAAATCAGTGCCTCTACTGACAGGAACAAACCCAACTACCATCAAAAAAGGTTATGATAATGTTTCAGACACTGTCTGTCAAGGCAGATGCGGATGAGCTGAAAAGGAATAAAAAACTATAGGAAATGTGTGAAGTCCTTACATTTTCACTTAGTTATTGTATCTAGAGCTGCACATCTATGGATAAGCTGCTTGAGAATGATAGAAACCAAAGCAAACTGCTGACTTCTTATTGTGTACCACAGTATATGACACACTCAGTTCCAGTACACACACAAGTTGCTACTCCTCTGACTTGCATTACAGTGATACCCAGCAAAGCAAATGATAGTGAGGCTAGATATGGATGGCAAGATGCTCTCTAGTAAGGCAGAGACTCTGCTTCCAAGATCTTCAACAGAAATAAACCTGACAAACTGAGAGTGGGAGCAAATTAACAAACATTTCACCTGTTTTACAGACAGGAAGTGAGGCAGAGATTACATGACATAAAGAGTCCACATTTAGCCAGGAACTCATTCAGTATACTTCAGGTAAGATTCATTGCACCTGACTTTAGACATTTAAAAGGAAGAGTCTACAGATGACCTGCACATCATGGCCTCCTTGGTATACTTAATGAAGAGAAACTGTTACTTTTAGTATGTGGTTTGTCTAAACTGTTTTGGAGGTTCACTTCAGAAGGAGGTCACTTCAGAAGGAGTTGAATGTGCCCAAAACATTTACATTTCTTGCCAGAGATTAAGAAGTGTGAATGATTGTGTCACATGTGGACAAAGACACTGTAGATACTTACAGATGATCCATGGAATCAATCACATTCCCTGATTCCATGGTGAAAGCTTCTTCATAAAATTGTGCTACTTCTGTGAGGGTGCTAAAGTTAATTATCTATATATAATAAACTTCTTGACCCTTTAAAGGGTATTTAAAGGGTATTTTAGTTGCTTTCCTCACTTGTTTCATGCTTAAACTTGACGCTCTCATCCTGGAAGCCATGCACAACTCTTTCTTTGTTTGTTCTCAGTTCTTCTCCACCTTTCTCTTCCTTCACTCCTTCCATTGCTCTTTATTACAACAGAACTTTTCATCTTCTCTTTATCCCAAATAAAAACCTACCAAGATATCCCTTCTTTGCAGGAACTATGACCTGGCTGAATTTTACAAAGACCTGCAAATTCCCAAGTATCCAACAAAGTCCCATAGCTGTCTAACAAGCACTCAGTGAAGATGAAATCCTAGGATAATGATTGGCTGCATTCATTTATCCACTAACCTCTTTTCTTGTCTGAAATTCACACAAAAATTCTCACATGAAGAAGGGAGACCCAGTCATACAGGCAGCAGCTGTGCATATGGACTTATATATACCCTCTGTGCCATACTTTAACTTACATACTGACAGACAGTATACAAAGACATTGGGAGAACAATTTGGTTCAGTGGAATTACTGGCACAAAGTGGAGGTAAAATTGTGAGATTAGAATTAGCTGGTTCTCCTACAGCACTCTCACAGTACTTGGAAAGGACACAGCTTGGAGAATATGAATATTAATGGCAATGCATAGGAGGAGGAGGAGAAAATCACCACTGCTGAAATGGCGACTGAAAGCACGAATGTTGGGATTGCTGTCAAAGGCAAGCACTTTTCTGTACAACATGTACTAGATGCATTTTTTAATAGCTATGGTAAATTATGATTTGCAACTAAATGACCACTTCAGTTCTTCTATGTTCAGAAAAGTCAGCTTCTGTTGAGACACCTGAATTGTCTCTTCGGATACAGAAGAGCAGGCTTGTGCATGCTATGGCTGTTTTCCTTGATGCACTGCTTCAAAATGCATTATTGTTATTAAAGTCCAAATTACTCCTTCTAGAAACTTACGTTATCCTCTATATATCTAAAAGCACTTGGCTGCAGTTTAATGGAAAGTAACCATATTACATATATATCTGACTTTCTCTATACACACAGAATAATTTGACAGGTACTTAAGGCTCATGGAGAACTAATTTTCAGAACAAAGAAACTCTCTCTTCTAAAAGACCTGACTTATGATCCATTCTGTATGTCCTGCAGGCATGAGCAACCCAAAGGAGAGAAAAAGCTTTCAAACACTCTGCACTCATCCCCCTTGCTCCTTCACCAGCTTTCAGAGCTCCACCTGCCACTACTGTGACTGCTAGGATTGGAGCTAGGACTCATTATGTGACAAAACCCTGCAGTGCAGACAGGATGGGAAAACCTCCTTCCAAACTGCATATCATTAAATCAGTGTACTTGGTTTAAAAGTAATCACAGAGTGATTGCCTAGCTAGGAACCACTAAAATAACTAATACCGAGAAACTTCACTTTGAAACTCGGAGAGGAATTCTACTTTTTAACAGCTTAAAGAATTTCCCAGGAAGGCAAACTAACTTTTAACTGAACTATCAAACCAATTCACCGAAATAATGAAAACTACCTTGGGGCAAAATAGTGCATGGCCAGTTTTCTATAATGAAAACAAAAATGCATCTTTAGGCAACAAATCTGGAATAACAGGAATAGAGCAGCAAGGTTTTCCATGAAACCAAAATGACTGCCGTTTGTGACCCATAGGACTTGTATTAGTTTAACATTTTAGTATGAAAGTAGGACACCATTTGGAACAATAATGTCTTTTTTTTTTTTTTTTTTTATGAATAACAACTGTAGATTTTAATGAACAGTGTTAAATTATATCCCATTTCTATTTGTTATTGAAGACTAAGGGCATGCTTGACAGAACTACCAGAAGTTTGCCTACACTGCACCAAGAACAGCTCCCTTAAAGGTGAAATATTTGAGCAGAATGCAATTGATTACTTACCAATTTAAGAAAAATCTTAGAAAATCTTTTACAAATACAACATGATATACTGTAAATCATTTCTTTACTCAAGCTGCATAGTGCTATTTTACCACACATTTCCATTCATCCTGCCATTATACTCTGAGATTAACAAGTACTGCAATCCCAATTATCTTAGAAAAAATTTAAAGGATGAATGACTTTACAAAGACTTCAGTATGAAACTACAATGTATACATAGAACAATTTCAGCATATAAGTGTAACTTTACACTCTAGTCCATTGCCAGGACTAGAGAATAGTGAGTGGCAGAATTTATCCATGTTGTTACAAGAGTTTGATTGCAGAAAAAATAGCAAAGTCATTAGAAGGAGGACTCACACAGTATGTCATGAGTATTTCTTTATCAGTGAAAGCACAAAGAGTACATTGAGACATCTTCTTTATTATCTTAATAAATCAAATTTACCTAATAGTGAGTAATCTGATTTTCTAATCTTCAGTGCTTCATTTTCTTTGTTTTGTTTTGTTTTTATTTGGAAGCCAAGGTAAGACCCTATTTAATCCCATTATTCACTCTTGACTTCCTCCCAACCCGCTTTTTAAATTTATTTCCCAAAGTTCCCCCTTTTCTTTCCTGAACTAGGTTTCTGTGATTTCTTAGTAAGCTGATTTTTTTCTACCAGTTTGGCCACTGCCCAGAAGGCATACAGTACAGTGTCCTTCAGTGACAAATGCCTTCCTTTACAATTCTTTTCTCTGATGCCAGGGTAGAGCTGTAATATGGGTGATTTGAAAACTATTAGTTAAAGTCAAGGACCACTCCTGTTGTTGAATACATTGGTCAGACAGATGACAAGTAAAACCACTGAAAAACAAATTTTAGTCTAAGTCAGTATATACAGAAGTTTTTGCAAAATGTTCACCAGAGATTTTTTTGTTATGGACTATACTATTGCGGTAGTGCTGGTGTCAGCTGGGGATGTGCAAGTTTCAGGCTCAAGAGCTGGTTTCAGGTTCCAGACTTTGCATAACCTGGAAAGAATATCTCAGCACAGAATCAGTCAGAATGTGGACTGATTGTGGTACAAAATGTGGTACAAAATACAACCCTGCCTAATTCAGAGTGGATATTTTCTTCCAAATCAGGCATAACAGTTATGCAAACTAGGCCTTTTCACATCCCAGGCCATCAACCCAAACCCTCAGAAACAGACCCCATTGAAGTATAAGCTATCTACTTGCTAGCATTACTCAAATGAAAACAGATGGATCAGGATTTCTTACTTGAAGTACACTGCCTAACACTAACACTTCAGCAGCTGGTCTGCCTACAGAGCCAGTATCCCTTCCTAAAGTGACTTTCCTAGAAGCTTGGTCTCTAGCCAGTCCAGGTATGGAGAAGGTTTGAACTTTGGAAGTTCCAAAGATCAAGCAAAATGGTAGAAGAAATAGCTGAACTGCCTCACAGGTGGTTATGATGCCAAAAGGAGATATTAAGAGAGAGAAGAAAAGAGTGAAAAACAGATTTTGCAGTTCTCTTGGAGAGAAATGTAGAAGAAATGAGAGTCATGAAAGTGTCATTAAAAGTGTCTTTATCTTTCCCAGCTTCTCTTTAAACAATGAAGAAATGATGAGGACTTATTGTAGGTTTATTTTGACTTCTCCAAAATGTGTCAGTCAGTGCACATCAACTGTTTTCACTGCCAGGTACAATCTTTGATCCATAGCACTCTACAACAAAAGCTTCCAAACAAAAAGGAAGAATAAAATGATCAACGTCATGCTGGCATTTAAGGACTTGTCTTAGATTCCCCTGTACTGCTCTGGCCATTTAGGTGTCTCCCTGGTGATGGCATGAGCTTGGATGGAAGCATACGTAGCAGAGAGACACATTTGCACCTCATCCTAAATTAACTGATTGTTGTTGGAGGGGTAGCGAGCTGTCGTTACATAATTTCTATTTGAGCTACTTGTTTAAACAGCAGATGTGTTTAAACTCTATGAGCTTGTGTGTGAGCTGTAAACACATGAGAAGTGCATGCAGGTCTTCAGAGGTGATATTTGTTGCATTCCCATAGTCATTATGAGATGCACTGTCACAGGTAAGGACCCTATTTAATAACCATCATACAAATAGAGAACAAAAAAAGTTTTCTGTTTCCCAAAGATTTTAGTTTGTAAATTTATAATTGCCTTTGGCCTTGTCAGTGTGTGTGTGTGTGTGCACGTGACATGCACAAGTACAGTGTAGCCTAGAGTTGGCTTTCAGCACTTGTACTTGAAACACAGATTTTCCAGAAATACATGCACACCACAAGTGCCAGTTCATTACTTATGTCATCATAGACAAATTACTATACAAGTATACCAAAAAAAAAAAAAAAAAAAAAGAAACCTAACACCAACAGCATTGTTTCTGCTTGTAGACATCATGTTCAGTTATATGTAGATACATATTCATAAGCATGCATAATAAAAATCAAATATTGACAGATTACTCTGGAGTGTGAAAAGCAAAGACCAGATCCCAGGTTGTCTGAAGGCAACAGATTTTTTGTAACTCAGGAAAGACCAAAACTTTGTCCTAAATTATCAGAACAGATGGATGTTAAGGTTTGTTTTGGTTTGGTTTGGTTTTTTGTATGTAATGGCATGAAGAATATAATATCGAGGAACATATTTTTATTTGAAGTTATCAATGTCTTTATATCATTATCAAAATTTGTATTTATGCTATTTATTCTTCCTTACACAAGAGTGAAGTTTCATTTTCTTTGAGGCAAGTGGCATTTTCAAAAGATTTAGGTAAAATGACAGTTTTGTTAAATGAACTATTGCCTGCTTTTAAAAGTTAATGACTATATTTCCACCAATTACAGTTATTTCATCCTCTGATTCTGGCATTTAGAATTAAATCTGGAAAACCAGCGAAGTTGTCTAAAGCTCTAATTTCTTTGTACTGATATTCTTTTCAGAATTATTTGCATACATAGGTTGTATAATTGAACTTTTAATGAAGAACTGAAATAAAATAAATAAAAGACCTTTTCTTGTGCCTTAACCAATTCATTATATGCTGTACTGGCACTTTCAAAAGCAGTTACTTTTGATTCAGCTGTTACCATTTCATTGTGTGTAGCTGTAGCCCATATTCTCTGTTAAGTGTCTGGAATGCTTTGAAGGTACTCAGGAGATGGATCAACATCCATTAATATAGTTGACCTCCAAAATGAATTCTGAAAATACAGGCTTTGGAACAAAAAGTATGAATGATGATAGCGTTTGGTTGCATGTTTAAGAATATTTTGCTTATTTGTATATTTTTATACGTACATGCTTTTATACTTATAAAGTCTGTTCTGCCATATCCACCTATTAATTATTCCCAGTCCTCCTAGTGCACATAGTACTCTCCTCCAAAGAAGTCTATGTGAAGTTATAGCATCTTATTTCTCTACATAGTATTGCAAGAGTATTACAAGCATCGGAATTGCTTTCAAGCTGTTCAGGCCTATTAACTTTAGGCATAATGACATTTTTGGTTTAGAACATAAAGTATCATTTTGTATGTTCTTTCAAATAGGGTACTAATGAAAATGATGGCTTTTTAATTTGACTATTGTAAGGTACAGATAATATTGGAAAATCCTCAAAAAATGCAGTTTCATCAAGCCATACAATGAGAATAAAAATGTATTACACCACAAACAAGAATTCGATACATGGTTTCAGTTTGATTCCTTGCTTAACAGTAGAAGAGCTACACACATAACCTCCTTTTGCATTCATGCATCAAGCTGAAAGAAAATCAATACACAAATATGGTGTAGCATGCATGATCCGTTACTCATTATTCATAAGAAAATATTGCTATTTACCATATCTAGGTTTTCTTTTCTTCTTAAAGAATAAAGGTGAACAAAAGTAGATGAAGTAAAAACAATAATAAATTACTATAACTGCTTGTGTCAGTGAACGTAGACACAGGATTGGAGTAAAAATGAGTGTCATTTATGTAGGATTTTTTCTGGGGACTGTGCAATGCTTTTAGAACAGAACATTCTTCATGCTCCATGGACTATCAAATACTGTAGGAGGTCGGAGAAGATACAACATTAAGGACTCTGCGCATAAAAACAAAAGTTTTATGTCATCTGTCAGTGCTGATCACTTCTTTATTTTTGGGACTGAATTTCTTATGAGGGCTGTTTGTGGAAGAAGGCCCCTTTGTACTGAAGTTTGCTATGAAGTCTCACATGACAGGATTTGGTGAATTTGTAATTCCAAAAACAGTTGAAATAGTTTTCATTTTATCAAAAAATTCCATTTCAACTTTTCCAAATAAAATGATCTCTTCTTCCACAGAATCTAATTTTACACATTTTTTTTTTTTAAATAATGGAAATGCAACATTTCATATGACCTGAAAAACTGATTCTTTTTTGTTCAATTAAAATGTTCAGGAGTTTGGCCTCACCACCGTTTGTGACTGTACTCTTGACATCTTTCACTTAACTGTGGAATGGGATAGCCCATTTCTTCCTATCCATACTGGCACCTAGTTCACCTCAACTGTCCCTAACATATGCTCTTGTGACACAATCTTTTGAAAAGTTTAAATGGTATCTTACCAGTGGAAGCCCACCCCAGTTCTCCATGTTGCACCCTGGAAGAGACTATGGTGATTATGTGGTCTCACTTTCTGCATGGTATCAGATTTCTTTGAACTAATCACTGCTGTAAAACCAATAATTATGGATAAAGTAGAACATCTTTCCGAAAGGCATCCTATCTTCATATAAAATTTTCCAGCAATGGTAGTTGCACTGCAGCCCTTGAAGTTCTTTCAGGGCTTAGTTATTTTCAGTATTAAAAACAGATGCTTTTTTCTTAATCTGCAGTTGTCTAGCATCAACTCAGACCTTCAGTCTTAATGAATCTTTGCTAGACTGAAGGACTCTCTTTTATCAGTTTTCTTTCTCTCATGGAGGTATGTAGAGAAGGCAATCAACTACCCTTTATCCTTCAAGATAAACGTTTATGGTCTCTTAACACAGGGAATGATTTCCCATCTCTAATAAATCTTCTTGCTCTTTCATGCGCTCCACAACTTTTCGAAATAACTCCTGAATTACAGCCATCAGTTAGGTCTTATTTTAATAGCAGTTGCATAATTATATGATATAGAGATAGCATAGATGCTAGATGATCATCTTCTAGATGATATTTCTCTGCATATGTATCCAATATTTGTGCTCAATATTTTGGCCATACCTTCACACCAGGAGTATATCTTAAACTGATTATTAATAGACAAGAAATATCCCACAGCCTTTAGACCTGCAGCACCCAGAATGACAGGTCTTCAATTCTGGGAAAGCAAAATCCATGGGCTTCAATCCCAAATAGATATACTGTAGTACTGAAATGCCTGTTAGACTTGAATTCAAACTACAAAGCTATCTGAACTGCTTTCCACCCTGACTTGTTAATTAATGACCATTCCCTCAGTCTTTGTGTCACTTATAAGGTTAATGAGTTTTAATGTTGTGTTTGTTTCTCTGTCATTAATGAAAAGTACTAAATAGCATCAAGCCAGAGAACATAGCATCTGAATACAAGGTCCAGATGAATAATGATTTTTCTATCTATGTCTTGAATCTCACCAGGTAGTCAAAATTTAATCCTCTCATATATGCCACAATGATTTTCTTATCACTGTAGCTTCTTAATCAAAATGTCATATTGCATCAAGTGACATGTCTTAAAAATGTACATTATATCAGCACAAATTTATAAACTCATAAGATGATATTGAGTTAGTTTGACAGGAGTTAGTTTCTATGAATCAATGTTTATTGGTGTTAATTATATTATCCTCTATGTATTAATCCATTCCTGGATCAGCTATTGCATTACTTTGCTTGATATCAATGCCAGGATGAAAGGCCTGTAATTACTTTGGTTGGTCTATTTAGAGTTTTTTGAAAATGTAAAATAAAACCCAACCTGTTTTATTTCTCCTCAATCCACCAAAACTTCCATGAAGACTTGTTACAAATGGGCAGTAGTGGTCCCTGGCAAACCTTTAAACAATTATTATCAAGTTATCAAAGGATATTTTAATCAAGTAAAGGCTTAATGAAGGAGTTGTGTTGAGGAAGTGGCTGATAATATATATTCTCTGTTTCCCATTTCCTATAATACTTAGTTTTTCTTTTGCACTCTAACTTTGTATCTCATACAGAATTTGTGCATGCTAGAGGCAATTCTTTTTGAGTTAGGAAATTGTAAAAGGTAATGTCAAGAAATTCCAGGGATACTAGTATTTGCAGAAGGGGTTTTCTGGTGTAGTCTTTCAGATTAAAGCTGTCATGCACAGCTATTTTTCACTTTACATTATAGGTAGATGTGTTATGTTTTTCTGCAGAGCTATTTGGTAGTCTGTAGCACATGTAAGCTTGCATTCTGTTTGCTCTTTTATATCTGGTAGAATAAAGAAAAATATCAATCCATATGCATTCCCAATTATTTATTTCCAAGATATTTGACAGCTGGAAAAAGGTAATGCATCTTCTGATTAGGTGTTATTTTAACACCTTCTTTGCCTACTCAAGCCTCTCTTACTGGACTATTATCAGTCTTTCTTACATTCCCAACAATGACTGTTTTGTCTCTTCAAATTTCATCGATACCACCTTTTAAAACATATATTCATAAATAAGCAATACTTCTTACCTTTATTGATTTCCCTAGCTTATACCTCTGGTAGTCATTTAATGTTTTCTCCTTTCCTTAGTGCCTTTGTTGCAATGTGCTCTTAATAAACTAATTTTGTGCTCACTAGAAGCTCCGTTTTTTCCTGTTCCTACTAGCCATTTCTGTTTCAGTGTACTGCCCTCCTGGATTATTTAGTCAGCCTGTTTGGTACTTCCCAGTTCCTTTGTGATGAATGAAAAAGACAGCCTAAATCTCATCCAAGTCCAACTATTTCTCATCTGTTCATACCTATTTATGAGTAATACTTTTCATTTCTGTACTCCAAACTCACAAGCTTTCACTGTTTTTCATCAGAAGTATTTCCTTCTTTTAGTTCTGCTGACAATAAACTTGGCTTTAACTTGCCAATAATGTTAGCTTAAAATTGTTAAAGACATAAAATCAGAGATTTAGCCTGTCTGTTGATATTGCTTTGCTCTCTCTAGGGAATTGCTTTTGCTTATTGATGAATTCTCCTTATCTGATATTCTGCAGTGTGAAATATTTAAGTTACAGGAGAATAACATGCACTGAATTTAAAAGGGGCTCCTCTTAAATTACACACTGTCAGAAAAACTACCAGTGCTATCCCTGTTGCAAATTAAAAAGTAGAGCTGTTTTCCCTGAATACCTTCCAGCAACACCTTTTAATAATTCTCTTCACTCCTGGCCAAAGGCCTGCAGGACTTTCTGCATCTTTCCTGTATGACCCAGAAAAGGAAGCGTGCCCATAAAGAGAGAAGAAAGGACTCGTAAAATTCTGAAGAAAGGGATGAGCAGCATAAGTGGTTCAGGGACACTAGGGTAATGTTTCATTCAGAATTCATAGCTGATTTTAAAGTGGAGCAACTGTAGTGTAGGAACATATCTGCATCTATTGATGCCAGAAGTTAATTAGTTTTTGGCAAACAAAAAAAGAGTTCTGTGCAATGAAGCCAGACCAAACTACGGATTTATTTTTCAACCATGCTAACTTTTTGAAGGGCATAGAGTAATATCTTTGATTATTACTTTACAGGTGCCTCAACTCAACAGGTTCCTCAACTACAAATACCAATGCAGTTACCTAAAAGTGTATGAGTTTTGAGGGGAGTTGAATGACCTGCCATAGTTCGGCCCATGAATCACCATGAATCGTCCATTCAAATTGGAGTCTGAGAAGAGCTGTATGTCAGATACATGCAATTTAAAAGATACATGAGATGAATACTAATTGTAACATTACAAAGTCCTTGTCAAACTTGCCAAAGTCAGCAACCTCAGCCAACTTTTTATAAGAGGAGGACAAATTGAGAACGGCTAAAAACAGGAGAAACTTTTTTTTTTTACTATTTAATGACTGTGCTGCTGTGGTAGCTGGCACTCCAGTCTGCATATAGAAGCACAGAGCAGAGAGTGTAATTTAAAGTTATTTTTTCCCAAATGTCTGTAAGACATTAAGTTTTCATGCATATTTGATCGAAGGGGCCAAGTCTGTTTCATTCATGAAAAAGGGTTCGGTTTGATATTTGAAGAGCTGCACTGGTGAAACAGAATAACTGGAAAGGCTGAAAGTTGGCAGCTAGTAATTTTTGTATACATGTCAGAAAGCCGTGGCCTCTGCGTC